>BLSH010047610.1:2595944-2621524 GCA_018402905.1 Glandirana rugosa | reverse complement strand
GATTGTTCACAGCGATCACCTGGTGCCAGCAACGGGCTGGCACAGTGATCAGTCATCGGCTGTGTCCAATGAACGGATCATACCCCAGGGACGATCGGGGACAACGTGATAGAATGTCCGCCTGGATCAACAAATGTCCTGCCTGGGGGGGGAGGGGGGTGATCTCTACTTTTGGGCATACAGTACATCAGTACTTTGGGTTTAGCTGCGCTGTAGTTGGCCGAGGTGTATCCGCGGTTTTCATGCGGTTAACCTGCCGTTTCCCATAGACTTTCTATTCAGTCCTGCATTTTTACAGCGGTTTCTGAAAGTGCACGAAAAAAAAAAAAAGTCCTTCATGCTGCATCTTTGAGAAAATGCGCCAAAAAACACCGGACATAAAGTCTACGGGAAACCACGAGTTAACCGCACTGCGACCAAACAGCAATGCAGCAGCGTCAAACTAGCCTAATGGTAAACACCCAGAAAGTCTTAAAGCTGAACTTCAGGCCGACTCTCTTTGCAGCCTCTGCAGCACATGAATAAATACAAAGCACTCCGAGGCTTCCTGCTCATTCACACACTGAAGCATAGTAAACAGTTTACTGTGCTTTACTGAAGAATGGACACAGGAGAGATTAGTACCGTTCGCTCACTGTGTTCATTCAGGAAATCACATATTTCCCAGCCCTTTCCCCCATTCTCTATCCTGGAACATCTCCCTTTGTCCCCCGCAGTAGCTTCCGATGGTAGAGGAGAGAAGGGA
Organism: Glandirana rugosa; assembly: GCA_018402905.1. Classification (NCBI taxonomy): domain Eukaryota; kingdom Metazoa; phylum Chordata; class Amphibia; order Anura; family Ranidae; genus Glandirana; species Glandirana rugosa. Next base: position 2,620,779 of record BLSH010047610.1, on the reverse strand, counting down.
AGCCTGAAGTGCTGCGGGGGGGGGGGGGGCAGACAACAAATGGAAGGGGTACTTGTGCTAGAACCAATCCCCTTGCAGTGCAGCCAGAGGGAGAAAGAGGAAGAGAAGCTGGCAGCACTGCAGAGGGAGCAGAAGAGGAATGGAGGCTGCAATAAGATAGTATAGCAGGTGCCTGGGTCCCCCCTTCTTTAACTGATGGGGCCCGGGCCCAGTACAGGAGGGCTGGCTGTACTGCCTTATCAGCGGCCCTGGTTGTACCGGATATTCCATCCAAAAGGTAAAAAATTGGCTTAATCAGGGGATGCAGGACTTTCCGGGGCCCCCTTTCACACTTAAAGTGGTTGTAAAGCTCAGACATGAAATATGGACAAAGCATATCCCTCTATAGTGTCTCATCCAGAGCACTGAGCCTCATTTCTGCCTGCTGCCTCCTTCCTCTACTATCAGCATTAATCACTCCTGACAAGTTTTCATGACACCAAGAGAAAAATGGTGACAGGGGGAGGGCCCTCCAGCAGATTGACAGCCACAGCTCTGTTCTGTGTGAGGAGGTATGCATCCCTTCCCTCCAATCAGATCGATTTAACCAGCTCTCCGCCCCCTTTTTTTGACAGCTTTAGAAATCCTGCACTTTGAATGGGTGTAGAGAAGTGAAGACAGCAGATAAACAGGTACAACTCATGCAGGAGGATTTGTTTCACCTCTGTGCATCACGGGAGGTCAGTCACTGTACTGGGTATATGGAAAGATTTACCCCTTTAACCGCTTGGTGCCAGCGGTACGCATATAAGCGACCCTGTGGTTACAACTTACCGTGCTGGGTGCGTGCGATCTGCATGGTAGCCGGCGGGGATTGGCAACTTTCCAATCATGTGAGTGCTGCGACAGCCAATCACAGCGGCCACGACCTAAATGCTCACCTCCACCTCTCCGGCTTTAAAAATTCTTAAAGGGCCAGGAGGTGGTCGGCGGGAAGCATTGCATTTCACTGCAGTGCATTAATGCGCATTACGACATGCATTATCGTGGGTTGCATTAAGGCACCACAACAGATAAAAAAAAAAACTAAAAAAAAAAGCCCATGACCCCCTTTTTTGGGGTGCAACACAGCACACCACAAACGCATCTACTGCGCGTCATGCTGTATGGCGGTGCATTGCGCTCTACTAAACAATGCGATGGAGTACCATTCACAAGGAATGGCACTGCAACGCACCGCGCATAGAGGGGGTGCATTGCCGAAACGCACAAATGCAAATGGGCCACCGGTGGCTCTAGCAAGAGCTATTTAAATAGGTCTCATTCTGACGTATTAATAGCCTGCAAATATGAAGACGAATTGCTTTTAGACCAATCTACAGTTCGGTCGATTCGCCAAGGTTAACGAATATTTCAATATTCATGGGGGAAAAAAAAAAATAAATAAAATAAAAAGACGACTTGGATTACAGCGCCACCTGCTGGTGATTCTAAAATTCTACAGGTTTGGTCGGTAAAATCAAAAACATGCAAGTAATTCTGGTTTATAAAATCGAAACATGCAACAAAATAATTAAACTGAAACAAAATAACAAATAAAGGAAATACGAACGATAATAAAACTCTGGCTGCCCTCCTACATAGCTTGGCTGAGCCAGTAAAGGCCACACAACGCTAAGGATACCCCTCATCCTGGCTGTAACCCCCCCAATTCGATCTTTGTATAAGAGACCACAAAAATGCGGTTCACCGTTACCACATATGAGATCAACTATAAAAACTGAATCTATCAGAAGCAATTAAAAAACAAAAATTGATTATTAATTAGCGCTATATATTAAATCGGTTCTCGGGCGCGCAGGCAGATATTCCTTCCACCGTTCAGAAGTCTTGGAAAATTTTGTCACAGACCAGTAGACTTGCTGCAGAGGTTGGCCAGGATGTTTGGAGGTGATCCACCTTTTTCGTAAAAATGTAAAATTAAAGGTCAGTGGAGGCAAACTGGGTAAGTATATACTTGTGTGAATGTATCCTTGCCCTTCAAAAAGTTTGCCCATACTGGAGAAGACCTTGTAAGGACATTCCTCTAGTCCAGTGGATTCCAAACAGGTTGTGACCCACTGCCAGACCATGGCTTCCCTCCGCAACTGTAGATGCCCCTTACCTACTACAGTGCGTCCCAGCTCCCATGGTGCCGCCCAACCGTCCAAAATCACCTACAGTGCCCCTCGGCCCCATGAGTCGCCTCAGCCCTCGCACCACGGTGACCCCCAGGCTTCTGCAGAGCTTTCAGTCCAACCATAATGCCTTCAACATGTCCTACAGGGCCTACAAACCTCCCGCAATGCCTACTAGACCCGCAGTGCTCCTGCAAACTCCCCCAGCCGCCTGGATAGACCTCAGCCCCTCCAGAAACCTCCAATACAGGGCCAACAAATGTACTGCAGGGCCTCCTAAGCCTCTCCGGAACCCCCCCCCCCCCCCCCATACTGACACCTAGTCCATCCAGAGCCTTTCAGCATTTCAATACTTATTTTGCATTCCTGTACTTTTAAGCTGTAGGTATCAACTTTTTTATTGTGGGGGCATAGAAGGTTTTTGAAGGATCTACCGGTCCTTGGTCTCAATAAGGGTGAGAACCACTGGACTAATCTGTCATGCTGCAGTTCCTCGATTTTCTCAGTGGCTCTACATCTGGGTTCCAACTGTTGATGGGACCCAAGTGATGGTGGGTCACAGGCAGAGCTACTACTAGGAATAACGGGGCCCCATACAGCTTACCTGAGAGGGCCCCCTTCCCTTAGGACCTACAGGTCCTTGGTCTCAATAAGGGTGAGAACCACTGGAATAATCTCTCATGCTGCAGTGCCTTGATTTTCTCAGTGGCTCTACATGGGGGTTCCAATTGCTGATGGGACCCAAGCGATGGTGGGTCACAAGCAGGGCTGCTAATAGGAATTACGGGGCCCCATACAGCTTACCTGAGAGGGCCCCCTTCCCCAGTTCTAAAGTGTCTGAGGTCATCGATTTATCAGTCCCTTTCTCTGTAGCCTCAGCTGCACAGATGAGTTAATAGGGAGCGCTCCGAGGCTTCCTGCTCATTCACAAACAGAAGCATATTAATCTAAACAGTTTATTATGCTTCAGTGATGAATGGACACAGGAGAGATCGGTACCAAATCACTATGTTCGTTCAAAAAAGGCAGGGGCCAGTAACTTACATATTTACTGGCCCCTTCCCCTGATCTCCATCTGGAAACATCCCCGTGTGCCCACAGCAGCTGGCGGGAGAGAAGGGGAGGGATGCTGGCAGTGCTACGGGGGAAAGGGGCACACATGGGGGCCTGGACAGCAGATGGGAGGGATGCATGTGCTAGAACCAATCCGCCTGCAGTGCAGTTGGAGGGGGAAAGAGGAGAAGCTGGCAACGCAGCAGGGTAGGCAGAATAGGATCGGTGTCAGCAATAAGAGACAGTACAGCCGGGCCTCCGGCTCAACAGGTGATGGGGCCTGGGCCCAGTACAGGAGTGCTGGCTGTACTGCCTTATCAGTGGCCCTAGTTGCAAGTGACAAGTCTTCTCTATTGGGGTGCCATCACTCTAGAAGGTTTCCTCAAATGGAGACTTTATCTGATGGCCCATGATAAGGTTGAGTACTGCTCTAGCCGGTCAAGCTGTGGCTTCTCAATTCTCCTAGTGGCTCTACATGTGGGTCCCACATGATGGTGGGTCCCAAGTGATAAGCTTTCTCTATTTGGGTGCCATCATTCTAAAAGGGTTGCTCGAAATATAAAAGTTTTTATCTAATGAGAACCACTGCTCTAGTCTGTCAAACTGCGGTTCCTCAGTTTTCTTAGTGGCTCTACATGTGGGTCCCAAGGGATTATGGGTCCCAATGGACGAGTCTTCTCTATTGGGGTGCCATCACTCCATAAGGGTTGCTCTAAATATAGAGACTTTATCTGATGGCCTATCGTAAGATTGGGAACCACTGCTCTAATCTGTCAAGCTGCGGTTCCTCAATTTTCTCAGTGGCTCTACATGTGGGTCCCAAGTGATTCTAGGTCCCAAGTCATGCTGGGTCCCAAGCCATGCTGGGTCCCAAGTCATGCTGGGTCCCAAGTCATGCTGGGTCCCAAGTCATGCTGGGTCCCAAGTCATGCTGGGTCCCAAGTCATGCTGGGTCCCAAGTCATGCTGGATCCCAAGTCATGCTGGGCCCCAAGTCATGCTGGGCCCCAAGTCATGCTGGGCCCCAAGTCATGCTGGGTCCCAAGTGATGGGCCTTCTTCTATGGGGTACCATCGTTCCAGAATAGATCCTCTAAATATGGAAACTTTATCTGATGACCCTTCGTCCTTCTGCATGTAGGATAAAACTAGGGTTTTCCATGTTCTCATTAAAAGTCCTCTGAAATAGTTTTACAGCACTCCATAAAATGTTGAGGCCACAAAGATAAATTTCAACGAGGACAACAGTTCATACTGTACAAGCACATTCCTAACATCAGGGGCCGGTTTATTGCCCGTACAGATGTGTCAGAGAATGGATCCTGGCCACCTCTTATTCTGCTTTGTTAGTAGGCCAGGAGATGTTTAGATCTTTTCATAGATCTTTTTACATCCTTTAGACCAGATCTTTTAAGCCTGAAATTGTAACTCAACATTTACAGCATTTACAGTCTGAACATGGACGACGGACATTTGCCAAGGTTCCTGTTGCATGGACTCGGAGAAGAAGAACAATCAAGTTGCACATAATGTGAATTTGCACTTTTGGAGGAATGGTATGCCAAAAGGATTTTCTGTGTGGTCAGAAATTCTACTTGCTAAAAATTCCGAAATTCCCCTGTTGCATCCATGAGGCACCATAAGGGGGTTGTGTGTGCGACAGGATACTTTTTTTTTTTTTTCCCAAAAAGCCCCAGAAGCCAAGAGCATTTCCTGCTTCGATCTATAGTTCGTCTCCCCCGCCCCGATTGTATGTTTATTTTTCCTGGCAAACAAATTAGAGGGCTGATTGTTCTCAGTAACCCACTGCCTCATTACTTAAGGCAGGAATGTCAGGCTGGTGGCTTCGGGACCCCTTACTGTACAGCAGCGGGGACTTGCAGCCCAGAAACTTAACAGCAGCAAAAAGTTTATCTACAGCTAAAAACTAAATATAAAGAAATCCTTGTTCTTCAAATACTGTGAACATTACGCCCACATTATGATTTAGGGCTCATCCACAATATGGGTTGCAGCAACGCATGTGCTTCAGAACTGCACACATTAAATGCATTGGTTCTAAGCAGCATCAGGAATTCTGAATGGCACTCCAATGCACTTTCTGATGAATGTGCATTGCAAGCCATGCGGTGTGCTGCTGAAAAATGAAGCATGCACCATTTTTTGGCAGCCCACCAAACCACAATGCACGTTAAGTGTATTGTCACGCGTCATGCTGTACTGGAATCCCAGCACCATTTTCTGGCAACATGCCACAATGCAATGCAGGTTAGTGTGTTGCGCTGGAATGCATGCAACAATTTTTGCCGCCACACCGCAAGGCGCGTTTGTGTATTGCGGCGTGCTGTGATGCGCGCACCATTTTTGGCAGCAACACTGCAATGCATGTTAGTGTGTTACCTCGTGTTGTACTGCACAGGAATGCATGCACAATTTTTGGCAGCACGCCACACTGCAATGTATGTTAGTGAGGTGCCTCGTGTAGTGCTGCACAGGAATGCATGTACTTCTCTGTTGGCAGCCAGTGCACGTTACTGAGTTGCCACACAATATGCTGCACAGGAATGCGCGCATCATTTTTTGGCAGCACACCACACTGCAATGCACGTTAGTGAGGTGCCTCATGCTGTGCTGCACAGTAATGCATCCACCATTTTTTTGGTAGCACACCACACTGCATTGCATTTTAGTGAAGTGCCTCGCGTTGTGCTGCACAGGAATGCATGAACTTTTTTGGTAGCACACCACACTGCAGTGCACGTTCATGAGGTGCCTCACATTATCCTGTACAGGAATGCACACACATTTTTTTGGCAGCACACCACCCATGCTGTGCTGTACAGGAAAGCATGCACCTTTTTTTGCCTGCACATCACACTGCAATGCATGTTAGAGAGGTGCCTCGCATTGCTCTGCACAGCAATGCATGTAACATTTTTTGGCAAAACACCACACTAATGCATGTTAGTGAGGTGCCTCATGCTGTGCTGCACAGGAAAGCATACACTTTTTTTTGGCTGCACACCACATTGCAATGCACATTCGTGTGTTGCCTCGCGTTGTGCTGCACCTCTCTAATATGCATTGCAGTGTGGTGTGCTGCCAAAAAAAAAGGTGCATGCTTTCCTGTGCAGCACAGCATGGGTGGTGTGCTGCCAAAAAAATGTGTGTGCATTCCTGTACAGGATAATGTGAGGCACCTTACGAACGTGCACTGCAGTGTGGTGTGCTGCCAAAAAACGATGCATGCATTCCTGTGCAACACAACGCACATTGGTGTGTTGCATTGCTCTGGAATGCAGGCTAGCATATGAGCACTGCAACACAACTGATTGGTGTCCTATGCTGCTTCTCCCTCTCCAAGTCTAAGCTCTCATGTAGGGGAACTGCAAGAGGCTAAAATCAGGTCAAATTAATACGCAACTTCACCCTAAAGGGAAAGTTCCGCTTTATGTTCTCCTCCCCCCTTTTTTTTCCCTTTATTTCAGGGGTGGGGGGGTAGTTGGCGTCTTGGTTCTGACAGGTATCATCTCCCACCCTCTGGTCGAACCACCGAGGGGATTCCACCGGAAGTTCTTCCTCCCATCTACAACCTTCTGCATCACTTAATAGGTCATAGAAGGCTGCAAGACCATTCACAAAGCACAATGCGGCTCACGCATGCGCAGCGGGAGGCCGGTTGCAAAGCCGCAAGGAGTTACAGCCAGCTTCCCACAGTTTACATGCCAATGCCGGGGACCCGAAGACTGACGAAGAACTGGCCCGGGCCAGGACAGTGCTGGACCGCTAGGCAGCTACAGAATTCAATAAACAATTGCAGCGTGATTGGGGTGCCGTGAGAAGTAATGCCCTTGCAAACGTGTCACGCGCTTTGCAGAGATTTGGAATTGCGCCGATTCTGCCTGCAGTCAGGTATGAATGGAGCCTAAGGCTCCATTCCCGCTTTGAATCACAGGTGGAATCGCGGCGATTCTAGGTTGCGGCAAAATGCGGGACGCGTTTACGATGCTATTACTTCTTAATGGCACCCCAATCATGATGTGGTTTTGCTGTGATTGTCGCGCGGCAAAAATCACACAAACAAAAATCGCAGGATGCGTGTCGCCCAAAAGAAGTTCCGGAACTTCTTTTGGCTGCATTCACAACTCATAACTCTGCCCGTGATTTCAAAGTGCCGAGATGTGAATGACAAAATCGCAGAACACATTTGAGATGCCATTCATTTGCAAAATCGTGGTGAGCTTCTGGCGCCATAAATCGAAGCAATGGTGGCAACCTGCAGCGCATGACGCAGGTCACCCAAAAAAAGTTACTTTTGGGCGACAGGCTTCATGCAGCATCTCAAATGTGCATTCTGCGATTTGTCATTTACCCCTCAGCGCTTTTAAATTGTGGCAAATCTGCCTGCAATTCAAAATGCCAAAGTGTGAATGCAGCCTTTGGGTGTGACGTGTCCATTTGCGCGATTTCGCCGCGATTTGTCACGCAACAATCGCAGTGAAATCGTACTGCGACTGGGGCGCCATTAAGAAGTAATGGCATCGCAAATGCACCCCGCGTTTTGCCGAGACGTGGAATCACGGGCAGAATCGTGGCAATTCCACCCAGGACTCAAATCGCTTAGGTGCTTCATACCCATCCCTTCGAATTACAGGCCAGCGGCGGGGAGGTGACCAGTCTGTGTTGGTTAGAGACTGTATATTTATCATTATTTATTCAATGCTATAAAATGGATTGTAAAAAGGAGAAGTTAATTTATGAGCTGCGGAAGCCAGGAACAGGAGAAGTCCTTCATCCTAGAAGAGTCACCTACACAGATGAGACAGAAATTAGCGGAGGGGAGTTACACTAAATTTTACGATAAATAATGAGGGTCATCATTGTATAAAGCACTAAATTAGCATTCAATGCTGAACCACAATGTATTTAGCATACCATGCATCACAGACCATTTAAACCAAGGCAAACTGCATATTAACTTAGGAAGCATGGTTTGGCATGAGCCAGAATTTTCAATTCTCTGACCACCAAATATAGACCCTTGCCCATAATAACAGCCTGACCCACGTGTAATACAACACACAATGGTAATAATTCAAGCCGAACAATAATGAAGTCAACTGACAGAAAGATACACTAAAAATAGTGGACACCTGACCATCACCTCTACAGGAGCTTGGTGGACATTCATTCCCAAAACCATTTTTATTACTAAAATTTTAACATAGTTCTTATGGAGTTACCCCCCTTTGGCTGTATATTATCCCCCACTCTGTAGCAATCTGTGACCATTTGTGAGGTCAGGTACCAATGTTAATGAGAAGATCTGATCCCAGAGGTATTCAGTAGGGTTAAGGCCAGGTACTGAAGATGGATGAGAAGAAGACCTGATCCCAGATGTGCTTAGTAGGGTTGAGGTCAGGTACCAATGTTGGCTGAGAAGATCTGATCCCAAAGGTGCTTAGTAGGATTAAGGACAGGAACTGGTGTTGGGTGGGAAGACCTGATCCCAAAGGTGTTCAGTAGGGTTGAGGTCAGGTACTGATGTTGGATGATAAGTCCTGATCCCAAAAGGTGTTCAGTAGGGTTGAGGTCAGGTACTGATGTTGGATGAGAAGTCCTGATCCCAAAAGTGTTCAGTAGGGTTGAGGTCAGGTACTGGTGTTGGGTGGGAAGACCTGATTCCAAAGGTGTTCAGTAGGGTTGAGGTCAGGTACTGATGTTGGATGACAAGTCCTGATCCCAGAGGTGCTTAGTAGGGCTAAGGCCAGGTACTGATGTTGGATGAGAAGACCTGATCCCAAAGATGTTCAGTAGGGGTAGGGTCAGATCCTGATATTGGATGAGAAGACCTGGCTCACTATTGGCATTCCAATTTTATCCCAAAGGCTTTAAACAGGGTTGAGATCAAATATTTATGTTGGACGAGAAGAGCTGGATTGCACTTAATGTTCTAACTCATTCCAAAGGTGTTCAGTGGGGTTGAAGTCCTGATGTTGGATGAGAAGACACGATTCCCAATGGTGTTCAACATGGTTGAGATCAGGTATTGAACGTTGGATGAGAAGACCTGGCTTGCCATTGACATTTCAATTCACTCCAGAGGGGTTTAGTAGAGTTGAGGTCAGCACTAGAGTTGCCCCACACCAAACTGGTCAAAACATGTCATACACAGGGGCACATTCATTCTGTAAGAGGAAAGGGTCTTCCCCAAACAGTCACCAGAAGGTTGGAAGCACACAATTGTCTAAAATGTCTTTGTATACTCAGTACCCCTTACTGAAAATAGCTGAACTTAGAGGAATGTCCTCACACTTTTGGTCATACAGCACTGAAGTTGGTCTCCAATACAAGCAGTAAATTGACCTGATAAGCAGTTCCTTTATAGCAGAGCTTAGAGTTGGAGAAAAGAAAACAGCACAAGGTGGTGCAGTGATTGTGCGATCATAAGAAGCATGCTGATAGGAGGAGAGAGCACAGTGACAAAGGGATAAGCTCATCAGTTTGCCAATTCTCCTATCATGTGACTGGAACAGTAAAAAGGAGGGACTAAACTTCAGCAAAGACAACTTAAATAACCTGTTTTACCAGACACAGCTGTGTTGTGTCGCAGAGCTATGTAAATTTTAGGAATGGATGAACAGAAATACCAATCCTTTGGCAGGTAAAACAGCCCATATATACTGTACTTTTCATCTACAGTATATCAGCCTTTTTCAACCTTTTCCAACTAATGAAAACATGAAATAACGTTTCGGTCTCAGTGAACCCCTGCTAAAAATGACTATATCTACAACTCATGATACATTAGTGTGATAATCAGTGGGAAGAATGCTCCTTACAGATAGCAAAAAAGATCAATGGTGTCAGTGGGAACTTATCTGAGGCAGAAATTGCTCAAGGAACCCCTAGCAACCTCTGGAGGAACCCTAGAGTTCCATGGAACCCATAGCAACCTCTGGAGGAACCCTAGAGTCCCATGGAACCCATAGCAACCTCTGGAGGAACCCTAGAGTCCCATGGAACCCATAGCAACCTCTGGAGGGACCATAGGAGTTCCATGGAACCCAAAGCTACCTCTGGAGGAACCCTAAAGTTCCATGGAACCCATAGCAACCTCTGGAGGAACCCTAGGAGTTCCATGGAACCCCTAGCAACCTCTGGAGGAACCCTAGGAGTTCCATGGAACCCAAAGCTACCTCTGGAAGAACCCTAAAGTTCCATGGAACCCCTAGCAACCTCTGGAGGAACCCTAGGAGTTCCATGGAATCCATAGCAACCTCTGGAGGAACCCTAGAAGTTCCATGGAACCCAAAGCTACCTTTGGGAGGAACCCCAGAGTTCCATGGAACCCTTAGCAACTTCTGGAGAAACCCTAAACTATATGTTTAATGATTTTCCTGGAACTCAACCTTAACAGCACCGTGCGATGGAAAAACATGAACTCTGTAATGTAGGGGGGTGTTCACATAAAGCCACAAGGACCCAACTTTTTTCTTCACCAAGTTGACGGGTCCAGCTTTTAAATCAAGGCTTTAAGCAGGCATGTAAAGCTCCTGATGGGCCCCTCTTCAAGCATGCGGGTGGACCCATTCTGCTCAGGGCCCTGTGTGGCCAGCGGTGGTAGAAGAAACACTGTGTGGGTAGAGGGAGGAATAATTTCTACTAAGGATCAACAAATTCTAAATTCTCAATTCCCATGGAGAGTGAAGAACCTCAAAAAGGGGGCGGAATATTCCAAGCAAGACCGGGATCCAAAAACATCGCAGAACAGTTAATCGCTTCAAGAACCCAAAGATTACAGTTTTGGAATGGTCTTGGCAGTCCCCAGTCTTGAATGTTATTGAAAATCTGAGAGCAGATTGCAAACATGCCAGACAACCAAAGAATATTCCCTAAGCAGAAGTGTTGGCCAAAAAAAAAAAAAAAATTCCTACAGCAACAGAAAAAAAGATGTGAAGGGAACATTTGGAAGCTGCGACTTCTGTCAAAGGTTATGGACTTCTGAACAGACAGGGTGTCCATAATTATGAGGTTTGTATCTTTGCCATCACCTTGAGAAGGGGGTTTCAGGTGACCCCCATAACATTGGTGGGTGCCATGTGCTCTTTTTATCCCCTTTTACGGCAATTTTTTTTTTCATTTTGACCTTCATATATATTTTTGATTAAATATATGATAATTAAATTAAATGATAAATAAATACAACATTTTAACAAATCAAAAATATATATTGAGGTCAAAATTAAAAAAGGAATAAAATAAAAATAAAATCAAACAAAGAATAAAATTCTAGGTTAAAAAAAAAAAAAGAAGAAATAATAATATAGATTTATTATTGTTGTTATTATTATTTTTTTAATCTAGAATTTTATTCTTTATTTGATTTTATTTTTATTTTATTATTTGTGACCCCCCATAACATTGGATGGGTGCCATGTGCTCTCTTTTTATTCCTTTTTTGAGACCATTTTTGCATTTTGGCTTCAATATATATTTTATTTATTATTTTTAAAAATATATTTGTATTTATTTTTTTCATCTTTTTGGTACATGGGCTTTGTGCTGGGTGTTTATTAAAATTGAGTTCTAATGCCTCATGCAAACGCCACTTTAAAGGGCGTTTGGCTTTTTTCTGCGTCTAGACGCCCCTCCATGTTAGCCTATGTGTCCTTGCACATACAGGCAGTTAGAAGAAAAGAGAAAAAAAATAAAAATAAAAGTTAGACGAGAATTCTGGCAGGAAAATAAAACAACAAACGCAGAACGTGCATAAACGAGCCCAAGCACTAGGTGCATTTAGCACTTGAGTGTTCGCTCATTTCATTGGCGGGAACAAATATTCGGGTGAAAGAAATAAATGAGTTCCTCTAAGACTAAACCCCATGGGCCAAGCAAAATGCTTTCCCGCCCTGATGAAGGGAGTGTACAGCCCCGAAACCTGTTTTCTTTTATATACAATTTACGTATGGAATGAATACACTTTAGGATCTGGAAATTGCAGTGTGATCAATTTCCAATTTACCCGTCCCCATTACAAGTCAAAGTGACTGTGGTCATGTAGAAGCTTAACACCTAAAGCCCTGGTTCACACTGGTGTGACTTGGCATGCTACTTGTGATGCATAAAGTCGCACACCATCTTTGCGCATTACCTTAAAAACAATTTAGTAAATGAAACAGATGTTTACCTACAAACAGAACAGGTTATCAAGCTCCAGTCCCAGCATAGGGAAGACACTTCCAATGGCTGACGGGTTTCGAGGGTAGGTGCCCTCTTTTTCAGAGCCAAACCATACTCATTCATATTCTTGGCTCTGAAGAAGAGGGTACCTACCCTTGAAACCCGGCAATCATTGGAAGTATCTTCCTTACGCTGGGATTGGAGCTTGATATCGTGTTCTGTTTGTAGGTACACAGTTGTTTCATTTATGAAATAGTTTTTAAGGTAAAGCGCAAAGATGGTGCGTGACGTCACAAGTCGCATGCCAAGTCACGAGTGTGAACCGGGACTTTAGGTATTTAGCTTCTACCACAGTCACTTTAGGTTGTAATGGGGACAGGCAAATCGGAAATTCATCACACCTCAATTTTAAAATCCTAAAGTTTGTTTAATCCATATGCAAATTGTATATAAAAGCCAACAAGTTTCGGGCCTTTACACCACCTTCATCAGGGCTTGAAGATTAAAGGGTTTTCAAGTTAATGCACAAGGCAAGTGGGCCCCCCTTTGTTTTTCCAGTGTTCTTTTTGGGCTTCCCCTGTCCTCAAGGCGGAGCAAAGTCTTTCCCAGCCCAGCTTCAGGTTGTCAAAGACCTAAGGTCCTCCATCACTAGAACTTCAATTTCCAGCGCAGGGGGTTGTTCGTTTTGCTTACATAAAAGTCACATGACAAGTGAAACACACAATTTCAATTGCAGCCAATGCAACTCGAATTCGCAGTGACTTTTGAAAGGTTCCTGCACTACTTTGATGTGACTTGAGAGTCCCATAGACTCTCAGGTCACACACAAGTCACAAGCAAGGCGCACTGGCAATCGCATGACAATGGTGTTGCAGCAGTGTGAACCAATGGGATGTCCCATCGTTCTACTGCCTGGTAACAATAAAACAATGAAACGGTCATCCAACCAACCCTCGGAGTTCCAGCACCATTTGCCCACTCCTTGAAGTTCCTGATCCGGGTTGTTCGTTTTGCTTACAGAGAGTCGCATGACAAGGGAAAACATTAATTTCAATGGCAGCCAATGTGACTCAAGTCGCAGAAACCTTTAAAAAGGTTCCTGCACTACTCTGATGCAACTTCAATGCAACTTAAGAGTCCCTAGACCCCTTTCACACTGCTCTGTAGCAAAATCGCTGTAAAAACGCATATGTGTTCTTACCTTGATTATGCCGTGTTTCAGGTGCGTTTTTGGTTTGCCCGCACCTGTGAAAAATGGACATGCGACTCAAAGACACACCAAAAACGCAAATTGCGGTGCGCTTTTGCCACAATTTCCATTCATTTCAATGGGAAGCTGTGTTTTTGGTTTGGTTTTCAAAATTGCACCAAAGATGCAGCACGCAGGACTTTTCAAAACGCACCGCACCTGTAACGCAGTGGTGTGAAAAGTCCCACAGGATTTAAAAGGGAAACAATTTTCTAGCAAGGAAATAAAACGCATCAGTGTGAAAGAGCTCTTAGCTGCGAACAGAGGAAGTTATCTACCGCAGCTAAACTCAGACAATGTGGCCCCCCCCCATTCCCACACTGCGTTTAGCAACTGTTTTGTGACATGCGATTTTGTGTGGTTAGGAAAAATAAATTTGATTTAAATTGCAGCTATATGTACATAACCGCAGGTAACTGCAGTGCGCTCACATGGAAATGGAACATGGACAAGGAAATAACAACGCAGCCAAACGCAACCGCATGTAAATCGCTGTTTATCGCAACATACAAGCACAAGCGATCGATGCGCCTGGGGGTCTTGTAGCTTTCAAAATATCAAAGCATATGCTTTTACCAGTGGCAGGACAGCGCCCGTGTGAAAGGGGCCTAAGGCCGCACGAAAGTCGCAAGCCGCGCGACAACGGGGTGGCAGCAGTGTGAACCAATGGGATGCCCCATCATTATAGTGCTGGGTAACAATAAAACTAGGAAACGGTCATCCAATCAACCCTCGGGGTTTCCGGCACCACCTACTTTATTTTTGCAACAATGTTAAAAACGGTAATGTAACATTTTTACAAATAAATAAAATAGAAGTAAAATTTAAAAAAAAAAAAACAATAAAACAAAATAATAAAAAAAAAAATACAAAATAATAAAATTTTAAAAATACAAAAACCACAAAATAAAAATAAAAAAAATACAATACATCAAAATATTAAAATAGAATAAAATTTTAAAAATACAATAAAACAAATAGAATAAAATAAAAAAATAAATACAAAAAAATAAAAAAGCAGTGCTATTATAATAAAGCATATTTGAAGTTCCAGCCCCGCTCCCCATGAATCCCTCCATTCACACACCCACCATACAGAAAAAAAAAAGGGGGGGGGGGGGAGGGTCGCTCGATTGCGAACCTTGCCCCCCCAAATCATATTAAAGCCCCTAGTTTACCTTCACGAGATATTTTCTTCTTCATTAAACTGCATCCAGAAAAAAAAAAAAAAAAAAAAACCTGTCTGAATTTAGCGTCCCGTACAGTCGTCCACAGTGGCAGACTGGCGAGGGTGTCCAGAGAGGAGGGTGGGGACGTGCGAAGCATCGAGCGTCAAAATGCGTGGAGGGGGACAAATAATCTTTTGTGTACCCGGCTAAGAGTTCAGGATGAGAGCCAGCGAGACGGAGGAGAAGTGTTTACAGTGCAGGCTGGAGGGTGTGTGAGAGATTCACGCCAGGCTCAGGACACAGCGACCGACTCCATGTATGGGGTCCTGCCAAAAAGGATTCGTATCGGCCCATCCAGTCCTGAGATTTACACAGCTCTGCTACAGTGCACAGCCCAGCCTGGCAGAGAAGGAGAACGGATTACATCGGCTTCGGTAAAGTAAAAAAGGCCATAGGAGGAGGAGTAGAAAAATGAGCGAAAATTCAGGCGATCGTTCAATTTTCGCACAATTACTGTGCCCCTTGCAACAGGCGACTTTTGTGCCGCCATCGAAAACTGAACAAACATTTTTTTTTCTTTTCTTTGCAGAACAAAAATTAAAGGATTTTCTAATTGCTGATAGGGGACTTTTCCAGAAATGAAAATAATAAATTAGAAATAAAATGATATATATATATATATATATATATATATATACACACACACACACACACACACACACACATACATATATACACACACACACACACACAAATAGTATCTCACAAAAGTAAGTACACCCTCACATTTGTGTAAATATTTTATTCTATCTTTTCATGTGACAACACTGAAGAGCTGACACTTTGCTACAATGTAAAGTAGTGAGTGTACAGCTTGTATAACAGTGTAAATTTGCTGTCCCCTCAAAATAACTCAACACACAGCCATTAATGTCTAAACCGCTGCCAACAAAAGTGAGTACACCCCTAAGTGAAAATGTCCAAATTGGGCCCAAAGTGTCAATATTTTGTGTGGCCACCATTATTTTCCAGCACTGCCTTAACCATCTTGGGCATGGAGTTCACCAGAGCTTCACAGGTTGGCACTGGAGTCCTCTTCCACTCCTCCATGACGACATCACAGAGCTGGTGGATGTTAGAGACCTTGTGCTCCTCCACCTTCTGTTTGAGGATGCCCCACAGATGCTCAACAGGGTTTAGGTCTGGAGATGCTTGGCCAGTCCATCACCTTTACCCTCAGCTTTTTTAGCAAGGAATTGGTCGTCTTGGAGGGGTGTTTGGGGTCATTATGTTGTAATACTGCCCTGTGGCCCAGTCTCTGAAGAGAGGGGACCATGCTCTGCTTCAGTATGTCACAGTACATGTTGGCATTCATGGTTCCCTCAATGATCTGTAGCTCCCCAGTGCCGGCAGCACTCATGCAGCCCCAGACCATGAAACTCCCACCACCATGCTTGACTGTAGGCAAGACACACTTGTCTTTGTACTCCTCACCTGGTTGCCGCCACACACTCTTGACACCATCTGAACCAAATAAGTTTATCTTGGTCTCATCAGACCACAGGACATGGTTCCAGTAATCCATGTCCTTAGTCTGCTTGTCTTCAGCAAACTGTTTGCAGGCTTTGTGCATCATCTTTAGAAGAGGCTTCCTTCTGGGATGACAGCCATGCAGACCAATTTGATGCAGTGTGCGGCGTGTGGTCTGAGCACTGACAGACTGACCCCCCACCCCTTCAACCTCTACAGCAATGCTGGCAGCACTCATACATCTATTTCCCAAAGACAACCTCTGGATATGACACTGAGCACGGGCACTCAACTTCTTTGGTCGCCCATGGCGAGGCGCTGTTCTGAGTGAAACCTGTCCTGTTAAACCGCTGTATGGTCTTGGCCACCGTGCTGCAGCTCAGTTTCAGGGTCTTGGCAATCTTCTTATAGCCTAGGCCATCTTTATGTAGAGCAACAATTCTTATTTTCAGATCCTCAGAGTTCTTTGCCATGTTGAACTTCCAGTGACCAGTATGAGAGAGTGAGAGCGATAACACACCTGCTCCCCATTCACACCTGAAACCTTGTAACACTAATGAGTCACATGACACCAGGGATAAAAAATGGCTAATTGGGCCCAATTTGGACATTTTCACTTAGGGGTGTACGTACGTTTGTTGCCAATGGTTTAGACATGTCAAAGAGGGCTGCGTCTGTAATTTCGCTGCACCAATTCTGCAAAAATTACGGGACTGTCGCTTGTTAAACTGAATGGGAAATTTTGATTTTTTTTTTTTCCAAGAGATTGTTTGTTTTTCTAATTTTCCTGCCGAACACTTACAGGTCTTGCCCCTCCCTCAGCCTGTGATTGGGCAGTAAGAAGATAAGCAGCAGGCTGATAAGCTCACCTGTCACTCTGCTCTCTCCTCCTATCAGCATGTCGCTTTCATAGCACATGAGCACAACTGATTGGCTCCCTGTGCTGCTTCTTTTGCCTCAGTTTGAGCTCTGCTGTACAGGGGCTTCACATTGCATTGCTTTTTTTTTTTAACTTTATTAAATCTGACAGTTCACTTAAAGCGGTAGTAAACCCATGCATTTAACAGGTTAAAAACCAGTCACATTCCCGGCACGTGCCAGAAATGTAACACTCCCATTGGTTGTGCTCTAAACCAAACTGTCAAACCATCCAATGGTTGGTGTGATAGCTGATCACATGTGCAGCATCATGGCAGTTGTAGATTAAACAGAGGCAAAGATGGCAGCTTCCTTGGCTGAAAATGATAGGAGGGTTTACTACCACTTTAACTATGCAGTGGGGCTGAATTACAAGGGGGCTATGATGTAATCCACAAGCTTCATTGCTGGTAGGGGAAGAGTCATCTCCCAGCAGCCACTGCACATTTATACAGAGGGGCTTTGTGGTCATGTGATCACATACAAAAAAAGAAAATTTAATTTGCATGCAGACCACCCTAGATAACGCCCGCATGTGATCCTGAACCTCCATAATTGAAAGAACTGAAATCCAATGAATGAGGAACGGGCCAGGGACGGTCAGGCTGGGAAGGAAAGAGCTAGATGATGCTGGATGTCCCCCAGCTGAAAAAATGAGGGGGGCTCCATCTGACTTGCTGCAGCTTCTAATGCACATTGCGAGAAGCTCACAGTGTGCGGTGAAACCAGAGAAAACCATTGCAGTCCAGGAGAGGAGCCGGTACACCTGTGCAAGACTGAAGGGAGGACTGGAGGTCAGATATAAAGTGGTTGTAAAGGCTGAAGGCTTACCTTCATACATTCTATGCGGGAAAGTAAAAAACCTTCCATGTGCTGCTGCCCACCTCCGATACTCACCTGAGTCCCCTCTCGATCCAGCGATGTGTATGAGAGCCTCGGCTGTGCCGGGTCTCCCCCTCCTCATTGGCTGAGACAGCAGCACTGCTGCCAATCACAGCCAATGAGGAGTGTGTGGGCGTGTGGTGACTGTGTGCATCTTATGGATGCATAAAGTGGGGCTCAGGAGCGAGCACGCACTAGCGCCCCCATAAAACAAGCGGCTTGCTGTTGGTGGCACTGGTCAAAGGGGAGGAGCCAGGAGTGCCAGCGGGGGACCCGAGAAGAGGAGGAGCTGGGCTCCTCTGTGCAAAACCATTACACAGAGGAGGTGGTTTAGTATGACTTTTTTTTTCTTTTTTTAAAAAAAAGAACCTTTAATATCCCTTTAAATCCTTGTTTTCTTCTTCTTAGATCCTTTGATGTATCTCAGTGCTGCTGATCTCCTGCAGCCCCTTTGCAGCCACTTCCTGTCTACATGCACTTCAGCGATGGCTGCATTACAATGCCTTGAAAAAGTATTCATACCCCTTGAAATTTTCCACATTTTGTCATGTTACAGCCAAAAGTGTAAATTAATTTTATTGGGATTTTATGTGATAAACCAACACAAAGTGGCACAGAATTGTGAAGTGGAAGGAAAATGATAAATGGTACAAATAAATAAATATGTGAAAAGTGTGGGGGGCATTTGTATGGCGCCCCCCTGAGTCAAATACTTTGTAGAACCCCCGTTCTCTGCAATTACAGCTGCAAGTCTTTTTGGGGAAGTCTCTACCAGCTTTGCACATCTAGAGAGGACATTTTTGGCCATTCTTCTTCGCAAAATATCTCAAGCTCTGTCAGATTGGATGGAGAGCGTCTGAACAGCAATTTTCAAGTCTTGCCACAGATTCTCAATGGGATTTTGGTCTGGACTTTGACTGTGCCATTCTAACACATGAATATGCTTTGATCTAAACCATCCCATTGTAGCTCTGGCTGGATGTTTAGGGTCGTTGTCCTGCTGGATGTGAACCTTCCCCCCGGTCTCAAGTCTTTTGCAGACTCTAACAGGTTTTCTTCTAAGATTGCTCTGTATTTGGCTCCTTCCATCTTCCCATCAACTCTGACCAGCTTCCCTGTCCCTGCTGAAGAAAAGCATCCCCACACCATGAAGCTGCCACCACCATGTTTCACGGTGGGGATGGTGTGTTCAGGGTGATGTGCAGTGTTAGTTTTCCACCACACATAGCTTTTAGGCCAAAAAGTTCAATTTTGGTCTCATCTGACCAGAGGACCTTCTTCCACGTTTGCTGTGTCCCCCACATGGCTTCTCACGAGCTGCAAACGGGACTTATTATGGATTTCTTTCACCAATGGCTTTCTTCTTGCCACTCTTCCATAAAGGGCAGATTTGTGGAGAGCATGACTAATAGTTGTCCTGTGGACAGATTCTCCCACCTGAGCTGTGCATCTCTGCAGCTCCTCCAGAGTTACCATGGACCTCTTGGCTGCTTCTCTGATGAATGCTCTCCTTGCCCGGCCGGTCAGTTTAGGTGGACGGCCATGTCTTGGTAGGTTTGCAGTTGTGCCATACTCTTTCCATTTTCAGATGATGGATTGAACAGAGCTCTGTGAGATGTTCAAAGCTTGGAAGATTTTTTTTATAACCTAACCCTGCTTTATACTTCTCCACAACTTTATCCCTGACCTGTCTGGTGTGTTCCTTGGCCTTCATGATGCTGTTTGCTCACTAAGGTTCTCTAACAAACTTCTGAGGGCTTCACAGAACAGCTGTATTTATACTGAGATTAAATTACACACAGCTTGACTCTTTACTAATTAGGTGACTTCTGAAGGCAATTGGTTCCTCTAGATTTTAGTTAGGGGTATCAGAGTAAAGGGAGCTGAATACACATATTGATTTGTAAAAAAAAAAATGTAGTAAACCATTTATCATTTTCCTTCCACTCCACAATGATGTCCCACTTTGTCGGTCTATCACAAAAAATAAAATACATTTACGTTTTTGGGTGTAACATGACAATATGTGGAAATTTCAAGGGGTATGAATACTTTTTCAAGGCACTGCATATTTAGGTGGGCTTCCCGATGGTGACAGCAGTGGACCATGCCTGGCCAGTTGTAGTCTCCATCAGGGTGACAACACAAGAGCACAATTGGGAAATAGGCACAGAGTGTTGTCACACTACCAGGAAGTGCCTTAATGGCAGGATTGCCAGATAGCCTTTGAATTAAGGTTCTAGTTTTAGAAGTATTGACCGCTAGTTTGGAAAAATTCCATGTCCATATTAAAATGTTGGCGGTCGGGTTCATATATTTTAGAAATACCCAAAAACACTGGGTTTTCACCAGTCGTGTATTGGAGTCGTTGCTGCCGATAGATGCAGAGTTCATGTGCCAACACCCTAGAAGAGCGCTCTCCTGTGCCAGGACTACTTCATCCTGGACGTCAGGAATCTGAAGAACACTCCAAAAGTTTCTGTACAATTTGTTCAGCAATCTGCTGCCCGGGGAGGAGACGTCCAAGTGCCACCGCTTGCCACGCGTTACAATCTGTACACCCAGGGTACACCCACCATACACCGTTAAATCATTAAATTGATTTAATTTGTATATCCAAAAGGTGATTATACAATTAAATGGAGTGACCAGCTTTAGAGGTCTTATTTATTTATTTACAGAAGTCCATTAAGAGTTAGAGAACCAAACCACAGATCAGGCCGAGGGGGGGGGAACAAATCGCATCAAATGTAGAAGAGCAATGGAGACTGCAGAGCTGGAGGAGGAGTATAGCTGGCCATACACCATGCAATCATATTGTACCATCACCTTTAGGTTACCCTTTAGATGTGTGGCCTGTTATTGCCACACCTCTAAAAAGCGATTAATGGGGGAGGGGGGGATCACTTTTCAGAGGTATTTGACAGGTGGCGAAAGAGGCAATAGGTTTGTTTTAAACCTGCAAATGCCACACAGAAAAAGCTGCCCATACAGTATACAATCAGATCAATGCTATAAATGCCACAAGGAAAGCATTCAGAGGAGGTGGGCAAGGGAGTAGTTGGGTCCAGGCAGAGGTATTGGCAGGCAGCAAGCAGGGGAGGGCCCAAGCACAGGTCTTGGCAAGCAAGGGAGAGATTAGGTCTAGGCAGAGGTCATAGCAGGTAATAGGCAGTACAGTAGTCAGATGCCAGCAGGGGTCGAGACAAGCAGCAGACAAGACAGTAATCAGGTCCAGGTGGGGGTGGTGGAAGGTGGCAAGCAAGAGAGTATTATCAGGTCCCTGAAGGGGGTCAAAGCTGGTGGCAGGAAATACAGTAGTCAGATACAGGCAGAGGTCTTGACAGGCAAGAGAGTAGCCAGGTCAAGGCAGAGGTCATAGAAGGCAATAAAGTGGTCAGGTCCAGGTAGTGGTTGTGGCAGGCAGCAAGGAAGAGAGTTTTTAGGCCCCAAGCAGGGGTCAGGAAGGACAGTAGTCAGATATAGTCAGAGGTCTTGGCAGGCCAGAGTAGTCACTAGTCGGGTCTAGGCAGAGGTCACAGCAGGCAATAGGCAAGACAGCAGTCCAGTCCAGGTAGGGGTTGTGGCAGGCAGCAAGCGAGTAATTAGATCCAAGCAGCGGTCAAAGCAGGTGGCAGGATATACAGTAGTCAGATCCAGGCAGAGGTCTTGGCAGGCAAAAGAGTAGTCATGTCTAGGCAGAGGTCATAGCAGGCAATAGACAAGACAGTAGTCAGGTTCAGGTAGGGGTTGTGACAGGCAGCAAGCAAGAAAGTAATCAGGTGCCAAGTAGGGGCAAAGCAAGTGGCAGGAAAGACCATAGTCAGGTCCAGACAGAGGTCTTGGCAGGCAAGAAAATCGTCAGGTCTAGAAAGAGGTTGAGGAAGGTGGCAGCCGAGACAGGATTTAGGTCCACGTGGAGGTCTTGGTAGGCAAGAGAGTAGTCAGGACTAGACAGAGATCATAGCAGGCAATAGGCAAGACAGTAATCAGGTCCAGGTGGGGGTTGTGGCTGGCAGCAGAAAAGAGTAATCAGGTCCCAAGCAGGAGTCAAGCCAGGTGGCAGGATTGACAGTAGTCAGGTCCAGGCAGAGGTGTTGGTAGGCAATTGAGTAGTCAGGTCTAGGCAAAGGTTATAGCAGGGGGTAGTCAGGTCCTGGCAGCAATTGAGGAAGGTGGCAGCCAAGACTGTAGTCAGGTCCAGGTTGGGGCTGTGGCAGGCGGCTAGCAAGAGAATAATCAGGTCCCAAGAAGGGGTCAAAGCAGATGGCAGGAAAGACGGTAGTCAGGCCCAGGCAGAGGTTATAGCAGGTGGTAGTCAGTTTCCAGCAGCAATCAAGTAAGGTGGCAGGTGAAAAAGTAGTCAGGTCCAGGTTGGGGCTGTAGCAGGCAAGAAAGTAATCAAGTCCCAAGCAGGGTTCAAAGCAGGTGGCAGGAAAGGGTAGACAGGTCTAAGCAGAGGTTATAGCAGGCGGAAGTCAGGTCTTGGAAGCAGTTGAGGAAGGTGGCAGGCAAGAAAGTAGTCAGGTCCAGGTAGGGGTTGTGGCAGGCAAGAGAGTAATCAGGTCCCAAGCATGGGTCAAAGCGGGTGATAGGAGAGACAGTAGCCGGTCCAGGCAGAGGTCATGGCAGGTGGCAGAGTCATCATGTCCTGGCAGAGGCAGGCAAGAAAGTAGTCCGTTTCAGGCAGAGGTTGAGGCAGGCATCAGACAAGAGAGTAGTCAGTTCCTGGCATGGGCCGAAGCAGGAGGTAGGCAAGAGAGTAATCAGGTCAACCCAGGTTGGCAACATACAGGCAGCTGGCAGTTAAGTATTACAGCACTTTGGCTCTCGGGTAGACATAACACCAGCACTTCAAAGGCTAGAGCTAAAATACCCTTCTGGTTAGAGGACAGTCCCATCATCATTTATGGGTACTACGGAAGTCTTGGAGGTCTTGGGAATCCTGGAAACCTTGGCATTGATGATGTAAGGCAGGGTTTCTCAACCAGGGTTCCGTGGAACTCTAGGGTTCCTCCAGAGGTTGCTAGGGGTTCCTTGAGCAATGAGCAATTTGTACCTCTCAGATAAATTCCCAATGGCATCATTGATCTTTTTAGCTGTAAGGGGGTAATTCTGCCCAATGACCACAAGTGTAAGGAGCATTCTTCCCATTGACCATCACACTAATGTATCATGAGTTGTAGATTTTTAATTTTTAGCAGGGGTTCCCCGAGACCGGAGAATTATTTCAAGGGTTCCTCGGTGTTGAAAAGGTTGAGAAAGGTTGATGTAAGGTATCCTAAATCAGTGGTTCTCAACCCACACAACAGGCCATGTTTCGTGAATTTCTCTTAGATAAAATAGCTGTACAAAATACCAAGCCAATGGTTCTGATTTAAATAAAGCACCTGTGCAAGATAAAGGAAAACCTGTTTGGGATACTTGAGGACAGGGTTGAGAACCACTGTCCTAGAAGACCCAGCGAAGAATCTTGGTAGGGATCCTGGAAGAGCCGGCATGACCTTGCAAATAACCCTGGAGGTTCCATCAGGGATCCTACAAGCACTGCGGGGCTTGTTCCCTGCCAGTGCGCTGAACAGAAAGGCCACTGCTCTTTGTGTGGAAACAGTGGTCTCTCTGCAGAGGTCCAGTACAACCCTTACTGACTTAAGCCTTGTACGCATGGTTCGGCGGTCGAACGGTCCAAACCGTATGTTGGCTGTTGTATTTAGCATACTGACATGCACTACACCAGGGATAAGCAATTAGCGGACCTCCAGCATTTGCAAAACTACAAGTCCCATCATGCCTCTGCCTCTGGTTGTCATGCTTGTGGTTGTCAGAGTCTTGCTATGCCTCATGGGACTTGTAGTTCCGCAACATCTGGAGGTCCGCTAATTGCATATCCCTGCACTACACGATCGTACGACCAAGCTGAACGTAGTGACGTGTTATGAATGTATAAAGAGAAAGTTCAGGTGCCTGTAATTAGCATCCGGCCGTTCCTGACTTCTGAGCATGCGTGTTTTGCGCAATACAACTTGTTGGACCAACTTCTCTGTACACACGATACAACGGTCATACGACCGCTTGTCATACAACCAAAGTTTTCTAGTTTGCTCATACAACTTCTGTTGTACGACCGTCGTACGTAGGCTGTTCTAATCGCACGTGCTAACGGTCGATTTAGCATACAACGCTCGTTCGTACGACCTGTTGTATACGATCGTCGACCCGTGTGTATGAGGCTTTAGAGCTAGAGCTATCCAATCAGCATGACACATTTGCCGATTGCTGAGCTACTCAGCCAGGGACATGCCATACCTCTGCAGAGAGACCACTGCTTCCACACAGCGAGCAAGGATCCTTCTCGGCAACAAGCTTGCAAGGGACAGGCTTTTTTTTTTTTTACTAAAAGGATACAAAATTTGTACGTTTGTTTTGATGCACCTAGAACGTATGTAGCCGATTTAAGCAGAAAGTTCAAAGCTGCTAAAAGCTCTACAAAAAATGGAGATCAAAACCATGGCGGTTCATCGCCCAGCACTTACTCTTCTGAAGATAATTAGCAGTGAAGCTGAAGCCGCTCAAAGCTTTCCTCCAGCACTTTTACAGCTCTTGGTGATGGAGAGAGAAATTGGCATCTATTGTCCGACGCGGAGTTCCGTCAGCCAATATAATAGGAGCAGCTCCGGAACCCTTTGTAGCCTTTCTA
>BLSH010047610.1:2561469-2572218 GCA_018402905.1 Glandirana rugosa | reverse complement strand
ACTGGTTAGTACAGAGGTCTGGATTTGGGATAACACGTAGACACCCCGTAGGAATTTACCTTCCACCTCCTCGCGTTCCAGAGATTGTAGGTGGTCGAGGCACTACAGTAGAACCTCCTCACCTTCTCCGGAGGTCACCGTTGGACACTTCGAGACCACTTAAGGTACGGGTTCTCCCAATTCCGTCACGACCTTTTATGACCGCCGGTGTGTTTTATAACTGTGAAACCCGGGTTATACCTGTAAAAGTAAATCCCCACATGAGTGAAAACAACAGTCGCCAAATCTGTAATTACCGACACACAACTCAATAAAACTCTAGTGAGTGTACAGCTTGTATAACAGTGTAAATTTACTGTCCCCTCAAAATAACTCAACACACAGCCATTAATGTCTAAACCGCTGACAACAAAAGTGAGTACACCCCTAAATGAAAATGTCCATATTGGGCCCAAAGTGTCAATATTTTGTGTGGCCGCCAGTATTTTCCAGCACTGCCTTAACCCTCTTGGGCATGGAATTCACCAGAGCTTCACAGGTTGCCACTGGAGGCCTCTTCCACTCCTCCAAGATGACATCACGGAGCTGGTGGATGTTAGAGACCTTGCGCTCCTCCACCTTCCATTTAAGGATGCCCCACAGATGCACAATAGGGTTTAGGTCTGGAGACATGATTGGTCAGTCCATCACCTTTACCCCCAGCTTCTTTAGCAAGGCAGTGGTCATCTGAGGTGTGTTTGGGGTCGTTATCATGTTGGAATACTGCCCTGCGGCTCAGTCTCCAAAGGGAGGGGATCATTCTCTGCTTCAGTATGTCACAGTACATGTTGGCATTCATGGTTCCCTCAATGAACTGTAGCTCCCCAGTGCCAGCTGCACTCATGCAGCCCCAGACCATGAAACTCCCACCACCATGCCTGACTGTAGGCAAGACGCACTTGTCTTTGTACTCCTCACCTGGTTGCTGCCACACACACTTGACAAGATCTGAACGAAATACGTTAATCTTGGTCTCATAAGACCACAGGACATGGTTCCAGTAATCCATGTCCTTAGTCTGCTTGTCTTCAGCAAACTGTTTGCGGGCTTCCTTGTGCATCATCTTTAGAAGAGGCTTCCTTCTGGGACAACAGCCATGCAGACCAATTTGATGTAGTGTGTGGCGTGTGGTCTGAGCACTGACAGGCTGACCCCCCCCCCCCCACCCCTTCAACCTCTGCAGCAATGCTGGCAGCACTCATACATCTATTTCCCAAAGACAACCTCTGGATATGACGCTGACCACGGGCACTCAACTTCTTTGGTCGGCCATTATTATTTTATTATTTTTTTTTTACAAAACGGTCGGTCTTTGTAGCACAAAGAAAAATAAAAACTGTGGGAGGTGATCAAATACCACCAAAAGAAAGCTCTATTTGTGGGAATACATTTTTCTATAAATTTCAATTTGGTCACAAGTCGCACGACCGCGCAATAGTCAGTTAAAGTAGTGCAGTGCCATATCGCAAAAAAATAAAAACAAAATGGCCTGGTCAGGAAGGGGGGGGGTAAATCTTCCGGAGGTCAGGTGGTCGCCTTGTAGTGTATGACCAGCTTACCAAAATGGGAAGAATGTTACATGGATATTGATAAGGATTTCCTTTGTTTACTCCTGGAATATTGAGATTAGTAAATAAGGATTGCAGTATAAAAGCTGAATGCCAATATTTAGTGGTGGGAAGAAGTTTCTTTGTTTTTCATTGAAAGCGTTACATTTATGATTCATCATTGTTACATTCTATAGGATTGGCACTTTTAGATGTAGCAGCTGGTGGTTTGCCAATTACACGATTCATTTCAAGCCTCTTTCACATGGGCAGCAGTCATTAGCAGCCCTCTGAAAAGAGATCTGCTGTGGATTTCCCTTTTCACACTCCGTTGACATCCTGGAAGGGTGGATTCGCACTTACGCGATTGCAGAAATGGCATGCGATTCGCTCCGCATTTCTGTGCGCAGCACATGTGCCATACAGTTTGCATGGCTGAAATAACATTGCATTTAAATAGTGCTGAACCCTTTTTTATTGGTCCACACTGGAATCGGATCGCATGGGTCAAAACACCTGTGCGATCCAATTCCACAGTTTGCACTGTGTTCTGCGAACCGATTTGGGGGTGTCAACTTTAGATTGATACCCATAGCAATATGCAGAAAGCAGTGCCTGCGATTCGGATGTGATGCAGGAACCCTTCATTGGAACTAAGGGGCCAAGCCCAACCCCTGAAAGCCAAACCCACACGCCGCCAAATGATTTGGACCAGCGCTCAAAGCAAGGTCCATGAAGACATGGATGAGCGAGTTTGGGGTGGAGGACCTCAACCTGATCTAATTCATCCCAAAGTTGTTCTATCGGGTTGAGGTCAGGACTCTGTGCAGGCCAATAGTGTATAGTACACTATATTAAACAAAAGTATTGGGACGCCTGCCTTTTACATGAACTTTAATGGCATCCCAGTCTTAGTCCATAGGGTTCAATATTAAGTTGGCCCACCCTTTGCAGCTACAACAGCTTCAACTCTTCTGGGAAAAGGTTTAGGAGTGTCTATGGGAAAGTTTGACCGTTCTTCCAGAAGCTCATTTGTGAGGTCAGGCACTGATGTTGGACGAGAAGGCCTGGCTCGCAGTCTCCACTCGAATTCATCCCAAAGGTGTTCCATCAGGTTGAGGTCAGGACTCTGTGCAGGCCAATGAAGTCCCTGCACCCCAAACTCACCCATCCATGTCTTTATGGACCTTGCTTTGTGCACTGGTCCAAATCATTTGGTGGAGGGGGGGGGGGGAAGGGGGATTATGGTGTGGGGTTGTTTTTCAGGGGTTGGGCTTGGCCCTTTAGTTCCAGTAAAGGGAACTCTTAAGACTTCAGCATACCAAGACATTTTGGACAGTTTCATGCGAGGAGTTTAGGGATGGCCCCATCCTATTCCAACAGGACTGCGCACCAGTGCAACCATAAAGACATGGATGAGCAAGTTTGGGGTGGAGGAACTTGATTTGCCTGCACAGAGTCCTGACCTCAACTGATAGAACACCTTTGGGATGAATTTGAGTGGAGACTGTGAGACAGGCCTTCTCGTCCAACATCAATATCAACAATGGTCAAAACATTCCCATAGACACTCCTAAACCTTGTGGACAGCCTTCCCAGAAGAGCTGAAGCTGTTATAGCTGCAAAGGGTGGGCCAACTCAATATTGAACCCTACGGACTAAGACTGGGATGCAATTAAAGTTCATGTGCGTGTAAAAGGCAGGTGTCCCAATACTTTTGGTAATATAGTGTGCTTAAATGGGGGCACCTACAAAAGACAGAAAATGTGCAATTTTGTGTCTAACCACCATGTCCTCCTCCAAGTAACTATCCTTCCATTGGCTAAAATTCTCAAAAAAAAAAAAAAAGAAGGAGACAATAATTTAAAAATTAGGGGGGGGGGGGGAGCAAAAAACAAACAAAAAAACCAAACGCGCGAAAATTCCTTTCTGGCCCCTAAAGCCGGGCGGGCGGCTAACTTTCAGGATAAACATTTCCTATGTAGAAGCGGCATCACCGATGCCGAGAAGTGCCCCACGTATGGCACGCATTAGCAGAGCTCTACTTCTATATGACCGGTAAGGACAGACATGCCAAACTTCTCCGGCCCTCCCCCTTCCAACTGAACAAAAGGCATCCAGGAATTTCTTCTTTTTTTTTTTTTCCTCTCACAGGCACTTCCTCCTGAGAGCAGGATGAATGCGATCGCATTAAACACACATAGCTTGGACCGAACGAATGTTATATAAAAAACGCACAGAGGCCGCCCCTGTTCCTCCACCAGCGTCTCGCTGCGCAGGATTGCGAAGCTCGCCAGCGAGAAACTCAGCCAATCCCCAAACAATGGAGGTGATTAGTTGCATCTAAAAAGATACAATGTAACATTCCCAGTAATACCGTGCATCCGGAAAGTATTCACAGCGCTTCGCTTTTTCCACATTTTGTTAGGTTACGGCCTGATTCCAAAATGGATTACATTTCCTCAAGATTCTACAAACAATTCCCCATAATGACAACGCGAAAGAAGTTTGTTTGAAATCTTTGAAAATGAGAGAATATATATATATCTCCATATCCCGTGTACATAAGCATCACCGCCTTTGGTGAAGCACCAATTACAGCCTCAAGTTTTTTTGAGTATGTTGGTACCAGCTTGGCACACCTATTTTTGGGCACTTTCTCCCATTCTTCTTTGCAGGACCTCCCAAGCTCCATCAGGTTGGATGGGGAGCGTCGGTGCTCAGCCATTTTCAGATCTCTCCAGAGATGTTCAATGGGGTTCAAGTCTGGGCTCCAGCTGGGCCACACAAGGACATTCACAGAGTTGCCCCATAGCCACACCTTTGTTATCTTGGCTGTGTGCTTGGGGTCGTTGTCCTTTTGGAAGATGAACCTTCACCCCAGTCTGAGGTCCAGATAGATCTGGAGCAGGTTTTCAAAGATGTCTCTGTACATTGCTGAATTCATCTTTCCCTCAATCCTGACTAGTCTCCCAGTTCCTGCCACTGAAAAACATCCCCATAGCATGATGCTGCCACCACCATGCTTCACTGTAGGGATGGTATTGGCCCGGTGATGAGCGGTGCCTGGTTTCCTCCAGATATGACGCTTGCTATTCAGGCCAAAGTGTTCAATCTTTGTTTCATCAGACCAGAAAATTTTGGTTCTCATGGTCAGAGAGTCCTTCAGGTGCCTTTTGGCAAACTCCAGGCAGGAGGTCATGTGCCTTTTACTGAGGAGTGCCTTCCGTCTGGCCACTCTACCATACAGGCCTGATTGGTGGAGTGCTGCAGAGATGGTTGTCCTTCTGGAAGGTTCTCCTCTCTCCACAGAGAAACGCTGGAGCTCTGTCAGAGTGACCATTGAGTTCTTGGTCACCTCCCTCACTAAAGGCCCCTCTCCTCTGATCGCTCAGTTTGGCTAGGCAGCCCACTCTAGGAAGAGTCCTGGTGGTTCCAAAATTCTTCCATTTACGGATGATGGAGGCCACAGTACTCATTGGGACCATAAGGGCTGCAGAAATTTTTCTGAACCCTTCCCCAGATCTGTGCCTCCATACAATCCTGTCTCTGAGGTCTACAGACAATTCCCTGGACTTCATGGCTTGGTTTGTGCTCTGACATGCACTGTTAGCTGTGGGACCTTATATAGACACAGGTGTGTGCCTTTCCAAATCATCCAATCAACTGAATTTACCACAGCTGGACTACAATCACGTTGTAGAAACATCTCAAGGATGATCAGAGGAAACAGGAGGCACCTGAGCTCTATTCTGAGTATCATGGCAAAGACAGCCAGAGCCCAGACTTGAACCCGCTTGAACATCTCTGGAGAGATCTGAAAATGGCTGTGCACCGACGTTCCCCATCCAACTTGATGGAGCTTGGGAGGTCCTGCAAAGAAGAATGGGAGAAACTGCCCAAAAATAGGTGTGCCGAGCTTCTAGCATCATTCTCAGGAAGACTTGAAGCTGTAATTGGTGCCAAATGGGCTTCACCAAAGTATTTTGTGAAGGCCATTAACACAAAGCAAACAATCCAGTAATACAAAGTAGAGCTCAATAAACTCCATTTATTTACATTTGGGCTCCATTCACACTTCACGACTTGAAATCGCAGGCAGAAATCGCCACGATTCTGCCTGCGATTCCAAATTACGTGGCACAAGTTTCGCGTTTGGGTGCAGTTATCCTTTAATGGCACCCCAAAATCGCAATGCAATTCTGTAGGGTTGCACCAATAACGATGCCAACACTAAGCATTTGCACCAGTACTCGTACTGGTGCAAATGCTGTGAAACCAATACCTTTAAGGATTTTAAACAGTTGCAATTCCTGTCCGAATCGCACGTGGTTTTCGTGCACCACTCCTAAGCGAACCCAGGCTTGGTCATAGTGACTTCAGCCTGGGTTCGCACGGGAGCGGTGTGGGGAAATCACACTGCATCCTGGTTCAAGTCGCATGCAATTCTTTGCAGTGCAATTTAAGCCCATTCATTTTGTATGGGCTCAAATCGCACTGCAAAAGGTATCTGTGAGCGCTTGACCGGAGGGATCGGTACTCGTACTCACCGATAAACATTTGGTCTCGGTGTAACCCTAAGCCCTGGTTCACACTGAATGCGACTTTGAAATCATGATAAGTCACTTGAAGTTGCACGATTTCAAAGCTGCAGATCAGGGCGATTTCGGGTGCAACTTGCCTGACATCTGTGCGACTTCATGCACACGTCTATGCAAGTCGCACCTCAAATCGCCAAAGATAGTGCAGGAACCTTTTTTCATGTCAGTGCAGCACTGCAAAGCCATAGGTGCACCGATTTGAACAGTTCTATTGGCTACTATAAGGTTCTGATTTGTCATAAAATTTGGAACTGTCAAATCGCATGACAAAGTCGCAGCAGTGTGAACAAGGTCTAAATCAATCAACTAATACTAGGCAACCCGTCCACCAACGCCAGGCAACCGTCCACCAAACGCCAGGCAACCGTCCACCAAACGCCAGGCAACCGTCCACCAAACGCCAGGCAACCGTCCACCAAACGCCAGGCAACCATCCACCAACGCCAGGCAGCAATCCACTAATACAACGTAACAATCCAATAAATACTATGTGAAGTTCAATGAACTGCTTTCTATCACGTATAGGCTCCGGTTACACTTTGTGATTTGGAATCGTGGGCAGAACTGCCCAAATCGCATGGCAATCACTGGGCAAGGTGGGTTTGGGTGCCGTTACCCTTTAATGGGGCCCCAAACGCGATGCAATTCTACCACAAACCGCACCTCTAAAAATTGCATGAAGCTCCTGCTCCTTTTCGGAAGCACATAGAGCAGCTCATTCGAGTAAATAGGCTTGCCCAATGTGGCGCAGAAAATCGCGTGTGAATCTCTCAACCAAAATTGCGAGCGGGGGACAAGTGTGAATGCAGCTTTAATAAAACCAAATGATGAACTTTCATTGAACGAATTGTAAACCCCCAGGCCTCCCTCGCAAAAGGCACTGAAAATAGGCGGCCGGGGCGCGTTTTTACCGCTTCCCGGTCACCTACCAACGGCGGATGGAGGTGTACACACGGTAGCTTTAGCAATGCCTTGTGTCGTGGCTACAATAACATGGCCTGCAGAATTTGGCAGGCGACAATGCTTTGCAACCGCCTCCATTCACTTCTATTGAAACGCATCGCAAACGTTTACAGCGCATTTAAGGCAAGGTGCCATCAAAAGTGGTCGTTTCCCATTTTATCAGTGTAAGGAAAAAAAAAAGAAGACTGAAGCAACTTGAACGTCTGAACTTAAAGGACCTGAACCCCTAATCCCTTTTCCGGCAGTGAAAAAACACAAATTTTACGGCATTTAACAGAGATCCGGTTCTTTCCTATGTGGCTACTTCACATTTACGCGCTGCAATTTAACAGGTTTTTAAAGGGAAGCTATAATGGTCCATTCACACCTAGTCATGTGCATTGCCATGAGTGCACCTAGGTGTCAATTGGCCCCGAAATGTTGTCACACAGTTTTATTTCTCTAATGCAGCCACTTTAAGGCTTCAGGCATTAATATGTAACGTATCTATTAGAATTAACCCGAGAGACGCTCATGTGAGCTCCGTCCAAGTGTGTGGATTGGATAAACAATGAGCAGCTTCCAAGGGGCACATTCCAAATGGAGCTGAACGTGCAGAGTGTCCTTCTAAGCTGATCCAGCTGGTACATCCATTTAGTGAAACGCTTGAGGATACCTGACCATCACACAAGTATGAGGACCCTCTCCAAGTGATTGAGTTCAGATGTTCCCAGTGAGGGCCGGTTCACACAGGGATGATCCGACTTGTGGGGCGACTTTGCTAGGCGATTTGAAAGCAACTTCAGCGCGACTTTGGCCAACTTATAGCGCGACTTGACGCGACTTTCAACACAACTTTATGCCAGGTGACTTTGCTGTGGCCAATCGGAGAAGGGAGGGGGTTGCCCTAAATAAATTCTATTCTTCTCACTGTGAAAGTCGCTTCTGTTTAGATGGGGGATCCGACTTGGAAGCGACTTCCATTGAATTCTATGGGCACAAGTCGGATAGAAGTCGCCTCCAAGTAGTACAGGAATCTCTTTTGAAGTCGCCTTGAAGTCACAGCGAGTTCAGTAGTGTACATAAAGACAGCTCCCTTTCACTTCAAAGGGATTTCTTGTGTCAAGCGACCTGGGGCGACTCAAGTTTGGTCACCCCTGTGTGAACCAGGCCTGAAGGGTACTGTTAATGTTACATGGTACAAAGACATTTTAGATACATTGTTCTACCTTGTGACAACAGTTTGGCCCCATTTGATTCCACAGTGACTGTGCCCAAAGCCAACTCCATAGAAGACATGGTTTTGGTCAGTTTGTGGAAGACCTTAAGTGGTCAGCCCGCACAGAGCCCGGACCTCAACCCTACTGAACAGCTCCAGGATCAAGTCTTCTCATTCATTCATCCGTACCCAGCCTCAACCCTACTTAAAACTTTTGGAATCAGGTCTTCCCACCCAACATCAGTACCTGACCTCACCCCTACTGAATACCTTTGGGATCAGGTCTTCCTAACAAACATCAGTACCTGACCTTAATCCTACTGAACACCTTTGGGATCAGGTCTTCCTAACAAACATCAGTACCTGACCTCACCCCTACTGAAGGCCTTTGGGATCAGGTCTTCCCACCCAACATTAGTATCTGAACTCACCCCTACTGAACACCTTTGGGATCAGGTCTTCTCACCCAACATCAGAACCAGACCTCAACCCCACTGATCACCTTTGGGATCAGGTCTTCCCACCCAACATCAGGACCTGACCACCACCTTACTGATCACCTTTGGAATAAGGTCTTCAAATACAACATCAGGACCTGACCACCACCTTACTGATCACCTTTGGAATCAGGTCTTCAAATAAAACATCAGGACCTGACCCCACAAACACTCTTTTGGTCAAATGGGAACAAAATTCTCACAGACACATTCCAAAAGTGTGGAAAGTCTTCACAGAAGATTGGAGGATGTTACAGCCACAAGGAAGAGGAGGTAGGGGCAAACACATATTGATGCCCATAGTGTTAGAAGGGGATGTCCAACAAAATATAGGTCAGACAGCATGTAGGAGCAACTAATCCCATAATGCTTGGAAAATGTAATGGAACCAAGATTCTTCCGGCAGGGTTAGTTGAGTCAGGGGTTCTTTCTCTGGCAGCTTCAGAAGCACCAGGGGTCCACCTTCTCCAGCAGTGGCCAATCCTTCCTCATGCAATGAGCTGCAGTAGTGATGCAAACCCAAAGTGGAACAAATGACGCTCAGAAGACCAAGGACAGAGTGGACATTCCATGAAGGACAGTTCTGGATGTAAAGCGAGTTCTGCACAAGCTACATTTTTTCATCTTCAACATGCAGGGCACGATTTCAGAAAACAATCAGAGAAATCTGGAGTTTTCCTTGAATTCCTGACCTGTGGACACAGCAGGAAAGGAAATATCTCCAAAGTGGAGGAAATCCTCTCTTAGATAATTGTCACCAGAACAGGAGGATTCCCCTCTATTCTGCTGACAAGAATGTTGTACTTCCCATCACCTTCTGTCCCGGAGACAATGGTCAATAGAGAGGGTGAATCTCAGAAAACAGCCAGAAAAACCTGACTGGGGTTCTAACTAGTCCCCCAAAAAAGTTCCTGCTTTAGATACGCTTTAATTGGGGTAAAATGGTCATAGGTGGTTTAAAGTGAGACTTTAAATGTACAAAGTGATCGATCTTGTGAGGTTTTAGTGGACCAAACAGTCAACACCTGGGGTGGGGGGTAAAGAAGTAGCATCACCTGTATTAGGCTACATTGCACATCAGGGGCTTGCCAGTTCTTGGTCGCCTATATAAAACCTCTTCTATTTCACAGCTAATAGGAAAGAATTTCACTGATAGACGGTGTACGGTTTTAAAGGAGCGATCAATCAACTGTGCATCTGGGGGGGTAACAAAGTACCATCACCTGTATTACCATGGGGGCTTGGTGTTACTTGGGCACCAGCTCTTGATTACCTATATAAAATCTCTTCTACTTCAAGGCCAATAGGAAAGAACTGTGCTAACAAACAGTGTCCAGTTTTAATGGGCCAATCCATTGACTGGACATCCGGGGGGGGGGGGGGGGGAGTAAAAGTACCATCACCTGTATTAAGCTCTATTGCTTATTGGGGGCTTGGCATTACTGAGGGGCCAGCTCTTGATCACATATGTAAAACCCCTTCTATAGGAAAGAATTGCGCTGATATACGGCATCCGGTTTCAATGGACTAATCCATCGACTAGGCACCAAGGTGTAAAGAAGTACCATCACCTGTATTAGGCTCTACTGCACTTCAAGGGCTTGGTGTCACTTGGGTGCCAGCTCTTGGTCACCTATATAAAACCTCTTCCATTTCATGGCCAAATAGGAAAGAACTGTCAGGTTTTAATGGACCAATCCATCAACTGTACACTAGGGGAGTGAAGAACCATCACCTGTATTAGGCCCTACTGCACATCAGAGGCTTGGCATTACTTGGGTGCCTGCTCTTGGTCACCTACTTATAACCTCTTTCTTTTCACAGCCAAAAAGAATTCGGCTGAT
Source organism: Glandirana rugosa (assembly GCA_018402905.1). Classification (NCBI taxonomy): domain Eukaryota; kingdom Metazoa; phylum Chordata; class Amphibia; order Anura; family Ranidae; genus Glandirana; species Glandirana rugosa. The sequence continues at coordinate 2,561,529 of BLSH010047610.1, read as the reverse complement.
AGACGGCATCTGGTTTCAATGGACCAATCCATCAACTGTACATCCGGGGGGGGGGGGGGG
>BLSH010047610.1:2527320-2547899 GCA_018402905.1 Glandirana rugosa | reverse complement strand
CGAGGGATAAACCATCCTTCCCACCTGTACCGTGGAATACTCCATCCTGACTACCTCTACCGAGAAATACCCCATCTTGTGTCCCTGTGCCGAGGAATACCCCATCCTGTCTATCTGTACCGAGGAATATTCCATCCTGTTTACCTGTACCGAAGAATACTCCCTCCTGTCTCCCTGTACCGAAGAATACTCCATCCTGTCTCATTGTACCGAGGAATTTTATCCTGTCTCCCTGTAACGAGGAATTCCATCCTGTCTGCCTGTACCGAGGAATACTACCTCATAAGGAGCCATGTCCGTCTGTCCTACCTTAAGGAGCAATGTCCCTCTGTCCTATTTTAAGGAGCCATGTTACTCTGTCCTACCTCATAAGAAGCCATGTCCCTCTGTCCTCCCTCATAAGAAGCCATGTCCATTTGTCCTACCTTATAAGGAGCCATGTCTATCTGTCCTACCCCATAAGGAGCCGTGTCCCTGTGTTCTACCCCATAAAGAGCCATCTCCATCAGTCCTACCTCATAAGGTGCCATGTCCACCCTTCCTACCAAATAGGGAGCTGTTGTCATCTGTCCTACCTCATAAGGATCCATGCCCATCTGTCTTACTTTATAGAGAGTCAATGTCCCTCTGTCCTACCTCACAAGATGCTATGCCCCTCTTTCATTTATGATAAGAAGCTATGTCCCTCTGTCCTATCTCATAAGTAATCATATATTTCTGTCCAACCTTAAAAGGAGCAATGCCCCTCTATCCTACCTAAAAAGGAGCCATGTCCCCCTATCCTACCTCATAAGGAACCATGCCCCTCTAACCTACCTAAAAAGGAGCCATGCCTCCCTATCCTACCTCATAATCAACCATGCCCATCTGTCCTACTTCAAACGGAACCATGTCCCTCTGTCCTACCTCATTAGGAGCCATGTCCCTCTGTCCTACCTCATAAAAAACTATGACCCTTTGTCCTACCTCATAAGAAGCCATGTCCATCTGTCCTTCCTCAGAAGAGGCTATGTCCCTCTGTCTTACCTCATAAAGAGCCATGTGCATCTGTCCTTCCTCATAAGGAACCATGCCCCTCTGTCCTACCTCATAAGGAGCCATGTCCCTCTACCCTACCTCATAAGGAGCCATGTCCGTCTGTCCTACCTTAAGGAGCAATGTCCCTCTGTCCTATTTTAAGGAGCCATGTTACTCTGTCCTACCTCATAAGAAGCCATGTCCCTCTGTCCTCCCTCATAAGAAGCCATGTCCATTTGTCCTAACTCATAAGGAGCCATGTCCGTCTGTCCTACCTCTTAAGGAGCCATGTCCATGTGTCCTTCCTCATAAGGAACAGTGCCCATGCCCATCTGTCTAAACAAATAAGGAACCATGTCCTTCTGTGCTACTTCATAAAGAACCATGTCCCTCTGTCCTACCTCATAAGAAGCCATGTCGGTCTGTCCTTCCTCAAAAGAAGCCATGTCCCTCTGTCCTACCTCAGAAAGAGCAATGTCCGTCTGTCCTACTTCATAAGAAGCAATGTCCCTCTGTCATACTTCATAAGGAGCCATGTCCATCTGTCCTACCTCATAAGGAGCCATGTCCATCTGTCCTACCTCATAAGGGGACATGTCTCTCTGCCCTGCCTCCTAAGGAGCCATGTCCTTCTGTCCTACCTTAAGGGGCCATGCCCCTCTGTCCCCATCATAAGGAACAGTGCCCATGCCCTTCTGTCTTACCAAATAAGGAACCATGTCCTTCTGTTCTACTTCATAAAGATACATGTCCCTCTGCCCTACCTCATAATGAACCATGTCCCTTTGGCCTGCTTCAATGTCAATCTGTCCTACCTTATAAGAAACCATTTCCATATCTTACCTCATAAGGAACTGTTTCCATGTCCCTCCGTGGTAACAGATAAGGAGCCATGCCTCTCCGCCCTAATTCATAGGGATGTCCTTCTCTCCTACCTTATATAAAAACATACTCCTCTATCCCCTTACTTAGCTCCTCTAAAGGAGCCATGCGTAGTAAATTGGGGAAGCTGACAACACTAGGGGGATTTTAGAATTAAAAAATTGAATGGTGGCTGTATAGTGTTGTCGGCCTGGCAAAGGAAATCGGTTCCTAAACAGGGAACTGGCATGATCAACAGCTAATTGATTTGTTAAAGTGAAGAATTTTAAGCACACACATATTGTAATAGTGTTTGAAATAAATTATTAAAAGAAGAATTTTCATTTTTGTTGTGCCTGGAGAACCCTTTACAGGCTACTGGAAACAAAAACACGTGCTTGCCGAATTCCAGGAATTTTGTCCTTTGCTTCATTTGCTCTCAATTGCTGTTGACCATCTTATGTCAAAGGACAGAACTGTGTTCCCAAAAGTTTGCCGGTCTGACATTCTCATCAAGGCATTCAGATGTACAGAGGAGGAGTAGCAGCTATAATGGGTTGACCTGGTGTGTCCAGGGAGAGACAACAAATGGGGCAACAACACAATTGTTTATTTTGTTGTTAACAAAAATAGTTCACAAATGTAACAAAACACTAGTGAAGTTTAGGTAAAACCAACGTACATCTGTGACAGCAAAGATCTATTGAGTTTATGACCATGGGACAAAATAATGGTTGGCATCCAGCAATAATCTGCAGAGCAGTGCATGCACAGAGCAATCGTGGGGCAGGCGAAGACATCTACATATGTAGACTTGTTGTTGTTGTTCAGTCGTTAAGTCACGTCCGACTCCTTATGGCCTCATGCAGGGCCGCATTAAGAGCAGCATGGACCTGGTGCTCAGGATTTTGGTGGGGCCTTTTTATGGAAATTAATAAAATGAAAATGCAAACAATTTTTGTTAAAGCCAATGAAAGATCAATCATGTGTACACTGCATACAGAGCAGGGCTGGGCAGTATTAGTGACTCACTCACACCATTAGGCTGGGCCTATCTTAAAGTGGTAGTAAACCCTCCTATCATTTTCAGCCAAGGAAGCTGCCACCTTGGCCTCTGTTTAATTTACAACTGCCATGATGCTGCACATGTGATCAACTATGACACCAGCCATTGGATGGTTTGACAGTTTGGTTTAGAGCACAACCAATGGGAGTGTTACATTTCCGGCACGTGCCGGAAATGTGACTGGTTTTTAACCTGTTAAATGCATGGGTTTACTACCGCTTTATGGAAGGGGCCTGGAGCTGCAGCTCCAATAGCCGCTATGTTAATCTGGCCCTGGCCTCATGGACCAGAGTACAGCAGGCTTTTCTGTCCTCCACTGCTTCCCGGAGCTTGCTTAACTTCATGTTGATTGTTTCGATAATGCCATCTATCCATCTTGTTTTCTGTCGCCCTCTTCTTCTTTTTCCTTCCATGTTTCCCAGCATCAGGGTCTTTTCCAATGAGTCCTCACTTCGCATTAGGTGGCCAAAGTATTCGAGTTTCAGCTTCAGGATCTGTCCTTCCAGTGAATATTCAAGGTTGATCTCCATCAAGATTGCCTGGTTTGATCTTCTTGCCATCCAAGGAGCTTTCAAGAGTCTTCTCCAACACCGTAGTTCAAAAGCATCAACTCTTCAGCCTTCCTTAAGGTCGAACGTTCACAGCCATAGGTTACTTCTGGGAATACCATAGCTTATACCCATAGGCGTGCGCACAGGGCATACCCTAATCACCCAGTGCTGCACAGATTCCTCCTGCTGCTTGGTTGCAGAGAGGAACTGGGGAATCTCTGTTCTCAGTCCCTTTCTCTGTCTCAAAAGTGAGACATCAGAGGTTTGTTTAGACCCCTGATATTTCACCAAAGCACCACAATGGGGGCAAATTTAAAAAAAAATAATGATTGGCTAAAAAATTTGAATGGTAAGTAATTATAAAAAAAAAAAATAGCTACTGACGCCAATCTCTGCCCTACTGACACCACCTATTGCCCTACTGACATTGTCCACTGCTCTAGTGATGCCGTTCATTGCCATACTGCTATATATAAATACATGCAGCTTTGGGGTGCACACCCTAATGCAATAGGCTGCGCACACCTATGCTTATACCATATGTAGACTAAGCAGTATTAAAGTGACACAAAGATTTACCCCCCTTCATGACCAGGCAATTGTTTGTGATACGGCACCACGTTACATTAACTGACAATTGCGCGGTCGTGTAACACTGTACACAAATAAAATGCATGTCCTTTTTTCCCACAAATAGAGCTTTCCTTTGGTGGTATTTGATCACCTCTACGTTTTTATTTTTTGTGACAATTTTGAAAAAAAAAATTATATTTTTTACTTTCTGCTATTAAACATTTCCAATAAAAAAATTGAAAAAAAAATAATTTTCTTCATCAATTTAGGCCAATATGTATTCTCCTACATATTTTTGGTAAAAACAAAAAAAATCCCAATAAGCGTTTATTGATTGGTTTGTGCAAAAGTTATAGTGTCTGCAAACTATGGGATATATACTGGAATTTGAATCTATTTATTTGATTTTTACTATTAGGCTGCTTTCACACTGGAGCGTTTTACAGACGCTATTTAGCTAAAAATAGCGCCTGTAAAGCGCCTCAAAAGTCCCCCCCCCAATCCACCCCAATGTGAAAGTCCTGAGTGCTTTCACACTGGGGCGATGTGCTAGCGGGACATTACAAAAAGTCCTGCAAGCAGCATCTTTGGGGCGGTGAGGGGAGCGGTAATATACCGCTCCTCTACCGCCTCTGCCATTGAAATGCAAGACAAGCGCTGCCGAAGCAGCTGCACACCGCCTCGGTAGCGCTGAGCGCCGGCACTTTTAACCCCTTTTTAACCCCTTGTGGGGGGTTAAAAGCGCAGCGCTCCCGCCCACATAGCGGAGCCCTATCACTGGTAAAACTCAGCTAAAACTAGTGGGGTTTTACCACGACCGCAGGTACCGCTCCAGTGTGAAAGTAGCCTAACTGACAATTTTGACACTTTGTAGGAACCAGTGGCACTCAGAGGCGGGCCCGGTCCATAAGGGGGGCAAGGGCGCCACCCCTTTAATCCATGCGCCTGGCACCTAATCTACATGCAGGGTGCCGGATGCCTGGATTCCAATGGGATTTTTTTTTTCGATCGCTGCCTTCCTGTCCGCCACTACTGGTGACACTAATACAGTGATCAGTGCTAAAAATATGCACTGTCACTGTACTAATGACACTGGTTGGGAAGGGGTTAAACCATCAGGGGCGATAAAAGGGTTCAATGTGTGTACTGTGTGTTGCTTTTACTTAGGGAAGTCATACATTTTATTTCCTGCTCTCCGGGGAAAGAAAATCCATTACTTTTCCGCTGACAGGACAGAGCTCTTCCTTGTTTACATAGGCAGAGCCCTGCCCTGTGTGTGTTCCTGGCAATCGGCGGGTGGCGGTGGTCATCCATTGGCCGGCGCCTGATGATCGGCATTTGCTGTGTATAATCACAGCACAGATGGGTCACCAGCGGCGCACTCATGCGCCCTACCTAGAAGTACCGGATCACATGCCTAGTACGTGATCTGGCACAGGAGAGCTGCCTTGCCACCGTATATGTAAGTTATACGGTTGGCAAGCGATTAAAGTTGGTCATAAATGGGTAGAATTTCAAACAAAAATTCTTGGGAAAAGAATGTTCTAGGAAAGTTCCTTCAATCATTAGTGGGGTCAAGTCGATTTTTGTTTTCGACCGCAAAAATTAGAAGGGTTGAAAATTTTTTCTCAAAGAAACTAATTTCTAACAGTGTATTTGGTATTTGTTCAGTAAACTCCATTCATTCCAAAACCAAATGTTTAACGCTAATGAAATCTATCGAACAACAAGCAAATGTTATGAGAATTTTCTAAAAATTTTCGTATGAATTTTCCTCAGACTTTTTCTAAGAATTTTCGTTTGAATTTCTATCCATCTATGCTCAGTTTAACTCAAAAAGTTCCTTCAATTGCTCTCAGGCTCCTCTAAATCTCCAAATTCCTTCTTTTTTTTTTTTGCTGCTGTGATATGACCTCCTGTTAGAGGGTGGCTATGTTCCTTCTCCATGGTCCCATTGTACATAGGAACACAGCCATCCTCTCTTGCTTGCTCCTGAGATGAACTATTGGCTATGGGATTTGAAGTGTGCATAGAGCAGTGCATTTGCCCACAACTAACATGCACTGCCAATTAAAGGGCAATTAGTATGAAGGGGGGGTTAAATAGCTCTGTCACTGACTACCAATGTTGGGGGTTATTATTGCAGTTGCTAGCACCAATGCTGGTGGTTATTACTGTGGCCACTGACACCATGGCTGGGGGTCATTATTGCATTAACTAACACCAACGCTGGGGGCTATTATTGCATCCAATAACACCAATACTGGGGGTTATTACTGCATCCACTAACACTAATACTGGGGGTTATTACTGCACCCACTAACACTAATACTGGGGTTATTATTGCATCCACTAACGCCAATGCTGGGGGCTATTATTGCATCCACTAACACCAATACTGGGGGTTATTACTGCATACACTAACACCAATACTGGGGGTTATTATTGCATCCACTAACACCGATACTGGGGGTTATTACTGCATACACTAACACCAATACTGGTGGTTAATATTGCATCCACTAACACCAATGCAGGAGGTTATTATTGCATCCACTAACACCAATGCTGGAGGTTATTATTGAATCCACTAACACTAATGTTGGGGGTTATTATTGCATCCACTAACACCAATACTGGAGGTTATTATTGCATCCACTAACACTAATGCTGGAAGTTCTTATTGCATCCACTATCACCAATACTGGGGGTTATTAGTGCATCCACTAACACCAATACTGGGGGTTATCATTGTATCCATTAACCCCAATGCTGGGGGATATTATTGCATCCACTAACACCAATACTGGAGGTTATTATTGAATCCACTAACACCAATACTGGGGGTTATCATTGTATCCATTAACCCCAATGCTGGGGGATATTATTGCATCCACTAACACCAATACTGGAGGTTATTATTGCATCAACTAACACCAATACTGGGGGTTATTATTGCATCCACTAACACTAATGCTGGAGGTTAATATTGAATCCACTAACATCAATCCTGGGAGTTATTATTGTATTCCCTAACACCAATACTGGAGGTTATTATTGCATTCACTAAAACCAATACCAGGGGTTATTATTGTATTCCCTAACACCAATACTAGGGGTTATTATTGTGCCACTAACACCAATACTGGGGGTTATTATTGCATCCACTAACACCAATACTGGGGGTTATTATTGCATCCACTAACACCAATACTGGAAGTTATTATTACATCCACTAACACCAATACTGGGGGTTATTATTGCATCCACTAACATCAATACTGGGGGGGTTAATATTGCATCCACTAACACCAATACTGGAAGTTGTTATTGCATCCACTAAAACCAATACTGGAGGTTATTATTGAATCCTCTCACACCATTACCGGGGGTTATTATTGAATCCACTAACACCAATACTGGAGGTTATTATTGCATCCACTAACACCAATACTGGAGGTTATTATTGAATCCTCTCACACCATTACCGGGGGTTATTATTGAATCCACTAACACCAATACTGGGGGTTATTATTGCATCCACTAAAACCAATACCGGGGTTTATTATTGTATTCCCTAACACCAATACTAGAGGTTATTATTGCATCCACTAAAACCAATACCAGGGGTTATTATTGTATTCCCTAACACCAATACTAGGGGTTATTATTGTGCCACTAACACCAATACTGGGGGTTATTATTACATCCACTAACACCAATACTGGGGGTTATTATTGCATCCACTTACATCAATACTGGGGGATATTATTGCATCCACTAACACCAATACTGGGGGGTTATTATTGAATCCACTAACACCAATACTGGGGGTTATTATTGAATCCACTAACACCAATACTGGGGGGTTATTATTGAATCCACTAACACCAATACTGGGGGTTATTATTGCATCCACTAACACCAATACTGGGGGTTATCATTGTATCCATTAACCCCAATGCTGGGGGATATTATTGCATCCACTAACACCAATACTGGAGGTTATTATTGCATCCACTAACACCAATACTGGAGGTTATTATTGCATCCACTAACACTAATGCTGGAGGTTAATATTGAATCCACTAACATCAATACTGGGGGTTATTATTGAATCCACTAACATCAATACTGGGAGTTATTATTGTATTCCCTAACACCAATACTGGGGGTTATTATTGCATCCACTAACACCAATACTGGATGTTATTATTGCATCCACTAACACCAATACTGGGGGTTATCATTGTATCCATTAACCCCAATGCTGGGGGATATTATTGCATCCACTAACACCAATACTGGAGGTTATTATTGCATCCACTAACACCAATACTGGAGGTTATTATTGCATCCACTAACACTAATGCTGGAGGTTAATATTGAATCCACTAACATCAATACTGGGGGTTATTATTGAATCCACTAACATCAATACTGGGAGTTATTATTGTATTCCCTAACACCAATACTGGGGGTTATTATTGCATCCACTAACACCAATACTGGATGTTATTATTGCATCCACTAACACCAATACTGGGGGTTATCATTGTATCCATTAACCCCAATGCTGGGGGATATTATTGCATCCACTAACACCAATACTGGAGGTTATTATTGCATCCACTAACACCAATACTGGAGGTTATTATTGCATCCACTAACACTAATGCTGGAGGTTAATATTGAATCCACTAACATCAATACTGGGGGTTATTATTGAATCCACTAACATCAATACTGGGAGTTATTATTGTATTCCCTAACACCAATACTGGGGGTTATTATTGCATCCACTAACATCAATACTGGGGGGTTAATATTGCATCCACTAACACCAATACTGGAAGCTATTATTACATCCACTAACACCAATACTGGGGGTTATTATTGCATTTACTAACGCCAATACTGGAAGTTATTATTGCATCCACTAACACCAATACTGGGGGTTATTATTGCATCCACTAACATTAATACTGGGGGGTTTATATTGCATCCACTAACACCAATACTGGGAGTTGTTATTGCATCCACTAACACCAATACTGGGGGTTATTATTGCATCCACTAACATCAATACTGGGGGGTTTATATTGCATCCACTAACACCAATACTGGGAGTTGTTATTGCATCCACTAACACCAATACTGGGGGTTATTATTGCATCCACTAACACCAATACTGGAAGTTGTTATTGCATCCACTAACACCAATACTGGGGGTTATTATTGCATCCACTAATACCAATACTGGGGGATATTATTGCATCCACTAACACCAATACTGGAGGTTATTATTGAATCCTCTCACACCAATACCGGGGATTATTATTGAATCCACTAACACCAATACTGGGGGTTATTATTGTATTCCCTAACACCAATACTAGAGGTTATTATTGCATCCACTAAAACCAATACCAGGGGTTATTATTGTGCCACTAACACCAATACTGGGGGTTATTATTGCATCCATTAACACTAATACTGGGGGAGTTATTATTGCATCCACTAACACCAATACTGGGGGTTATTATTACATCCACTAACACCAATACTGGGGGTTATTATTACATCCACTAACACCAATACTGGGGGATATTATTGCATCCACTAACACCAATACTGGGGGGTTATTATTGAATCCACTAACACCAATACTGGGGGTTATTATTGAATCCACTAACACCAATACTGGAGGTTATTATTGCATCCACTAAAACCAATACTGGGGGATATTATTGCATCCACTAACACCAATACTGGGGGTTATTATTGCATTCACTAAAACCAATACCGGGGCTTATAATTGTATTCCCTAACACCAATAAGAGGTTATTATTGCATCCACTAAAACCAATACCAGGGGTTATTATTGTATTCCCTAACACCAATACTAGGGATTATTATTGTGCCACTAACACCAATACTGGGGGTTATTATTGCATCCACTAACACTAATACTGGGGGGTTATTATTGCATCCACTAACACCAATACTGGGGGTTATTATTACATCCACTAACACCAATACTGGGGGTTATTATTGTATCCACTTACATCAATACTGGGGGATAATATTTCATCCACTCACACCAATACTGGGGGGGGGGGGGGTTATTATTGAATCCACTAACACCAATACTGGGGGTTATTATTGAATCCACTAACACCAATACTGGGGGTTATTATTGAATCCACTAACACCAATACTGGAGGTTATTATTAAATCCACTAACACCAATACTGGGGGATATTATTACATCCACTAACACAAATACTCGAGGTTATTATTGCATCCGCTAATACCAATACTGGGGTTTTATTGAATTCATTAACACCAGTGCTGGGGGTTATTATTGCATTCATTAACCCCAATGTTGGGGGATATTACTGCATCTAACACCAATGCTGGGGGTTGTTATTGCGTCCACTAACACCAGTGCTGGGGGTTATAATTGCATCCATTTACACTAATAGTTGATAGAAAACTAGACCCAAACTAGTAAAGGTGCCACATCCCTATATAGGTATATCAAGAAGATAAATTAGTGGCCTAGGATTTTTAATTGGCGCCAGGAATACAAACAGCTGAATTAAAATTCACAATATTTATTCATACAAACTCCTAGCAGAGACAATAGACTGCAATATATCAAAAGACAACAAAATAAAATGTACATAACTTCAAAACCACCATATACTGTGTATATGAAAGCACATCATCATTTGTGATTGCGTACACCAACATCATTGCTGGGGGTTATTATTGCATCCACTGACACCAATGTAGGGGGTTATTATTGCATCCACTGACACCAATGTAGGGGGTTATTATTGCATCCACTGACATCAATGTAGGGGGTTATTATTGCATCCACTGACATCAATGTAGGGGGTTATTATTGCATCCACTGACACCAATGTAGGGGGTTATTATAAGCTCACCTGGATTGTTATATATATGCCTTGGCACCATTTAGATACTGCAATCCCACTAAAACTAGACTAACGATAGGTAGACGGTGGCTTGCTGTGCATGCATGATTGGTTACAATTATTCTAATGCACCATTATTATATGCAATGAATGTGTGCTCCCTGCTTATAGGCAACCAAACACGCATTAGCACTAGCCTGACTTGCATGTTTGTGCCTTTTGGAGACGGGAGGGGGCAGCTCAGCAAGAGCCGCCTGTCTTGCAGGGAAACAATAGCAATCAGAAGAGAAAAGCAATGCAATTGTTTCCCTGAGCAGACTGGAGGTATCGGGGGTAGGCTACAGTCAGATATACAAAGGTTCCCTGATCTGGTCATCAGTTTTATTAAAGTAGAGGTAAACCCTTACTGGAGGACAATTAGGCTGCTGGTGCACCGTGTATCAGAAAATAAAATACTGTTTCACTTTTTTTCATCCTTTGTTGCATCGTAATGCCACCAATCTCCTGCGGCCTGTTTGCAGCCACTTCCTGTCTGTATGCACATCAGTGATGGCTCAGGGTTAATGAGGACAACAGTGGACCATGTTTGTGAATGCGTGTTACAACAGCCACTTATACAGGAAGACAACGCAGGAGGACAACTAGGAGACAGGGACAGAGCGTTGCCACCCTCTAACAGGAAGTGTCTGGACAAGGACCTTCATGGCAGGATCGACAGGGATAATTTTAATAAAAGCTGCCGATTTCAAAATAATGAAAATTAATGTGTTGCATGCCTTCAGTCCACCACTTGTAAGTTGCAATGTGTTACATATTTGTTTTTTGGTTTCGATACATTTTAATTTTTTTTTATTATAACTTATAAGCTGTTTGTTCTCTTTTATGTGTATTTTGGAAATGAGCATTTAAAGCTTGCACTCACTCTTTGGTTTGTGTTATTTTGTAGACCTAGATAGCATCAAATACGGCAGGTAGCTCCCTATGACTGTGCAGCCCCAGGGTTAAGTTTCCTGCAGTAAATAAAGGTGTGCCATGTAGATAACTGGGACCAGATAAGATTTACAGCTAGAGATGTCCATGTTATGTGACGGATGCTCCCACACTGGTATACAGTGCTCAGCATGCATATCTATAGAACAAAATGGCTTACCAGAAAGATAATGAGAAAGATGCACAGCTTTTTGCACAGTGTGTAGATGAAGGACTCACCCCTGCCATATCCCCGAATATTCACCCCTGCCACATCATCAAGGACTCACCCCAGCCATGTCCCCGAATATTCACCCCTGCCACATCATCAAGGACTCACCCCAGCCATGTCCCCGAAGATTCACCCCTGCCACATCATCAAGGACTCACCCCAGCCATGTCCCCGAAGATTCACCCCTGCCACATCATCAAGGACTCACCCCAGCCATGTCCCCGAAGATTCACCCCTGCCACATCATCAAGGACTCACCCCAGCCATGTCCCCAAGGACTCAGCCCTGCCAGGTCCCAAAGGACTCAACCATGACATGTCCCCAACAACTGACCCCTGACATGTCCCCGAAGAACCACTCTTGCTACATCATCAAAGACTCACCCCTGCCATGTCCCCAAGGACTCACCCTGCCATGTCCCCAAAGATTCACCCCTGCCACATCATCATATCTCCAAGGGCTCAACTCTGCCATGTACCCAAAGACTCACCCCTGCTGTGTCCATGACGATTCACCCCTGTTACATTATCAAGGACTCACCCCTGCCATGTCCTCAAGGACTCCCCACTGCTATATGTCCCCAAGGACTCACCTCTGCCATGTCTCCGAAGATTCCCCCCTGCCACATCATAAAGGACTTACCCCTGTCATGTCCACAGGGACTCACTGCTGCCACAACCACAAGGCCTAAACCCTGCCAGGTCTCCAAAGACTTACACCTATGACATACCCAAGGACTCACCCCTGCCTTGTCCCCAAGGACTCACTCCCTTCCATGTCTCTAAAGATTCACACTTGCCACAATATCAAGGACTTACCCCTGCCATGTCCCCAAAGATTCACCCCTGCCATGTCATCAAGGACTCACCCCTGCCATGTCCTTAAGGACTCAATGCTGCCACATCCACAAGGACTAAACCCTGCCATGTCTCCAAGGACTCACACCTACCACATACCCAAGGACTCAATGCTGGCATGTCCCCAAAGATTCACCCCTGCCACAATATCAAAGACTCACCCCTGCCATGTCCCCAAGGACTCACCCTTGCCATGCCCCAAAGATTCACCCCGTCACAATATCAAGAACTCACCCCTGCCATGTCCCCAAAGACTCACCCCTGCCACAATATCAAGGACTCACCCCTGCCATGTCCACAAAGACTCACCCCTGCCATGTCCCCAAGGACTCACCCCTGCCTTGTCCCCGAAGATTCACCACTGCCATGTCCCTGAAGACTCACCCCTGCAATGTCTCTGAAGATTCACGCCTGCCACAATATAAAGGACTCACCCCTGCCATGTCCCCAAAGTTTCAACCTGGCTACATCACCAAGATCCACCCCTGCCAGATCCCCAAGCACTCAACCCTGCCATATCTCCAAGAGCTCACCCCTGCCATAATATCAAGGACTCACCCCTGCCTTGTTCCCAAGTACTCTCCCCTGCCATGTCTCCAAGGACTCACCACTGCCATGTCCACAAAAACTCACCCCTGCCATGTCCTCAAAGACTCACCCCTGCTACATCCTCAAGGACTCATCTTTGGGTTCACCAGCTTGGACCAACGTAAGTATGTATGTGCCATACTGGTAGGATCCCCGTGGAAGCTGGAAACCACTGACACAACTACTACAGCGATCACAGATTCTGGCCACCCTGCTGCTTAGTGACCACAATAGGTCGCTCGCTCAGCACGGTAGCCATTCAGGGAACACTACGCGTTTTCTCAATGATACAGTGATTTCCAGCTTCCAGGGGGATTGACCAGGTATGGCACATGTATACGTATTACATAGTCCAAGCTGGACCAATGAGCATTGCAAAATTATCCGTACCTAAACTTCAGCTTTAAATAACCCAATATTCATTATTGGATTACCAGTACAATATGTATGACTGATACCTTTCCTCTACAGCTCAAGCAACCCTAACAACCTCCGGAGGAACCTTAGGGTTCCACAGAACCCTGGCTAAGAATAGCTGATTTAGGATTTACATCTACTCGAATGTGTTGGCCTAAAAAATTATATCCTGAGGTGATTGATTGGTAAAACAATGACCTCCTCTTTCAAAGAAGGACAAGCTCTACTACTTATATACATTACATAGCCACAAGACAAAGTGGTCTGACTTGGAGATTGGAGACAACACCAATAACAGAACACCAAAGCACTGCCTGCCCTTCCCCTAAGCTATAAGGGAATACCTATAAATACAAAGAAATCAAAGAGGCTCAAAAGACAGATCTGATAAAAGCAGGGAGTTCCTCCTTTATGGGGAGGGTTCATCAGCTCCATTCTTAGCTCCATGATGACAACGTACCGTTACCTTTTCTGCCTTTGTAAAAAAAAATGGTAATTTATTTGATTTTCTAATGTTAATAATAGGAACAAATCGACTGACATTTTTGACAAGAAAAACCGAGGGGGTAGGAATGCGAAACTTTTCTGTTTTTTATCTGAATTAATAGAAGTCTAAATGGTCAAACTGAGGTCCTCAGTTGGGAAAAAAAAAATCATACTTATTGCAATACACGTGTTCAGGGCAGGCTCTACCACTAGGCAAACTAGGCAGCCGTAGGGGCCAGGTTGGTTAGTGTAGGGGTCAGGTAGGTTAGTGTAGGGGTCAGGTAGGTCAGTGTAGGGGTCAGGTAGGTTAGTGTAGGGGTCAGGAAGGTTAGTGTAGGGGTCAGGCAGGTCAGTGTAATGATCAGATAGGTCACATGGGTTACATGGGCAGGGCAAAGGGGGCTGAGTCAGGGGCGGGGCCAAGGGGGGCGGCAAAATGAGGTTTCGCCTAGGGTGTCAAAAATCCTTGCACCAGCTCTGCACGTGTTCTAGGAAACGGTTCACCTGGAATCAGAACTTGCATGGTATTGAACATTCTTTTCTTTTAAACGATAATGTATGTCATTGAAGTGTATGAAAGAACAATACAAACAAAGGCATCTCTATAGTGTATGCAAAATTAGATTTATAAGTAGATACTTTTTCATATATATAGTAGAAGGTGGACTGAGGATGTAAAGAGGGAACGGTGAGGGGAGGGGTCTGTGATGTAAAGGGGGGACTGAGGAGACACTGAAGTAAAGAGGGGACTGTGATGTAAAGGAGAGACCAGGGGCAGACTGACAACCCATGGGGCCCCCGGGCAATAGAAGATCATAGGGCCCCCCTGTGTCCCTGTCCACACTCAAGCCAAACAAAACACCACCTACTTATTGCACTGCGCCCACCTTACATACGTTCGCCCCCACAGATGTGGGAAAGGTGTCCTGAGTGCCCACGCTAGCGTGCCCCTGTCAGGCCAGCTGCCGGAGCTCAGAGCTGGAACATGGTCCGGCACTGGGCTCCAGGATCAGCACAGATTCCTTGGGACTCAGGAGTCCAGGAGCCTCTCATGGGGCCCCCTACTGGCCAAGGGCCCTCGGGCAGTGCCCGAATGCCCTTATGGTCAGTCCGCCCCTGGGGGAGACTGAAGACACTTATATAAAGGGGGGCTGTGATTTGATAGGGGGCCGAAGACACTAATGTAAAGAGGGGACAGTGATGTAAAGGGGGGTCTGTGATGTGAAGAGGGGAGTGAGATTACTGATGTAAAAGGGGGGGGGGAACGCTATGAACATTGATGTAAAAGGAGGGAATATGATTTAAAGGGGGGGGGGGCTGTGATGTGAAGGACCTGAGTCTGGGGGTCTTTAGGGGCTTCTAGAGGGGAAAGAGCCTGTGAAGGCCACCCCAGAAGCAGAAGCACCAAGGACGTAGGCCATTAGGGCACCACCCACCGCCAGGCTTGGAAGAGAAATGCATATGTGCTGCCCAACTACCCAACACTATTCAATTGTGAACCACCTTGTTGACTGATGGAAGGCCAGTAGAGGGTGTGACGCTGCAGCATTTGGTAAATCTGCTCTCAAAACTTTTTTTTTTTCTAGCTTTGGCCAGAGTTGGCTTTTAACATTTCTCCCGTGCCTTCACCTCCACCATTTCTCCATTGCGTGTATTGTGAATGCTGAGTACCGAGAATCAACATGTTTACAAACGGGGAAAGGATAAATATCACAAGACCGGGCAATGATTAACAAAGCTAATGGGATGCCTATTAACGATTCGGGAGGAAGATTAACTCTGGTAACTTACTAGCTACTAAAAACTGAATGCTTCAGTCCCGGAGAATGATAGGTTGGTCAACAGGAAGTCATTGAGTGCCTTCCAAACAAATCTCCATTGATCATCTCCTGTTAGAGCAGTGGTTCTCAACTCCGGTCCTCGGGACCCACCAACAGGCCAGATTTTAAGTATTACCTTGGGGAGATGCAGACTAGAATACTGCAATCACTGAGCAGCAAATGATATCACCTGTGATGTATTTCAGTTATCCTGCAAACCTGGCCTGTTGGGGGGTCCTGAGGACCGGAGTTGAGAACCACTGTGTTAGAGGAAGAATAATGTAAGAGGCGTTTTGTAGTGATTTGCGAATTAAAGGGTTGAGTATTCCCAGAGGAAGGCATTCCTTAGCAAGTTGAGGGGCTCTTAGCAGGAGTTGGAGAGATTGATGCTTTTTTTAAGCTTTAATAAAGCTTGGAAAATGCCCTGTGTGTGTTTTTTTTATTTGTTTTAAAGGGGCCCAATAGAACCCTGGTTCAGTAGTATCCTCAACTCAGTTATACCCTCTGCTCATTAGTACCTCCACTCAGCAGATCCCCAGATCATTAGTACCTCCACTCAGCAGATCCCCAGATCATTAGTACCTCCACTCAGCAGATCCCCAGATCATTAGTAACCTTGTTCAGCAGATCCCTGGCTAAGTATTACCCTCAGCTTTGCTGATCCCCCGCTCAGTAGAGCCATCACCTCTTCTGATCCCCCACTCATTGGTAACCCCCAGCTCTGCTGATCCTCCTCTCTCTCCAGCCCCCCCTCATCTCCCACTGTATTGCTCCCATGCTGCGCACCACATGTGACATCTACTACTTTCTCCTGCCCTGGTTCCCCAGCTCTGCTGATCCTCCACCGTTCAGTTCTCTCTCTCCAGTTCCCGCTCACCTCCCACTATATTGCTCCCAGGCTGCACACCACATGTGAAATCTGCTAATTTCTCCTGGACTGGTCCCCCAGCTTTGCTGATCCTCTGGTTTTCTGATCTTCCTCTCTCTCCGGTCCCCGCTCACGTTCCGCTATATTGCTCCCATTCTGCTCACCACGTATGACATCTGCTAGATTCTCCTGCCCTAGTCCCCCAGTTCTGCTGATTCTCCACCGCTCAGTCCTCTCTCTCCAGTTCCCACTAATCTTCCACTATATTGCTGCTATGCTGCTCACTACGTGTGACATCTGCTAGTTTCTTCTGCTCTGGTCCCCCAGCTCTTCTGATCCTCTGAGTTTCAAATCCTCCTCTCTCCCCGGTCCCCGCTCCCTCCACTATGCTGCTCACCACGTGTGAAATGATTATTATTATACAGGATTTATATAGCGCAGACAGTTTGCGCCACACTTTACAATATAAAGAGAGACAATACAGCAAAAATAAAATTCAATACAAGGGGGTTTAGAAGGGCCCTGCTCTTGTAAGCTTACAATCTAATAGACATCTGCTAGTTTCTCATGCTTCGGTCCCCCAGCTCTGCTGATCCTCTGGTTTTCTGATCCTCCTCTCTCTCCGGTACCCACTCACCTTCTGCTATATTGCTCCCATGCTGCTCAACTCCAGTCTTCAAGGCCCACCAACAGGTCATGCTTGCAGGATTTCCATTATTTTATTTCACTGCCTTAGTAATTAGTAATTACCACAGCCGATTCATCTGAGGGAAATCCTGAAAACATGACCTGTTGGTGGGCCTTGTGGACTGGAGTTTAGGAACACTGATCTAGGGGTTTACTGTTTTCCCTAGGCGTGTTCTAACTGTGAGGGGCTGGGCTGCCAGGGGCATAAGAGATCTAACTGACCCCAGGGACAGGGATGAATAGATCTCTTACATGCTGCCTGACAGAGCGGGGAACCGCCGTGTTTACATCGGCGGTTCCCTGTTTTTCTTCTCTGCCAGGCAATCGTGGCTCACCAGCGGAGATCGAGTCCGCCCAAACTGCGGCCACACTTTTGCAGAGTGTGGCAGGCATGAGAGCGTGCCGCCGTTGGCGCGCTCCCACCCGCTACAGTGCATGTGCGAGCCGCCGTTTATAGATGGCGATTCACAGGACGCTGCCACTCTGCAGCAGTAAATGTACGCGAGCTGGTTGGGAAGCGGTTAAAGCGTTTTAAAAAACGATACCACTAGAGATGATGCAGGGCATATGGGCTACTTGTGGCTGACGGTCTCTTTTTTCACAGGCATGCAATCAATAGTCTATATCGTCAGCTGAGCTTACTCAGCTTGCTAGGACTGGGAGGAGAGGAGGAGAGCTTTACCTATCATTACCTGCAGCTCAGACTGGCTTCCACCATGCGTCGTCCATTCACAGTCAGTCAATCACTTAGAGCACAGTGAGCCAGCCGGCCGGGAAACTGCAAGTGACACTGCGGTGCCACAAAAAGCACTGCCCAGTCGTCCTCCGGTCCCCGTTAATAATAAACAAAAACAGGAGCCGGAGACAAATCATCATAGAGTGGGGTGTGTTCGGGGTGCATCGTTTGTGCCCAGAACCCTCCCTAAACATGGGGAAATTAGCTTCCCAGTTGCAATCAGCTGATTGCAAACTGGGAAAGCTTCTCAAAGACAGCCATGTATCCGGCGACCGGACACTCTTAAAGTGGATGTAAACCCACCACCCACCCAGTATAAACTAATGACACAGTATTAATGTATATATATACATGCAAGCCTCCTGCATCTATCCCTACCTTGCAAATGTCCTTCCCGTAAGCAATAGCAGCTATGTAAAACTCTGTAATCAGAGGGTGTCTGTGTTTGCTGGAGTTTGGTGGGTGGAGTTGTGATGTCACAAGCCTCCCCACCCACCTCTATACTGAGACATTGAGGAGGGAGGGAGGGGGAGTGTAAAACTTTCTCTGCTGTGTAAAGGAGATAAGCAAATTGCTTGTCACTCACAGAGCAAGGGGCGGATCGACTGTGTATTTCCCTGTTAGTCGGACTTTCTATTCCTGAAAAAAGATAAGCTCATTCATGGGCGTCCGCAGAACTTTTTCCGGGGGGGGCATAATTTTCAAGGTCGTCCATGCTCTGCCCCTTTTTGACAATGTCATAATTACATTATCACGGTCAGAGACTGCAGACATAGTACAGGAGATGGTCAGAGACTGCAGACATGATCCAGGAGATGGTCAGAGACTGCAGACATGATCCAGGAGATGGTCAGAAACTGCAGACGTGATACAGGAGATGGTCAGAGACTGCAGACATGATCCAGGAGATGGTCAGAGACTGCAGACACGATCCAGGAGATGGTCAGAGACTGCAGACGTGATACAGGAGACAGTAAGAGACTGCGGACATGATACAGGAGACGGTCAGAAACTGCAGAAATGGTACAGGAGACGGTCAGAGACTGCGGACATAGTACAGGATACAGTCAGAGACTGCGGACGTAGTACAGGAGATGGTCAGAGACTGCAGACATGGTACAGGAGATGGTCAGAGACTGCGGACATAGTACAGGATACGGTCAGAGACTGCGGACATGGAACAGGAGACAGTCAGAGACTGCATACATAGCACAGAAGACAGTCAGAGACTGTGGACATGGTATAGGAAACGGTCAGAGACTGCATACATGGCCCAAGAGACTGTCAGAAACTACATACATGGCTCAAGAGGATAAGGACCTAGTGCCCCTGATCTGATCCCTGATTCCAGGGGGGGGGCAATTTCCCCCCCTTGCCCCTACCTGCGGACGCCCATGAGCTCATTACTCACAGTTGGATTAACTCTTTGTGGCAAGACTAGGCACTGATGACATAACATGCTATACTCTACCAGGCAGAATTATTGATTACTTTTTTTTTTTGGGTTTACATCCACTTTAAAGTAGCCACTTTTTAATTTTTTTTTTTTGTAAAAAGCTTGGGGGGCGGTGCCCATGCGCTCCCTATGGACAGGCCGCCACTGCACAGGCAGTTGAGCACTGGGCTCACAAGTGAGATGCCATAAGTTCAAATTTTCAAATTCCTGGACTAGCGAGCGGTAAGTATGTGGTGATTGGGATTCCATTGGGTGCAGCCTCACAAAATGAGCAAGGGAGCTGCATGGTATGGGGTAGGTGGGGAGCATAGAGGAGCTGACTGAAGGGGTGTGGCCAAACTGGTGTGGTAGGTGGCGAACTGACTGAGGGGGTGTGGCAGGAATTAAAAGGAGTTAAAGAAGGCTCCTGTGGGGAGTGGAGTAGCTGGCAACAGAGGAGGGGGAATAC
>BLSH010047610.1:2482678-2497962 GCA_018402905.1 Glandirana rugosa | reverse complement strand
CCCCCCCCCCCCCCCCACGAAAGTGGAATTACCCTTGTAAAAAAAACGACAGTATTCAAAATCGGTGATTTTGGCGATCTGAATACTTTTAATCGGCGCCATTGGCAGCCGAGTAAACCGGAAATGGCGTTGTGCCGTCGCTTTCGGGATTTTACATCGGAGACCAAATCGAATCCGGCTTTGTCTGGGTCTCACCCTAGGCGACGGACGCGCCAGCTGGTGGCTCAAGCGTCCCGGGGGGGACGGGGGAGCCCGGGAAGAGCGGCGAAAGGCGGCGTGGGGGCGGGGCGTCCTTTAGGATAACAGCCGAGCGGTTATTAGCGGCATTGGTTATCACTAAAGAGCCAACCACTGGCTCTCAAAAAACGGTACCGGGGGCATGCGTGCAGCTGCAGGAATCACCCCGGTTTAACCCCTTCAAGCCATGAAAGCAAATTTGCGTACGGTTGGCACGAAGGGGTTAATGAACCTGGAGCCCTAACATGTCATAGTGAGTCACATCCAGGTCTTTATATATGAGACTGAAGAGCCGAGTCTTCTCCTCTAATCTTTATAATCATTTGAATATGAATTGCTGCATTCCCACCCTTCTCCACATCTTGAAAGGCTGTTTTCTTCCCCCCCGATGATAATACATGCTTATTAAATGTTTGGATTTCCTCCCATATCCAGCTTCCTGCTATTTCTGGCATCCAGATTCCCACCATAGCCCAAACATCTGTGAAAGAAAAAAAAAAAAAAGCGTTGGGCAGTGTAACGGCTAAATTTGATTCGTTAGATCTGACCTCCTGCCTTCCCCTTCAGTCTTGCACAGTCGTACCGGCTCCTCTCCTGGACTGAAACGGCTTCCTCTGATTTCACCGCACACTGTGAGCTTCTCAAGTCAGACAGAGCCCGATTAGATTTCTGGCTGGAGGACATCCAGCATCACCTAGCCCTTTCCTCCCCAGCCCCTGGGCTTGCCTGCTTTTGTCAGTAACGGAGGCTCAGCATCGCGTGTGGGCGCTACCTATTTAATCGCTTCCATGCCGGGCCTATTCTGGCACTCCTCACCTACATGTAAAAATCATCAATTTTTTTCCTAGAAAATTACTCAGAACCCCCAAACATTATTTATGGGTTTTTTTCACAGGGAATAAAATGGCGGTCGTTGCAACTTTTTACGTCACACATGAATTTGCGCAGGAAAGCGGAAAAAAAAACTGTTTCGTGAATTAAAAAAACAAAACAGTGAAGTTAGCCTAATTTTTTTTGTATAATGTGAAAGAGAATGTTACGCCGAGTAAATAGATACCTAACATGGCACACTTTAAAATTGCGCACACACGTGGAATGGTGCCAAATTTTGGTACTTAAAGCAGAGTTGCACCCGAAAGTGCTTTAAGGGACGGTGACCCCCCTGACATGCCACAATTGGCACGTCATTTTTTGTGGGGGGGGGGGAACCCTGTCTCCTGGCGCCGCAGAGCCACCCCCCCTCTCAGCGATCTTCTAGGACACGTCAGAAGATACGCCGGTCATTCGCAGCGCGACTCGCGCATGCGCAGTGAGCACCCGGCTTTGAAGCCAAAGGCGGGTGCCCACACTTGTGATGCCGGCACCATGCGGAGGAGGGGGAGAAGAGCGACGTTGTGGGCGGCTGCATCGCTGGAGCCTGGACAGGTGAGTGTCTGATTACTAAAAGTCAGCAGCTACACTTTCTGTAGCTGCTGGATTTTAATAAGGTGGAACTCTGCTTTAAATCTCCATAGGCGACGTTTTCATATTTTTACAGGTTGCCAGTTTAGAGATACAGAGGAGGTCTTGCACTAGAATTATTGCTAACGCACGCGGCGATACCTCACATGTGTGATCTGAATGCCGTTTACATATGTGGGCGCGACTTACGTATGCTTTCGCTTCTTTGTGCAAGCTCACGGTGATGGGGTTGCTTTAAATTTTTTTTGTTTATTGTTTATTTTACCTTTATTTTTACACTTTCTCTTTAAATTTTTTTTTTATCACTTTTATTGCTATTACAAGGAATGTAAACATCCCTTGTAATAGGAATAGTGCATGACAGGTCCTCTTTATGGAGAGATCTGTGGTCTTATAGATCTGGGGTCTTATAGCCTCTCCTCCAGGCTGGAAAGCCCGAGATCAGAAAAAAAAAAAAGAACTGTCTCGGCCTTTCCAGCTGCGTCCACGGCTTGGTTTACTAAGGCCGGCCTGGACGTGACGTCATAATGTCCCGCCCGGGCCTCCGAGGATCATAGAGATGATAGGGTACCGAGCCTCTGAGGATCATAGAGATGATTGGGTACCAAGCCTCCGAGGATCATAGAGATGATTGGGTACCGAGCCTCCGAGGATCATAGAGATGATTGGGTACCGAGACTCTGAGGATCATAGAGATGATTGGGTACCGAGCCTCTGAGGATCATAGAGATGATTGGGTACTGGGCCTCCGAGGATCATAGAGATGATTGGGTACCAAGCCTCCGAGGATCATAGAGATGATTGGGTACCAAGCCTCTGAGGATCATAGAGATGATTGGGTACCGAGCCTCCGAGGATCATAGAGATGATTGGGTACCGAGCCTCTGAGGATCATAGAGATGATTGGGTACCGAGCCTCAGAGGATCATAGAGATGATTGGGTACCGAGCCTCAGAGGATCATAGAGATGATTGGGTACCGAGCCTCCGAGGATCATAGAGATGATTGGGTACCAAGCCTCCGAGGATCATAGAGATGATTGGGTACCAAGCCTCCGAGGATCATAGAGATGATTGGGTACCAAGCCTCCGAGGATCATAGAGATGATTGGGTACCAAGCCTCCGAGGATCATAGAGATGATTGGGTATCGAGCCTCAGAGGATCATAGAGATGATTGGGTACCAAGCCTCTGAGGATCATAGAGATGATTGGGTACCAAGCCTCCGAGGATCATAGAGATGATTGGGTACCGAGCCTCCGAGGATCATAGAGATGAGTGGGTACTATCTGGTCACCAGAAATCTCTATGGTAAACATCCGGCAGCGATTGATTCATTCTCCGGCTCGCCGATCGCACGAATGTCCCCTCCCGCCGAATGTAGGAACGATCAAGAGGCTGAACTGCCGCTATGATCATTCTTACGGTGCACAGAATTGCCGACCAAAAAAAGAAGATATCTGGATGATGCCTGCAGCTGCACCCCTCATTCATATCTCCCCACTCAGTCCCAGACGTCATAAGAGGTCCTTGTGGTGGAAGTATACAGTCTGCCTAGGAACGCCCACTCCGGTAGCCTAACAGCCACCCATCGACGCATTTTGATATTTGCATAGCTCCTCCCACTGATTGCATCAGGGCTGAGGGCTCTTGAGAGGACTACTGAGGTGAAGCTATGTGCAGCACCCCGCCGGCCCTTTCCACCAGCCATGATCAGCTGCATTTCATAGAGGAGCACAGAGATCCAGTAAAGACATCACCAGCTCTAAAGTAGAGGATGACAAGAAAAAGGAACAGCATGGGGCATTAAGGCAGGGGAGGAAAGGACTAGATGATGATGGACATTCTGGACAGCCAGGAAATAGGGTGAGATTATTTGCACACAGGGCAAAAAGGCCAGCTGCCCTGGGCGCAGTCATTGTTGTGGGGCACAAAGCAGCTGCCCCTTGAGCCCTCTCTTCCCGTCTGCAAATAGCTGATAAGTAGATTCAGGAGGGCCCAAGAAAATGTTTGCCCAGGCTCCAATAAATATTAAAGATGGCCCTGATTTGCATGCATGGTGCAGGGCTGCTGTTAGAAATCACGGAGCCCCATAAAAGCTGACAGCCCCCCTCAGAAAATATCAAATAATATTTTTGCTAAAATTCAACGGCTTCGCAGCCACTGCAGAGATGATACCCACATAGTACAAACCCCCCGAAACCTTATGCAAACCGTGTGCGCGTTTAAAGCAGCCAAATGCTGACTGCTCTTCAGACAGCAAAGCACATTTGAACAAGTTCTTAATTTTTTTTTAATTATTTTTTAGAATTTTAATTTATTTTTACTTTTTTTTTATTTTTAATTTTTTTTTTTGCACATTTGTACTTTAACTGCCCTATTGGGGAGAGATGGTGAAATATCGGGGATCTAAACAGATTACATATGAGACAGGAAAAATCACTGAGGACATCCTATCCTCCCTATCTCTGCAGCCTCAGCTGCACTGGACATGAATGAATAGGAAGCACTCTGAAGCATCCTGTTCATTCACAAACGGAGGCATAGTAAACACATTTACTATGCTTCAGTGATGAATAGACATCGGTAATGATCACTCAAAAATGGGCAAAATCTAACTTGTATCTGAGTGCAGACATCTGGGAAAATCAGCCAGCCAATCACACAAGCAGGAAATGGCAGTTGAATCAACTGCTGCACATGCAGGGTTCTAATGAGGAAAGTGGCAGGGACTGCATCTCTTTAGTTGTGATTTAACTTTGTGAGCATCTGAGCAAAAACATCAATTTTTTCCCATTAAAGTGGAGTTACCCTTGAATAATACCCATACCCTGGGGTTTGGGCATTGATGGGGGCATGCCCTGGAGTTTGGGCATTGATGGGGG
The DNA here is from genome assembly GCA_018402905.1 of Glandirana rugosa. Lineage (NCBI taxonomy): Eukaryota > Metazoa > Chordata > Amphibia > Anura > Ranidae > Glandirana > Glandirana rugosa. The sequence goes on along the minus strand of BLSH010047610.1, from coordinate 2,493,380 downwards.
GCATGCCCTTGGGTTTGGTTATTAATGGGGGGCATGCCCTGGGGATTGGGCATCGATAGGGGGCATGCCTTGGAGTTTGGGCATTGATAGGGGGCATGTCCTGGGGTTTGGACATTGATAGAGGGCATACCCCAGGGTTTGAGCAATGATAGGGGGCATGCCCCAGAGTTTGGGCATTGATGGGGGCATGCCTCTGGGTTTGGGCATTGATGGGGGCATGCCTCGGGTTTGGGCATTGATAGGGGGCATGCCCAGGGGTTTGGGCATTAATGAGGGGCATGCACCGGAGTTTGGGCATTGACAGAGGGCATACCCTGGGGTTTGGGCATTCATGGGGGCATGCTCTGGGGTTTGGGCATTGATAGGGAGCATGCCCCAGAGTTTTGGCATTGATAGAAGGCGTACCCGGGGATTGGGCATTCATGGGGGCATGCTCTGGGGTTTGGGCATTGATAGGGGGCATGCCCCAGAGTTTGGGCATTGATAGGGTGCATGCCCCAGGGTTTGGGCACTAATAGGGGGCATGGGCATTGATAGGGGGGCATGCCCCAGAGTTTGGGCATTGATAGGGGGCATGCCCTGGGGTTTGGGCATTGATAGGGGTCATACCCTGGGGTTTGGGCATTGATGGGGAGCATGAAGTATTTGTGAAACGTCTTTGAATCCCTGCTGGGAGATTCATTCTGGATAACATTTGAGTCCCACCTGGAGGAAATCAGAGTAAATGATATGGTGTGTAGTAGAGGCTCCGTTAACATGTCTTTAATTACATAGACTCAGATATATCCAGAAAATGACATGTTTCCATTAGTGAGCGCCATGTAACCACTCATTACACAATGCAGACCAAATGTTTAAAGTAATCCATGTACAGCACAGGAAAAAAATAGCATTGTGTTAAAATTGAAGATTTTGGGACCCAAGAATGATGTATTTTTATTGGACAGTGTTCAGGTTTCCGTTGCAATTCTCCTATAGTTAAATAGTTAGAAAGAAATACGTCCATCAAGTTCAACCAACAAACAAACAAAAATCTATATACTGGAACCATAGAGGAGAGGTATAGAGGCTTTATGGGGAGGGGGTTATCTATGAAGGGGAGGAATCTATAGAGGATCCATACAGGGGAGGAAGTTATAGAGGGTCTATTGAGGGGCTTATCTATAAGGGATCTATGTTGGGGAGGTATCTATAGAGGATCCATGGAGGGGAGGTATTGATAGAGGATCTATAGTAGATTTATGGAGGAGAGGTATCTTTAGAGGATCTATAGAGGGGAGATATCCACAGAGCATATATGAAGGGGAAGTATCTATAGAGGATCCATAGAGGGGAGGTACCTATAGAAGATCTATAGAAGGGAGCAATCTATAGGGGATCTATAAAAGGGAGTTATCTGCAGAGGTTCTATGGAGGGCAGGTATCTATAGAGGATCTACGGAGAGGAGGTATCTAAAAAAGGTCTATGGAGTATTAATAGAGAATCTATAGAGGGGAGGTATCTATAGAAGATCTATGGGAGGGGAGGTATCTATAGAGGATCTATCAAGGGGAGATATCTATTAAGGGTCTGCGGAGTGGAGGTATTGATAGAGGATCTATAGAGGGGAGGTGTCTATAGAGGATATACGGGGAGGAGGTATCTATAAAGGGTCTATGGAGTATTGATAGAGAATCTATGGGAGGGGAGGTATCTATAGAAGATCTATGGAGGGGAGGTATCCATAGAGGATTTATGAAGGAGGGTATCTATAGAGGGAAGGTACCTTCAGAGGATCTATGAAGGGGAGGTATCTACAGAGGTTCTACGGAGCGGAGGTGTCTATAGAGGATTTATGGAGGGGAGGCATCTATAGAGGATCTACTGAGGGGAGGCATCTATAGAGGATCTATGGAGAGGAGGCATTTATAGAGGATCTACAGAGGGGAGCCATCTATAGAGGATCTACAGAGGGGAGCCATCTATAGAGGATCTACAGAGGGGAGCCATCTATAGAGGATCTATACAAAGGATGTATATCAACAGAGGATCTATGGAGGGAGGTGTCTATGAATGGGAGTTATCTATAAAGGAGTTATCTATAGAAGATTCATAGAGGCGAGATACCTATAGAGGATCTATGGAGAAGAGGTGTCTAGAGGATATACGGGGGGGGTTATCTATAGAGGATCTACGGAGGGTAGGTATCTATAAAGGATCTATGGAGAAGAGGTGTCTATAGAGGATCCATAGAGGGGAGGTATCTATAGAGGATCCATAGAGGGGAGGTGTCTATAGAGGATCTATGGAGAGGAGGTGTCTATAGAGGATATACGGAGGGGAGATATCTATAGGGGGTCTACGGAGGAGATGTATCTATAGAGGATCTAAGGAGGGGAGGCATCTATAAAGGATCTACGGAGGGGAAGTTTCTATAGAGGATCTACGGAGGGGAGGTATCTAGGATCTATGGAGGGGAGGTATTAATAGCCAGTGTAAGGCTGGATTCACACCTATAAATTTTTAGTACTTATTGCATTTTGCAGATTTGCACTACAGTTCATTTAACATGGTTTCCTATGGAACCCGTGTTGTAGTGCGAATCTGCAAAATGCACTAAATATGCATAGGTGTGAATCCAGCCTACGGCAGCCACAGGCGTGTTGTGCAGCCTCCTATTGCAATTGATGGCTGTACACTGCTATACAAGTATTTACGCTGCCACTTGCATAAACTCATGCATGTGAGTGGGCATACAACCTTGGACACCGAGACTTTGGATCCGGGGTTGTACGCTCACTCACCCACACGTGTGAGTTTACCCAAACGACAGCATAAATCCTTGTATAGCAGTGTACAGCCACCAACTGCATAATGAGGCTGTACGCTATGCCTGTGGCTCCCTTACATGATTTACTTTCCATGCTCGCTGTACGCCCTCTTGTGGCTGTGTGCATGAAGAAGGTAAAACAAGTCCTAATGCCCCAGTTTTGAAACTTGGACAGCAAGGTCTCATGCACTCAGGATGTTTTAAAAACGTCAGCGTTACAGCAGCGCTAAAAACGCCCGTTTTGCTGCTAAAGACGCGCGTTTTGCAATTAGCGTTTTGCTGCGTTCTTAGACGTTTTTCACTCCCTATAATGTAAAAACATCTAAACGTTGACCCTGACGTTTTTTGCCACGTTTTGTCGCATTTAGCGTTTTTACTGCTCCTGGAAGCACAGGCTGTTGTTTTTTTTCTACTGCCCCTAAACACTAATGCCTCCAAATGCCTCTGACAGTTTATGTGTGCATGCAGGGCGAAACCTAATTTTGCCGCCCCCTGGCTCCACCCCCTTTTCTCTGCCCAGCCTGGTCAGCGCCAATCAAATGCAGCCTCACCAGCGCCCATCAAATACAGCTTTACCAGCGCCAATCAGTAATGCCTCACCTGTGCCCATCAAATACAGCTTCACCAGCGCCAATCAATACAGCCTCACCTGTGCCCATTAAATACAGTCTCACCAGCGCCAATCAATACAGCCATACCTGTGCCCATCAAATACAGCCTCACCAGCACCAATCAATACAGCCTCACCTGTGCCCAGTAAAAACAGCTTCACCAGTGCCAATCAATACAGCCTCCCCTGTGCCCATCAAATACAGCTTCACCAGTGCCAATCAATACAGCCTCCCCTGTGCCCATCCACCCGGCCCAGCCTCTGATCTCCGTATCCCATGTGGGAGTGGGGGGGTGGCATGTTATGTATAGGACATGCATAAGATGCCAGGATGCACAGCGGCCTCCAGGGAGGTGATGGGGGTGGCGCTGCCAGCTGCGGCTCTCTTCTCCACTTCACTGACACGATCAAGGGGGGGGGGGGGCTGCTCCTCTCCAATTCTCAACGGCACTGATGACATGTTCGAGGCAGCTGCCAGCCGCGGCTCTCCTCTCTGTTGACATGAATCAATGCAGAGCAGCCAGTGACAGATCAACAGTGGCCAGGCGGCCGCCTACTCCACCTAGTGGTAGATCCGGCCCTGTGTGCACATAGGATAACATGGAGGGGCTCTTAGAGGCAGTTAAAAAAAACGTCAAGCGCCCCTAACAGCAGCTGTAAAAACGTCCTGAGTGCATGAGGCATAAGCTGTACATATCTACCTAATGTATCCAGGGGATTATAGCATGCTTCTTTCAGAACAAATTAGGCTTTCATTTGGAGATAAATGGTAATGTTTATATCCTGATTTTTTTTTTTTACATCAAAGGAAAACTGACCCCAAATAGTGAAAAAACGAAAAAATCAGTTTTTGCAAAAATCAGCTGTATACTTCTTGCTATTACCATAACCTACCACCAAAGATTAACCCAGAGGAAATTCCCCTGCTCCTGGCGATCGCAGCGATATCCCCTCTGTGTATATTTGTTGTCTGTACCCATTCTAGGCTCCAGAAACATTCGTGCACATTTTGTTTTTTAATCCTACCTTTAGCCCTGGTTCACACCACTGCGGCTTTGAAATTGCGCTACTCCAGCACGATTTAAAAGCCGCAGATCAGTGCGATTTCACTGCAGCTTGCGACTTCATTTAAGAAAAGTCAATCCAAGTCACAATGAAATAGCAGAAAAGTAGCGCAGGAACCTTTATCAAAGTCACTGCAACTTGAGTCGCAACACTTTGAACGGTTTTCCTTATCGCAAATGCGACTTGTCATGCGATTTTGAACTGTCAAATCGCACTGGTGTGAACCAGGGTTAAAACACACTGATGAGGATACTGAACTTAAAATTCTATCTAAAGCACACTGACCTTGACCTGTGACCCCCCCCCCCAACCATGACACTGATCTAGATCACACTCTGATCTAGCTATTTTATCTTTATTTATTGATTTTGCACAACTTTTTTTTTTTTTTTTTCCACAATTTTCTCCTCTAGTAAGGAGATAAAGATAAGTTGTGTCTCTCTCCATTCAAGAGGAGAAACAATATGGGGGTGGGCAGTACAGTGACAGATCACTGTGATAGCCAATCAGAGGCTATCACAGTGATCATGTGATTAAGAGCAGGTCCTCCCACATCCTGATTATTAGTACGAGATTTAGAATTGTTGGTGGGAAGGGGTTAAAGTGGTTGTAAAGACTGAAGGCTTTTTAGAACGCATGAAGGTACAAAACCAGGTATTTAAAAAAAATAAATAATAATTTATACATACATACACACATATATATATATATTATAAAATATATGATAAATATATATTTTTTTGTTTTTGTTTGGATGTGTTTTTTTTTTTTTTTTACATAGTTCTTATTAATTTAAGGTTCAGGCAGTGTCATCTTCAAGAAGCACCCACTGACATAATGATGTTCTATTTTGACATAATATAAACTATGCATGCTATTGTGGATTACTTATTATATGCCTGGCTTTTCATATGCAAAGTCTAAAATGCGTAGGCTGTTTTACAGCATTGTACACGTTTACTTAATGAAATACTATTTTGGATGTCACCCTGAGTGCCGACCATCTCTTCTCTTACTCTCGTAAGTTGGAGGTTTCAGCAGCCTCAAGGTCTGAGCACTTGGCGGAGCTTTTATGTGGAAAGGTTGTAGCGCCTATACACCTGTTTTCCTATAATAAAAAATATATATAAAATATAAATAAATATATATATATCTAAGAATATAATACAAAATATATAATAAAAAATATATAAAATAAATATAACACAAAACATATGATAAAAAAACTATAAAAATATATATAAAATATATAATAAAAAAATCTTTGCAATCACTTTAAGAGAAGTTTAATGTTAGGTTTGCATACATTAAAAAAAAAATCCAATGCAAGGTCTGCTTTGAGCGAGAGTGTAATATCATAAAATTGTACATATTTTGTATATAAAAGGCAAGAAATAATACACTTAGACAGTTTTGGGTAATAGTAATATCTTTATTTAGACCATTCATCATCATATCCTACAGTGTATATAAAAGATCAGCAGGTATCATTCAGTAGTTCTCAGATAAAAACAAAACACAAAAAAACGAATATATCTCACATACAAATATTTGTGTAAAAGGTAATTATTGCAAGTCTCCTGAAAGTGCATATATATGTATTCCGATCTGTAACATGGAGTCTTTAGTTGTTTCTGTCATTAAAATTCTTAAAGCGTATCTAAACCCAAAAAATAACATGTAACATCTCAACAGTCCTTAGGTGTGGCGGCTACATTAGTTTTGCTTTTTCCGGCTTTGTTCCCCTTTTTTTTTGTTCACCTGGTGACACTGTCAGTAGCACATTTGCCAGTAAGTACATTTTTGTGCCAATTCAGAATATTTCTGGCCAGGACAAGGGGTGGGCAGGAGGGAAGAGTGCCATGGGCGCAACGGTTTATTTCAGGGATGGGGGTACCCTGTGCTGAGTTCCTTCTGTTACACGGCTTACAGGAGTAGTGACAGCAGCATCACTACTCTTGTCAGCCCAGTGCTGGGAGCAGTGAGGAGAGAGCCGGGAGGAGGTGCGGGTTGCGCATCCCCTAAGCTCACACATCATGAACAGGAAAGTGTAGGGGGACACAGTTTGGCAACTTTGCCCTGGATGTGGATGACCTGGCACTGTTTCTGGTTGATCCTGCCAGTAATCCAGTGCCTTTGTAACGTCCTGTGAGCTGCACCGACGTATCAATGGGATCAGCTTTTCCAGTTGTCTTCTGTAAAGCCGGCCATAGAAGGTTCAAATTTTGTCTGGTTCAGCGAAGGCCGGCCAAGATTTGAAACATCTATGGGTAGGCTAATTGTACCAAAGTCGATTGTTGCACGACTTGGGTACAACCAGCATGTTGTATTTCACATGTGATTATTGCCAGCCGCTAGCAATAATCACTGGGTCCTCCCAGCAGGGACGGCTCCCTGAAAATCAAGTGATTTTCTTGCTTACTACCCATGGTTGCAGGCAAGAAAATCGCATCGTCTATGGCCTGCCCAAGGCTAGGATCACACCTTTGTGTGTTGAAACGCATCCCCTTTAGCAGACACGTGGCAGTGCCAATAATTTTTAATGCACCCCACGCATCTGCAAATGTGCGCTTTCGCACATGCCAAGCCACGTGGTGCAGTTGGGCTTTGGGGCTTAGATGCAATTTACATTCACTGAATTTATTTTTCGGGTGCGGGTGATAGTTCTGGAGTAAACTCAGATTCGTTTTGTCCTAAGCAAAGTTCAGGAAGCTCGCTGACCCTGTCCAGTCCCATCTCCAGGACCAGAGAGGTGAGGACCTCATCATCCACCCGATCCAAGTCTAGAACCCCAGCGCTGAGAGCGAGGGGCCCTTGGCTGTTTAGTGCCCAGCGCTGGATCTCCGCGCTCCCTTGGTACTGATTATTCAGCCTCTGAAGATGGACGCTTGCCAGCAAGTGCTGCGATGATGGCATTCCAAAAGCAGCTTGCTTAGGTGCTACGACGCCCGAGGATGCCAAGACGCCTGCACTTGGCACGGGAGGGGGCGCTAGAACTCCTGACTTTTTGGAATTCATGGTAGGGGTTAGATAGTGACTTTTTGCAACAGTTTCTTTGTTCTTCATTCCTTTATCCTTCTCCAATGATAGTCACTCTATGAAAGGAAGGGGAAAAAAAAAAGATACAATCAATTACAGAGCAGACTTACAGTTCATGTTTCCACATGTATCTACACGTTTTTTTCATGCATTTCAGGCAAGAAAAATGTCACCAACACATCAGGGAACTCCATAAAAGGGTCCAATGCTTTATGTATTTGTCACCTCACAGTACAAGATAGTGAAGTTTCTGAGCCACGCAGGACCCCTTCATCAGGCATGTGAATCCTGATGGTTGGTTATGTTACCTCTAGGTTATAGGACCCCTGATGGTTGGCTATGTGACCCCTGATGGTTGCTTATGTGACCCCTGATGGTTGCTTATGTGACCCCTGATGGTTGCTTATGTGACCCCTGATGGTTGCTTATGTGACCTCACTCCTGATGGTTGCTTATGTGATCTCTAAAGGTTATGTGACTCCTGATGGTTGGTTATGTGACCTCACTCCTGATGGTTGGTTATGTGACCTCTAAAGGTTATGTGACTCATGATGGTTGGTTATGTGACTCCTAATGGTTGGTTATGTGACCCCTGATGCTTATGTGACCTCTAAAGGTTATGTGACTCATGATGGTTGGTTATGTGACCCCTGATGCTTATGTGACCTCTAAAGGTTATGTGACTCATGATGGTTGGTTATGTGACCTCTAAAGGTTATGTGACTCAACAGTCATTATGTGACCTCTGATGGTTATGTGACCTCTGATGGTTAGGTGATCCCTGATGGTTGGTTATGTGACCTGGCTCCTGATGGTTGGTTATGTGACCTCTAAAGGTTATGTGACTCATAATGGTTGGCTATGTGACCTCTGATGGTTATGTGACCTCTAATGGTTGGTTAGGTGTCCCCTGATGTTGGTTATGTGACCTCCAAGACCCCTTTCACACTGGAGGTGCTTTACTAGCATTTTTGCTCTAAAAATAGAGCTTAAAAAACGCTTCTAAAAAGCTGCCCATTCATTCCAATGTACCTATTCACACTGGGGTGTCACGCTGGTGCCGCGTTTAAAAAAGTCCTGCAAGCGTGATTTTTTTTGTGCTTATTCTGAGCTAGCGCATTAAAAACGCCCATATACATTAAAATGAATGTAAAGTGCTTTAAAAGCACGTTAAAAGCACCAGCAAAACGTCCAGAGGTTGCGGAAAGTTCAAAATACCAGGAAGTAAACAGGATGTGATGTAGGGGGGTGTGCTATTCAGTTAATGCTTGCACTTCAAAAGGGCTTTAAAAATGCCTGTGCTGATGCTGGAAAAACACGGGGAGAACGCGGTAATAATGCTTGACGTTTTGCACACGTTTTCCCAGTGCCTCAGTGTGAAAGGGGCCTTATAGTTATGTGACTCCTGATGGTTGGTTATGTGACCCCTCTTGGTTTGGTTATGTGACCCCTCTTGGTTTGGTTATGTGACCCCTCTTGGTTTGGTTATGTGACCCCTGATGGTTTGGTTATGTGACCCCTGATGGTTTGGTTATGTGACCCCTGATGGTTTGGTTATGTGACATCTGATGGTTTGGTTATGGTCACATGTCTGATGAAGGGGTCCTGCGTGGCTCCGAAACGTCGCTATCTTGTACTGTGAGGCTGAGTGCGTGTTAAAGCGTATGTGGGTTTACAAAATGTGCAAAAGACACGTCACGTTGGTGTTAAGGACAACCCGAATACAGCATGCAGAAACAAGTTTTTCCGAGCTGAAAAACATGTGACAGACACGTCCAACCGCGTGGTTAAAAAAAAAAAAAAACATGCAACGCTTAACGCTCTAAACGCTGCATGAGCTACTTTGTGCATTTGTCACATGTAGGGCAGCTCATTGAAATGAATGGGCTTGCCTAATGTGTGTAGCATGAAAACGCACATAAATGAGACGCCCGTCGTCAACAGTCATCGTGTAAATGAGGCCTCAATCAGAATTCGAGGATTAGCAAGTATGTGACTAATTACAGCAATGAACACTCCAGCTTTCTTTAACCCCTATATAAGCTGGCTGGAGCTGGAACCTGAAATGGGCCATGACGTCTGGAGCTGGTCGGCAGGGCTCTTGATCTTGCTTCACTATGATTGGCTGTCAGAGGCCTCGCCTACCAGCTGACAGTTGCCAGTAGCCAACCGTGAGCTGCCAATGACAGCTCAGTCACAGTTCTGGTGTTCCGATAGAGCCCACCCCAAAACAAGACAGCAACTCATATGTACAGCGAGGGGAAAAATGTATTTGATCCCCTGCTGATTTTGTATGTTTGCCCACTGACAAAGAAATGATCAGTCTATAATTTTAATGGTCATTTTATTTTACCAGTGAGAGACAGAACAACAAAAATATCCAGAAAAACGCATTAAAAAAAAGTTATACATTGATTTGCATTTTAACCACTTAAGGACCGGAAGGATTTCCAGCTTTAGGACCGGAGCCCTTTTTGCGATTCGGCGATGCGTCGCTTTAACTGACAATTGCGCGGTCGTGCGACGTTGTACCCAAACGAAATGTGCGTCCTTTTTTTCCCACAAATAGAGCTTTCTTTTGGTGGTATTTGATCCCCTCTGCGTCATTTCTGATCGCCGCTATAAACAAAAGAAGAGCGACAATTTTGCAAAAAAACACAAAATTTCTTACTTTTTGCTAAAATCCAAATCCAAAAAAAAAATATAAAAAAACATTTTTTTTCACCGTTTTTGGCCGATTTATATTCTTCATCATATTTGTGATCAAAAAAATCGCAATCGGCGTTTATTGATTGGTTTGCGCAAAAGTGGTCGCGTTTACGGAGGATGAGAATTCATTTTTGGGGTTTTTATTTATTTTTTATTTTTTCCTAATAATGGCGGCGATCTGCGATTTTTTGCGGTACTGCGATATTTCAGCGGACATGTCGGACCATTTTGACACTTTTTTGGGACCATTGGCATTTATACAGCGATCAGTGCTATAAAAATGCACTGATTACTGGGTCGATCCGTTCGGGGTTATGTCAATCTTGTGCGGGTCCCTTGTATCAATTGGGAATCGCGCGGGGGACGTCCAATTGGGGAAGTGACGGTTACCGTAAATGTGTCATTAGTCACGTAAAAATATCGTGACTAGCGACATATTTACGGTTACCAGGGTTTTTTCACAGTTTTA
>BLSH010047610.1:2463962-2478614 GCA_018402905.1 Glandirana rugosa | reverse complement strand
ACTACCACTTTACGGTCCCGGGCCAGGCCCCCCCCCCCCCCTCCTCTCTCCTGCCAGCTGCTGTAGAACATGTGTCATATGTTCCTTTTCTGAATGGAGAGTGTCAGTGATTGGTACCAATTGGTTCATTCATAACTGAAGCATAGTAAACTGTTTTTACTATACTTCAATTTCTGAATGAATGTGAGGCTCAGTGCACAGCTATTCCTGTCCATTCATTCTGTGCAGATGAGGCTACACAGATGGAGATTGAGGGCTGAGGTTTGTTTAGACCCCCCCCCAACAGAGCTCCTAAAATAAAAATTGTAAAAAATAAAACTGTAAAAGAAATAAAATGAAATGGTAAAAAAATAATAAAATTAAAAACTACTGACACCAGTGAAGGAATTATCAGGATTGCAAAAGTTGCAATTATGACCGGGCCCTGGCATTTCACCATCATGGGGAGGCCCGAAGATGGCAGTAAGGAGGCCCGCTGCAGAACTTGTGATAGAGTGCCACTGCAGTACCGTAATAAAGTAACCGGTGATGGGAGAAAAAGGCCCCACGATCAGCGGAAAGGTCAGGGGGCCCTTCATGATTCCTTGCACCGGGGCCCTGAAGGATCTAGTTATGCCTCTGGCCCCCACTGTTGGTGTTAGGAGAGGGAATAATGTTCCATTGTTTATATCAGTAGGAGGAATAGTGCCCCATCATTGGTGTTAGTGGGAAAAACGATCTCGCGCTGTTGATGTCAGTGGAAGGAATGGTGCCTTGGTCTTAATAGAAGGAATAGTGTTTTTTTGGGACCAGACGTCCCTAGAGTCGGACTTTCAAGGCACTCCAGACTGAGAATAGTTTAAAAAAAATAAAGCCTTTATTGTACAAAAATAGAATATAGACGAGACAGTAGTTTAAAAAACATGCGTGTAATAACACTGTGACATCAACATAATTGTTACATATGTGCAGACCATGGGCCCCTGTGCACCAACGCACGTTACGCTGCTGCTTCCTCAAGGCACAGTCAGGGGTAATGGAACAAGAGCACAGGTCTCACAGGCAGGGGGCGCCAAAGCAGAGCGGCTTAATATCCAAGTTACAGGATAGCCAGTTTGACCAATAGTATAAAGATCAGGTGTGTGTGTATAGTCCTAGCGACTTTAAAAGCTGCATATTAGAAAGAACTGCATTGGGACTTTGAAAATCTTTCCTCTATACATCTTGGTTGAATGGTGCACCTTAATATATTTTGAAGATACCAACGCAGCTTTTAAACCCTCTAGGACTATACATACACCTGCTATTTATAATGTTGGTCAAACTGGCTATCCTGTAACTTGGATATTAAGCCGCGCTGCTTTGGCGCCCCCTGCCTGTGAGACCTGTGCTCTTGTTCCATTACCCCCGACTGTGCCCTGAGGAAGCAACAGCGTAACGTGCGTTGGTGCACAGGGGCCCATGGTCTGCACACATGTAACAATTGTGTTAATGTCGCAGTGTTATTACACGCATGTTTTTTAACCGATTGCAGTCCACCCACCATCAAATGACGGCGGAGCGGTGTGGCTCTTGTTCCGGGCGGACGTCCTATGATGTCGGCCCTTTAAGCCAGGATTGCGCGCGATCGGGCGCGCACGTCCTGGAACTGTGGCGGCGTGACCCCGGGACACATCGCATCACCGACGGGGGTGAACAGCCATTGGTCATGGCTGTTTACCATGTGATCGGCCGTGATTAAGTCACGGCTGATCACAAATGATACTATCCCCATTCGCACGGCGCATGTGCTCGATTGGGAGCGCACTACATGTGCATGTCGATGGCGGCGTGTTCCGAGGGAACACTGCCTTTCACCGACACTGGTATCAGCCGTTGGCTGGCGGCTGTTACCTTGTGATTGGTTGTGATCTACTCACAGCCGATCACATGTAATGTTAACAGAGCAGTAACTCACGGTTACCAGCTCTTCTCTCCTCAACAGTTTCCAGTGTGTGGAGAGAAGAGCTAGGATCAGTGAGCTACTGATCTGTAAAGCACCAACACACCCTGTCACTGCACCCCTGCCCCCCCCCCATTGCACCTGTCACCCAACAGTCACCCCATCTGCACCAATAAAGTGCACCTGTCATCAGACTGCCATCATAAAGTACACCTGTCACCCATTAGTGACCGTGGCGTGTCATCAGTCCCCCATCAGTGACCGTGGGTGTCACCTGTCACTGGCCGTGGCCTGTCATCCGTCACTGACCGTGTCCTGTCGGCCACCCATCAGTGACCGTGGCGTGTCACTCATCAGTGACCGTGGCATCCCACCCATCAGTGACCTTGGCGTGCCACCTATCAGTGACCACCGCCAGACACCCGTCGCCCATCAGTGACTACCGCCAGACACCCGTCGCCCATCAGTGACTACCGCCAGACACCCGTCGCCCATCAGTGACCACCGCCAGACACCCGTCGCCCATCAGTGACCACCGCCAGACACCCGTCGCCCATCAGTGACCACCGCCAGACACCCGTCGCCCATCAGTGACTACCGCCAGACACCCGTCGCCCATCAGTGACCACCACCAGACACCTGTCACCCATCAGTGACCTCCACCAGTCACCCATCAGTGACCATCGCCAATCACCCGTCAGTGACCGTCATCATCTATCAGTAAACATCACCTGTAAAAGTCTCACACATGTGGTATCGCCATACTCGGGACAAATAGCAGAATGTATTTTGGGGTGTCATGTTTGCTATGTACATGCTATGTGTTGGAAATATCTTATAAATTGACAACTTTGGGTAAAAAAAAAAAAAAAAAAAAAAAAATTTAATTTATTTTTTCCACATTTTCCAAAAAATTCTGGAAAAAATGAATTGTTCAAAAGACTCATTATGCCTCAAAGATTATTTGTTGGGGTGTTTGCTTCCCAAATTGGGGTTATTTTGAAGGCATTTCCATTGTCCTGGTGCTCCAGGGCCTTCAAAATGTGATAGGTCGTCATGACATTGGTGCTCCCTGCATGTTGGGCCTCTGTATGTGGCCAGGCTGTGAAAAAGTCTTAAGCCCCGTACACACGGTTCGACGATCGCACGTACGATCGTGTCAAATCGTATGTTGGCTGTTGTATGTAGCGTACTGGCTGCACTACACGATTGTACGACCGCAGAAGAACGTTATGGGGCATGTAATTAGCATCCAGCCGTTCCGGACTTCGGAGCATGCGTGTTTTGCAAAATAGAACTTTGTTGTACCAACTGCTCTGTACACACGATACAACGGTCGCATGAGAGCTTGTTGGTACGACCAAGTTTTCTAGTCTGCTCATACAACTCCCTTGTACGACCGTCGTATGTTCGACTGTTCAAATCGCGCATACGAACGATCAATATCGTGTACGACTTGTTGTATGCGATCGTCGTCCCGTGTGTACGGGGCTTTAGACATGTGGTATCGCCATACTCAGGAGTAGTGGAATGTGTTTTGGGGTGTAATTTGTGGTATGCATATGCTGTGTGTGAGAAATAACCTGTTAATATATGACAATTTTGTGAAAAAAAGAAAAAAAATCTTCATTTTGAAAAGAATTGTGGGAAAAAATTACAACTTCAAAAAATTCGCCATGCCTCTTACTAAATACAGGCAGTCCCCTAGTTACGAACATCCGACTTATGAACGACTCCTACTTAGAAACGGAGGGAGACAACAGGAAGTGAGATGAAATCTCCCCCTAGGAAGGGAAATTCACTCCTGTAAGAGTTATTATGGGAAAAAGGGGTCTCCACTGATGCTTTATCACCAATCCTTGTTTCCACAACAACCCAAAATTTTCAAAATCCAATTATCATTGGGACAGGAAGTGAGGTGAAATCTTCTGAACAGAAACATAGACAGCAAAACAAACATTACAGGGGTGTTACCCCTTCCCTGTGCTATCCAAAAAGCTTAAAAATATTTGTTTTGGCTGAAGCTACACTTAAAAAATGTACCTGTTCCCACTTACAAACAAATTCGACTTATGAACAAACCTATAGTCCCTATCTTGTTTGTAACCCGGGGACTGCCTGTACCTTGGATTGTCGAATTTCCAAAAAGGGGTCATTTGGGGGGTATTTGTACTTTCCTGGCTTGTAATGCCCCCGTACACACAATCCGAAAATCGGACAGATCGTGCATCTTTTTTTTTGCATGCTAATCTCAGATCGAATCAGAAGAGTGTACTAAAGTCACGAATATTCTCGTACGACAGAATAAAAAAAAATCGGAAGTGATGTCATGTGTTGTAGTGTATTTGTATTGTATTGTCGGATGACAACTGTACTGATTAAACAAAAATCGTATGATTGGGCATGCTTGTCCGATCGAACATTATCTGATGAACTGTCATAATCGGCTCTCGTAAGCTGTGTACCAATGATCCAATTATCGTACGATCGCATCGTATGCGGTATTTTTCATCCGATTTTCGGATCGTGTGTACGAGCCATTAGGGTCTCAAGAAATGAGATCGGCAGTCAGTACATCAGGTGTGATCAATTTTCAATGATTGGCAACATAGCTTGTAGACTCCATAACTTACACAAGGATCAAATAATATACATTTATTTGGGTTATTTTTACCAAAGATATGTAGCAGTATAAATTTTGGCCAAAATTTTGGAAGAAAAATTACTAAATTTGCAAAATTTTATGACAGAAACAAAGAAAAGGGCATTTTTTCACAAAATTTTCATTTTTTTTTTTTTTATTTATAGCACAAAAATTAAAAAAACCCACTAGTGATTAAATACCACCAAAAGAAAGCTCTATTTGTGTGAAAAAAAGGACACACATTTCATATGGGTACCGTGTTGCATGACTGAGTAATTGTCATTCAAAGTGTGATGGCGCTGAAAGCTGAAAAGTGGCCTGGACAGGAAGGGGGTTTCCGTGCCCGGTACCGAGGTGGTTAAAAGACTGTCTTGTCTACATTATATTTCTGTTCAATAAAGGCTTTATATTTTTTTAAACTATTCTCAGTCTGGAGTGCCTCAAAAGTCCGACTCTAGGGACCTCTGAAAATGCATTCATTATACATATACTTACGGATGTGGCCACAGGAGTGACTTTTTCCCTTTATTAAATAGAAGGAATAGTGCTCCAAGGCAAGCAAAGGGCCAAATCTGGCCCACGAGCCGCTGTATGGAGACCACTGCTTTAAATAATCAAAGTCAGCGAACAAAGACTATGTCCTTATGTTGCTAACTAGAGGAACCTCATTGTTGGCAGTAACCTCAACCAAACTGGTTCTGTAGCTGCTGATCAGTGGCTGGGAGGTGGTTTGGCTCAGTCCTGCATGCAAAAATATTCCACAGCTCAAGATATTTTTAGAAGATCTCGCCTTGGATCACGGCCCCGACATTTTAAATCAGAATGAGGTCAAGAATTCAACTGAAATACAGAATTCACTCTGTCTGAGGCAACCCGTTGTTGATTTACTCCCGAGTTTTGGATACTCTATGAACCCGATGCCTTTTAAGTTGCAGATCCCAAACAGACACCCTGACATTTTTCTGTAAACTTTCCAGAGGCTTTGAAATGTATTGGCCCTTCAGGCTTACTTCCATGCTTATAGTTGGGATAAAGTTTTAAGGGTGTAGTTATAATATCTGAAGAGCTATTGATTCTCTGAAACTGCATGCACATTCATTTTGTGCAAATGGGGTCAAAATCAAATGTTACTGGGCTATTTTCTTGCCAGGTGGAATGTTTTTTGCTCACACAGAAAAGTGAATCAGGAGCATAACACATTGTGGCCACTGGATGGAGCTAATGTTAATAGAAAACAAGTATTTCTTTTCTATGCTCATCAACTCCACCTAGAGGTCATCATGCAGTATTTTCCTAATTTGCTCTACTATGTAGGAAGAATACATTCGACCTAGAAGAAAAAAAAATAGCCAAACATCATTTGTTTTTGCCCTCATTCACAAGGAACAAAAGTACGTCACCTTTTTCCCATCTGTTGTTGCATTTTAGTGCTGCCAATCTCCTGTACAACTTTCTGTACAATGTTATTTAAAGGGTAAGTGCACCTTTTCATGAAAAATTAAAAGGTAAACCAACTCTAAATATCCAGCCACCCCTCCTGACCCCGCTTCACATGGCGGCCATGAAGCTCGGTGCTGCCAGCGTAGCAAACCATACACCATAATGCACAGCCCCAAAGTGAGTATCCACCAGAATACTCGCAAAAGTAAGCGCTCATTGGTCAGCGCGACCATGCTGACCAATGAGAAGCACTTCTTTATTTTGGGATACCTTACCAGAAGCAGCCTTCTCACTGATCAGCACAATCACGAAGAGAGCTTGCTATTGTGAGCATCATAATGGATACTCACTTGGGGGCTATGTATTGCAGTGTACAGATCGCTATACCAGCAGCACTGGGCATCATAGCTTCTACGTGCAGACACTACATCTGAAATAAACATTTCTACACACAAATGTAACATTAAGACCCCTTTCACACTTGTGCGAGCTGTCCTGCGATTTGGGACTGCAAAGTCCCATGAAAAGTCGTTCCCCATTATTTCCAATGAGTACCGCTCATATCTGTACGACTTCAAGTCGTGCTGACTTCAAAGTAGTCCCTGTATTACTTTGGTCCAACTTTGATGCAACTTGAGGTCCATAGACTTCAATGTTAAACCCTCAAAGTCTCATGCAAATCGCACCTGAATAATATAGATGCAATTTCTGTACTACTTCAGTACGACTTTGTAATAGGTTTTCATTGAGCCAAAGTTGCAACAAAGTCAGACCAAAGTCTTACTGATCCCAAATCGCGTCAAAATCACGGTAAAATTGGGTTGGACAAGTGTGAAAGGGGTCTAAGGCTTCATTGTCACTAGTGCGATTCTAAAGTCATGCGATTTTCAGTGTGACGTGAATGCAACTTATTACACTCTATGGCATTCAAGTTGCATCAAAGTAGTGCAGGAACCTTGATTTGAGTCGCAGCAATTAGAACGGTGGTCATTGAAATACATGGTTTTCGGCTTCCCATGCAACTTCACATGACACAAGTTACATGACAAGTTGCATGAGTGGGAACATCGCCTAACTACTGTATAAATACTGTATATTAGCATAATAAATATTAATACTAAGTTACTATCGTAACAAAACAATAGTCAAACAGCTAATATTACTTACCCTAAACAGAGTGAAGCTGAAGATCCAGACTTTAACTTTGTGCTCCAAAACACTGGAAATACTTTGTTCCTTCTCTAAATGTTTATTTTGGAATTGATAAACAGGGATCCTATTAATGGGCTCCTTCCTTTCATTGTTGCAGGGACGGTCCGGGTCAGAGGATTCTTTCCAAAGAGCAGCTTCTGTAGGACTAAACACATAATTTCAGTAGGAAGTGGAGATCAAGAACACGGGGATAAGATCTCAAACTAACTGGAGGAAAGTTCAAGAGTAATGTTACTTTACCGGAAAAGTAGTGAATATGGGGAACAGACTTCCAGCAGAGGCAACGAGTCAGTCAGCAGTAGAGGGACTTGAAGATGGTCAGGATGAACAAAGATTTGTTCTCAGACTAAAAGGAGCACTTGGTATTCTTCTGCTGTTGGTTTTCTGTCGTGAAGCCACAAGTGGGTTTGTCCTACAGACCTAATGTCTGAAGAGCATAGGTCTATGCTCAGACTTGGAACAACACTTGTTCTCTATCTACTTCCAGTATGTCTTAAAGTCATACAAGGTGGGTTAGGTCTTATTGACTGAAGACTGAAGAACATAGGTCTACCCTTAGACTTAAAGAACTGCTTGGTCTTTTTCTTATGCTGGTCTTCTTTGTTTTGAAGCCACAAGAGATGGGTCTGAAGAATATAGGTTTCTCCTACAACTTGAAGGAGTACTTGTTCTTTATCTGCTGTTACTCTTCTATGTCCTGAAGCCACAAGAGGTGGGTTAGTCATTCAGACCCGATGTCTGAAGAACAAAAGTCTATCCTCACACTTAAAGGAGCACTTGATCTTTTTCTTATGCCGGTCTTTTATGTTTTGAAGACACAAGAGGTGGGTCTGAAGAATATAGGTCTACTCTTAGACTTAAAGGAGCACTTAGTCTTTTTCTGCTGTATGTCTTCTATGTCTTCAAGTCACACAAGGTGGGCTAGCTCTTCAGACCTGAAGAACATTTGTCTAGCCTCAGACTCAAAGAAGGACTTGATCTTTTCCTGCTGCTGGTTTTCTGTCTCAAAGCCAAAAAATATGGGTCTGAAGAACATAGGTCTATCCTTAGACTTAAAGGAACAATTGGTCATTTCTTCTGCTGGTCTTCTATGTCTTGAAGTCACACAAGGTGGGTTAGTCCTTCAGACCTGAAGTAGAGACAAAGCAAGGGGGCCGTGTAATTCCTGCTAAGGTGCACACTGCTGTGGAAAGGTGTTGCAGCCCTGAGCTATCCATAGTGCATCGACCACCTGACGAAAAAGGATGAAGCACATACTTTTAGGACTCCAAAACGTTCCTGTTTGACATTTAGTCCAATTTTAATCAAATGTAGCACGGCAGGACATGATCCTCAAGAACAGGCTCAGTGCAGCAAGGTTAAATGTTTATGAGCAGAGTAATGTTACTCTATAAAGAAAAAAGACCAATTGTTTGCTGCTGCTGCTAAGAAAAAAAAAAGTGGGACTGCCCTCCCTTTTCCTAGTCTCTCAGGTCCCTGAACAAAGGCGAAATTGTCTCCTGGAAAAAGGGAGAATGTGTTGGGTTATTACTTTGGGTAACTGAAATCAAGCAGCGTGCCCCTTGTTTTACTGCCAGGGGCGATATTACAGTTTAATGGAGACAAGCAGGCACAGTCTGCCTAAAGCTGGCCATGTTATCTCTCCCTTTAGATTGTAAGCTCCATGAGCACAGCCCTCATATTCCTTCTGTATTGAACTGCATTGTAAATTGTTCTGTCCCCCTTTGTATTGTAAAGCACTGTGCAAACTGCTGGTGCTATATAAATCTTGTATAATACTGAAAAAGTAATAATAATAGTAGATTTTAGAATGAACATATCAATTCTATATAAAACAAAAATAGTCAACCCATAGTGGTGAAAGCACACACAGCAAGTAAAAAATAAATCCTAAAAATCCAATAAGTCCATAAAAAGTAAGTATTGGGCCAGGCATACATTTATAAAATAGAAAGAGAAGATAGAAAGCAATGGCCTAGCGCATTATCCTTGGTAAGAAATTTTATTGAACAAAAGAAGTATTGTACATTTTGTAACTGGAATAAAATCACATCATATCACTCCTCTTAAAAAGAGTCCATATGGCACTACCCGTACCCCATGGGAGTAACAGGTAATATGATTGGCTATTGTTTCACCCAACAGGGCTTTTGCTTGCTGGAACTGACCAAGTGGAACTTGACTAAGTGGATTTCTCCAGTGACAGGCCCTGAAAAAGCCCTGTTGGTTCCTTTCAGATCATCTTCTAACCATGAGCGTATCGTCCGGGGCAGGGACCCAACCATCCACAGGGATCACACGCCACAAATCTTCCGCTATGTGGACCCTAAGGACTTCACCACCAGTCCACCCCAGCTCGCACCCGTATACCCATTTACTGGGGAGGATGTATGAGGAGGGTAGCAGAATCACCACGATTGGTGTGCTATGGTGAGTAAGGACTAACCCATCAGTGAAGCTCACAGGCCTTCTTTGTCAAACCAATGACAAATAAATCTTTGAGCTTTGAAAACACACTTGTAGCTGGTGGAGATTGAGTTGGAGAGGGGTCTTCTCTTGCACCTATTGCCCAACACCTATGGTTGTGGTGATAAGAGATTTGAGGACACAGAGTGGCATGAGAGTCAATGTAGCAGAGAGCATCAACTGTTGGTTGCAGTACACAGATGACTGTGGACCACCAGACAAGGACCAGGTGACTCGTTTAGAAGACTGGAGCGAAGTCAGGACACAAGCCAAGGTCAGTTCACAGCCAGGCAGCGATGCAAGATATAGAGTCCAAACAGAGGCAAATGTAGCAGACCAGGTCACAGGTAAATCAGAGACTAGATGAAGACCACTCAGCTGATAATGTCAAAATCCAGCGTAAATAGGCCATTTGGCAGAGCGGGCACGTGCGCCTGCATACACACTAATAGGTTTGCACACATGTGCCAATATGTCTTGCAGTGAGCCTTTGCGAAGCATGCAATAATTTTCTCATTCCAGCACATACTGGATTTTTCTTACACACTGTTAGTAAGATGTTCATTCAAGATAAAAATTCCATCTGGCTCCTTTAACTTTTCTCATCACTACGGTCAAAAATTAACATCAATTGGACCCCACTAAAAGAAAAGCGAACGATCTTCAAAATGAAAAAAATGTGTGCAAAAATTATTCTAGGTTTTTGTTGGAGACTGAATCTGGTTGTCCTCCAGGATTCCCAAGTCATTTATTGCATTCAATCTACACAAACGATAAAGCAAAGATGAGCCGGCACTTCCGGATTCAGATATACTCTTCAATTTATTGCATCATATTCATGTTACAGGCAGCTAAAGCTGACGCTTTCGGCATCAAAGGTGCCTTGTTCACAGCATGATGCTGTGATCAAGGCACCTTTGATGCTGAAATGCGTCCGTTTTGCTGCCTGTAACATGATGATGCAATAAACTGAAGATTATATCTAAATCCAGAAGTGCCGGCTCATCTTTGCTTTATCTTTTGAGGGCATTCAGTAGCCAAAGCACCTGGGCTGGGGTGTGGACCATTATTCCCTGCAAGTTCGCTTCACAGGCAGAGCGGTGTACCTCTTGGAATCTATACATTCAATCTACACTACCTTCACATGCCCTCCAGGGCCTGCTGCAGAGAAAAATCTCCGCAGAACAATGCTGCCACCACCATGCTTCACGGTGAGGATGGAGAATGTATAATGATGTGCAATGTTTGCCTTATTTAGCTCATAATGGTCTAATAAATTACTTTATCCTGATTTAAATCACAGGTCATGAGACAGCCCTGCTTGTTCTGAGGGTGGTGGACAGGATCAAGTTGCAGAGTCACATGTCATCCTGATGTTAGCAATCTTTTCAGTCTGCCCCACAGTTAACGGAGACTGGCAATCATAGCGGGGCTTTCTACCTCATCAGGCTCCTAGCTGCCTACACACCTTGCTGAACCACCTGACAGGGCAGACAATAGCGTTGTACTTGAGGGATTACAACGCTGTCACTGCTGTTAACTGCAGGGCCACTGGGTAAGACAAGTGCTTACATCATGATGACAGGTAATGGTAAGCGGCTTTGCCCTACCCAGCACTCGGCCAGTGCAGAGCCCACAATGAACAAGGTCGGACAGTATAAGAAATAGACATGGCTTACGTTTTTTTTTTCTGCAAGCTAGACTGACCATGCATAATGTGGTGCCAATGCTGGTACATGAGCCTGCAGATTGTTGAAACTGCAGAAAAAGAGCAAGAAGTCACTGGCAAGATAAATGGGTATTTTGTCAATCGTAAAATATATACAAAAAAAAAAAAAAAAAAAAAAGGAGCACATACTGTTATTAAAATGTATGGTCTAATTCAAGAACTGTCTGCTTGATAAAAACGATAGCAGCCCCGTATCTCTATGTTTAGAGAGGACAGAGGCCTAAAATATGTCAGTAGTGACAGGCAAGGCAGAGGCAGCAAATGACCACTGCTTTAGGTTGCATCCCTTATGCTCCCTGCTGTTATGCAAAATCTAGTTGAATGGGGGCCGGGACCAGCGTGCGTGCTGAGCAACAGGCCGGGACCACTTGAGCAACCAATACGCAGTCATGTTTTTTTGCTTTAGATATTTTTTAAAATGCAACTTCACCTTGATTATGTGGATACAAAAACACATGGGGGGGGGGACAAAACAAAACAAAAAAAAAATTATTTTCAAAATTTTAATATATAAAAACAAATCTTTAAAAGCAAAATGTTAAAATATTATACATTGGTCACAGAAGTCAGTCCGCATGTGAGATGGAAGCGCTACCATAGCACAGACTTGTGTGTGCAGCCTTATACTGTCCACCGATGGAGCTTGTGGAGGAAATCGCATTAAACTGGGAAAACCGTTAAACCACGTGCTTCAGGTTACCTGTTCAAAAAAAAGAAAAATTAATATCACTTCTGCATAATGATGAAGGGAGGAACTACAAAAATTAAGTGTGAAAACAAACTTTAGCTTTAAAGCATGGATGCTACAAATGTAAATTATGGGCAACACAAATCACCCAATATAGCAAGGGGTATTTTCCTTCAACCGGGAAATAAAGCAGGTTCTAACTGACTTCCTGCAGCTTTCAATGCACACTGAAAAGTTCACAGTGTGCAGAAAAATCTGAGTAAGCTATTTCAGGCCAGGAAAGGAGCCAGTGCATTTGTGCAAGACTGAACAGAAGTTCAGCTCTAACCACAAATCAGCTATTAAATGCAGAAGGCACATGTGAACTGTCTTCTCATATTTCTTTCTAGGGACACCTAGAAAATAAAAATGAAAAAAATCAGTTACAGCTGTCACTCATATGGCTTGGTTTATTAAATAAGCCACATGATCATCATTTTGTTGCTCACATGACCAGAAACCAAGCTGATTGGCTCCCTATTGCTAGTGGAGCTGCAACAGCAGGATGCGGCTCCTAGCTGTAAGGCAACATTAGATTAGCATGCCCTCATGCGGCTATCTCTCGGTCTACAGCGAGGGAAAAAAGTATTTGGTCCCCTGCTGATTTTGTCGTTTGCCCACTGAAAAAAATTATCCGTCTAATTTTAGTAGTTGATTTTAACCGTGAGGCAGAACAAAAATTTCCAGAAAAACGCATTTCAAAAAAAGTTATAAATTGATTTGCATTTTTAATGAGCGAGATAAGCATTTGATCCCCTATCAATCAGAAAGATTTCTGGCTGCCAGGTGTCTTCTATACAGGGAACAAGCTGAGATTAGCACTCTTAACAGGAGTGCTCCTAATCTCAGCTTGTTACCTGTATAAAGAGACACCTGTTAACAGAAGAATCAATCAGATTCCAATCTCTCCACCATGGCCAAGACCAAAGAGCTGTCCAAGGAGGTCAGGGACAAGATTGTAGACCTACACAAGACGGGAATGGGCTACAAGACCATCGCCAAGCAGCTTGGTGAGAGGGTGACAACAGTTGGTGTGATTATTCGCAAATGGAAGAAACACAAACTGTCAATCTCCCTTGGTCTGGGGCTCCATACACCGTGAAGGACTGAAATCCTGCAGCGCCCACAAGGTCCCCCTGCTCAAGAAAGCGCATGTACAGCCCGTCTGAAGTTTTCTAATGAACATCTGAATGATTCAGAGGAGAACTGGGTGAAAGTGTTGTGGTCAGATGAGACCAAAATCGAGCTCTTTGGCATCAACTCATCTCGCTGTGTTTGGAGGAGGAGGAATGCTGCCTATGACCCCAAGAACACCATCCCACCATCAAACATGGAGGTGGAAACATTAAACTTTGAGGGTTAAGACAGAACAACTTCCCTGCATCAAAAGGGCGATGGATGGGGTCATGTGGAATTAAATCTTGGGTGAGAACCTCCTTCCCTCAGCCAGGGCATTGAAAATGGGTTGTGGATGGGTATTCTAGCATGACAATGACCAAAACACACAGCCAAGGTACAAAGGAGTGGCTCAAGAAGAAGCACATTAAGGGGAGCGAGACGAAATCCCTCCTGGGATGTGTGCAAACCTGGTGGGTTGCCAACTACAAGAAACGTCTGACCTCTGACTGCCAACAAGGGTTTTGCCACCAAGTACTATGTCTTGTTTTGCAAAGGGGTCAAATACTTATTTCACTCATTAAAATGCAAATCAATTTATAACGTTTTTTCTGGATATTTTGGTTGTTATGCTACCATTGTTAAAATAAACCAACCATTAAAATTATAGACTGAATTTCTTTATCAGTGGGCAAACTTACAAAATCAGCAGGGGAATCAAATACTTTTTTTCCCCCCTCACTGTATTAATGCTCAGTCTCCTTTTTCGGGGTCAGAGTCCTAGCCCTTGTTCTCACCTTTTATTGACCCCAGGATCTCCTGTACTTTCTGAGCATCGTTACGATCAGGCCGGCAGCTCGGTGTGATCTCCAGAACATAATCTGGACCGTAATCTGTGAAGAACTAAATGTATCAAAGGAATGTCAGTACATATGGTGTAGGTTCTGAATTCAGGTGTCTTATATGTAACATACACTCTCTACAAGCACTCAGCTTTATGTCTGCCATCTTAACACAGACCTTGTGTTAGGACCTGGATCACCTGCTGGTGGCACTGTGGTTCCCTAGATGGAGGGTTGTACTTCCAGTGTCCATCAGTGGGTGTCTCCCAGAAGCCACAGACACTAGCAATTCGTTTTCACCTAATGCTTGCTACTGGGAGGGTCCGGAAGCTGACTGGATATTCCCCGCCAACAGATTCTAGCTGGGCAGCAGGTAGGGAATCAGCAAAGTCCAGCCTTTGCCGATTCTCGGGCCGCTGCCCAGCTGGACTTTGCCTATTTCTGGGTTGCTCACTGCCCAGCCAGAGTTCGCCGATTCCCTACCTGTTGCCCAGCTGGACTCTATAGGCAGTATACCAAGTCAGCTTCTGGACCCCGGAAACGGGGGGGGGGGGG
>BLSH010047610.1:2362952-2373165 GCA_018402905.1 Glandirana rugosa | reverse complement strand
GGCCCGTTTGCGCTCCCCTCCAGCTTAGGCCCGTTTGCGCTCCCCTCCAGCTTAGGCCCGTTTGCGCTCCCCTCCAGCTTAGGCCCGTTTGCGCTCCCTCCAGCTTAGGCCCGTTTGCGCTCCCTCCAGCTTAGGCCCGTTTGCGCTCCCTCCAGCTTAGGCCCGTTTGCTCTCCTTCCAGCTTCCAAGCTAACAGAGGCTGTACAGGGGTAAGGGCTGAAAGCTGAAGAGAAACCTGAAATTGCACCTGTGATCTGGTGCAATCGTTTGCAACGATTCTCATGTTTAAAATAAAATAAAAATTTGTAGTAATAAGTTTTTTTTTTTTTTTTGTTTTTGTGAACTTCTCCTTTGCTGTACACTGTTTTAGAGGACATGCCCAGGTGTGGCCACCTTCTGTGATGTGGTTAAATTCAATACATTTTTTTTTTTTGCTTTGCTCCATATAGCTGAGAGGACGCACAATTCGCGTTGACCACGTGTCAAATTACCGCCCACCGAAAGATGGCGAAGATATCGATGAAGTGACCAAAACACTCCGGGAAAAAGGCTGCGGTGCAGAAATGCCCCCTTCATCTTCAGAAGAAGAACCAGAAGAACCACAAAAGATAAAAAAACGTGAGTGTTTTCTTCGATCTCCCATCTTGCATTTCATTCTTTTTCTTACACAATTGTGCTGTTCCAACCTTGTGGTGGCAGTTTGGTGAAGACCCTTTTCTGTTCCGGCATGACTGTGTACAAAGCCAGCTCCATAAAGACATGGTTTGATGAGTCTGATGTTTAGGAATTTGAACCTCACAAATGATCTTTGCGCCATTTCCAGTGGTTTTCAGGCTTACCTGGCAGATCGGGAAGCCTGAAACCGATCTGGCGCTGGTGGCAGCTAGGCATAGAGAGGAGCAAAGGAAAGATGCCCCCTGCTCATTTCTATGCCCTAGGAGGACCTGGATCGACCTCATGATGTCATTTCTGGTTCCGGCCAATGTAAACAATAAATAAATATATATATATATATATATATATATATATATATATATATATATATATATATATATATATATATATTATATAATTTTTTTGGATCTTTTTGCTTTTAACCACAAATTTTTATCATTTCCCCCCACAAATAGAGCTTTCTTTTGGTGGTATTTGATCACCTCTGGGGTTTTTTATTTCACAAAACTTTGTAAATAAGTACATTTTTCCCTAAGCGTCTTTCAGGACAGCACCTTGAGAGATGGCTCCTCCCTCAAAATCCAGGAAACACCAACTTCCACCTTTTAAAAGGAGGCATCTCCACATTCCCATCAGTTTTTGTGCTTCCTCCGGTAAGGGAACACCTAAGGAGGGGGGTCAGGTCTTTAAGGTGCTGTCCTG
The DNA here is from genome assembly GCA_018402905.1 of Glandirana rugosa. Taxonomy (NCBI): domain Eukaryota; kingdom Metazoa; phylum Chordata; class Amphibia; order Anura; family Ranidae; genus Glandirana; species Glandirana rugosa. Next base: position 2,371,788 of record BLSH010047610.1, on the reverse strand, counting down.
AGAGACCAGGGCTCCCCCATTTCACCTTGCCTTGTTTTTTTTTAAGAGAGTCCACCCTCCCTCCCACACCGCTGCACAGGCAGGCTGAGGTGGGCTCCTTCTCCCCTTCTTACACTCAGGGTGACTGAGTGCAGCTCTGTGGACGCCGCTCTAGGCGGCGGCAGGACGGCCGCATTTTTTTTTTTTTTTTTTTTTAATTTTTGTGCCATCAGGAGCCGCCGCCATCTTGTGGATGGCTGATGGCGATTCAGCCCCGCCGGAAGTGAAGTAACTGGCAAGGGGGCGGTGCTGCAGAGCGAGTGTTTGGCGTCAGGATTCCGTGAGTACACAGGGGGAGTAGTGGAGCTGGTGCTTATTTCTGGTTCCGGTCCGGCGCAACGGCGCTTGGGAGTCCGGAACCGGTCTTTTCGGCCACAGGTGGATGCCAGACCTGCAATGGAGTTGGCAATGTCGGCGTGTGGGGCAGGCGCAGGCTCCAGCAAGGCTCAGGTAAGAGGGGTGGAGAGCCCCTTTTTCCCCCTGGTGGCGGGGGCCTGTCAGGGCACATAAAGTGGTGAGGTTACTTTACTGTGCACAGGGCGAGCCTGTTTAGAGGTTGGCTGACTTACTACAGGGGTCTGTATCCTTTTTTGTCTTTTGGCAGGCTAAGAGCTCTGACCAACCAACTAAAAGGAAGTGTCCATCATGCAAAGCCAAGTTGCTTGAGGGATGGAAGAAAGCTTTATGCCAATTATGTATTGATGCATTGGTTACAGAAGCTTCTTCCGCTTGCAGCGATATAATCGCATCAGTCAAAAAGGAGTTGGACGCTACTATTCAGTCCTTCCGCTCCTCTCTTTCAGGGCCATCTAAAAGTCAGCCATCAGCCTCTGGTTCCTCTCAGAGCTCACTTTTAATAACCTCAGGTTATGAGTAAGCTGACAGAAGGTCCGTGAAACGCGTCAACCTGCCACACGCCTTGTGGCTGTGGCCCTTGTCTGCCTTGTTGTCATTCATGGAATCCACATTAAATGTTTAATGCTCATCATCTTCAGAGTGTGGTCTCTACTTGCTACTTCATGCCATTGAGGATTACGGACTCGACCAGCACCTGAATCTTGATTGGAATTTTATAATCCACCTGGAGCGGTTCCTCTCTTCCCTCTCACTACCTTGATCTGCATGGGAACCCTGTGGCTTCTCCTGCATTCGTTCCGGGTTCTGGAGGACGGGCGACAGCATCCCCGGCGGGGCAGAACTTCCGGCGGCGCGCGTGGCTTCCGGTTCCAGCGGCTGGAACGCAGGGGGAGGAAGGCGGACCTTTGGCCGTTGCATTTCTGGTCCCGCAAAGGCGGGAAATCGGATCAAATTTGAAATAAAAGAGCTGGAATGGACCACCCGCTGTGCACTCTGCAGTATGGAGACAGAAGCGCCAGTGGCAGGAGCCGGAGCCACAAGCACCAGCCAGGCCCAGGTAGGAGAGGCAGAGGTCTCCATAGTTACGCATGGGCAATGTTGTTCCCTCCCTGTCCCTCCTAAGGGGAATGGGGAGCCTGCACCACTACCCCCAGAGGTGGGTCGGGGGGATATGTGGTAAGGCAGTGAATCTGTGGGGTTTATAGTCACTGCTGTTATAATTGATGTAGGTCTGCTAGTGCTGTAGACCAGATCATATTTTCTTAATTTTTGTGTTTGGTATTGGTGTTTTTCAGGCTAAAAGTAAAGAAACGTTAAAGCATATCTCTGCTTTTCCCAAAAAGAAATGTGCTTTGTGTAAACCTGCACTTAGGGATTCTTGGACCAAACCATGGTGCAAGGCAAGGCCTGTATAGCAGATTTGGTGAGGGAGGAGACAGCAACACCAGCACCTCCTACTCAGCCTAGTGAGATGCTGACGTGCTTTAGAAGGGAATTGGAAGACCCGTTTCAATCCTTCCATTCTTATTATGACAAGCGTCCAGTGCCTCATCAACCCAGAGGTAGCTCGCCGTCCGGTTCACATGCATCCACCTCAAAAAGGATGTTTAGTGATTCAGACGAAGAGGAGGGAGGTAGCGCTTCCTCAAAATCAGAGGAGGAAGAAGAGGAGGAAAAACGGGGAGCTACCTCCCGCTAAAAATTAACTTTGGACGAAGTGGATGAGTTATTAAAGGTCATCCATACTACTTTAAAAATTAAAGAAGATAAGGCCCAACTGTCCCTTCATGACAAGATGTATGAAGGGATGAATGAGGTAAAACACGGTGCGTAAAGTGCTGACAGAAACTGTCAAAAGAGAGTGGAAGGACCCAGAGAGGGTGCCCTTTTTCTCTAAATCTCTTAAAAGATTTCCTTTTGACGATGATGCCGCACACATTTGTAATAAAAGGCCCAAGCTGGATGCAGCATTCTCCCAATTGTCACGCAACACTGACCTAGCTTTCGAAGATATGGGGGTCCTGAAAGACCCCATGGATAAACGGGAAGATGCATTGCTGAAAAAAGCTTGGGAATCGACGCGTAACAATCTCAAACCGGCAATGGCATCGACAGTAGTAGCCAGAAACCTGGATCATTGGTTAGAGCAACTAGAAGGTCACATCAAGGCAGGTACCTCCCGCAAGGATTTGATGGACACTCTGCCAGCATTGAAGAAAGCGGTGGGTTACTTAGCTGATGCTTCGGCGGAATCCATAAGGATGACTGCAAGGTCCTCCGCATTGATTAATTCAGCAAGAAGAACCTTATGGGTAAAAACGTGGACAGGTGATTCAGCGTCCAAAACAAAGCTCTGTGGTCTTCTCTTTGAAGGGGATCTAGTGTTTGGCCCAGGCCTTGACGCTGTACTGGATAGAACATCGGACAGGAAAAAAGCTTTTCCAAAGAATCAAAAGATTGGGCCCCAAACCAAGAAAAGGTTTTGTCCTTTTCAACAGACCCGGGACACCAAGGAGTCAGGACAAAAGAAGCCTTGGAGGTCTCAAAGAGGACAGGGTAAAACAGGTGTGCTTTTTCTTCCACACGGTCAGCCAGAAAAGAGTCAGTGACGATCGCCCAGCTGTGGGAGGGCGGCTACAAGCATTCCTCCCACAGTGGCAGACAGAGACAACCAGTGCGTTTATTCTCAAAACTATCGCAAGAGTATACGCACTGGAATTCTCGGAACCCCCTCCATCCAGATTTTATCTGACACAAACCCCCAAGGATCAGGAAAATTTGTTAGCACTGACGACACTGCTCAAGGAATTTCTACAACAAGTGATCGTACCAGTGCTTTGAATAGAGGAGGGACAGGGTTGTTGTTCACATATTTTTCTGGTGAAGAAACCATTGGGGAAATTCCGTTTAATAATAAACTTGAAGATTCTGAACAGAGCCATCAGATACAAGAAGTTTTCGGATGGATGCGATCTATTCAGTCAGAAAGCTGCTCCCAGTGGGCTGTTTTTTGGCCTCAATAGATCTCCGGGACGCGTACCTGCATCCCAAAAATACCTAAGGTTTGCGGTCAGCATAATAGGGAGTGGTGTCGCACTTTCAACTCAGAGCTCTCCCCTTCGGTCTGTCATCATCACCGAGGATATTCACGAAGATCATGGCCGAGGCGCTGGCTCAGCTCAGGCTAGAAGGAGTATCGATAATACCATACTTAGACAATCTCCTTCTATTCGCCATATCCCAGGGGTCACTTGCCAGAGATTTGGTGACAACACAGACCCACCTACAGAGGTTGGGGCGGCTCCTGAACAAATCAAACTTGATACCCTCTCAAGTGATCACTTTTCTAGGATATACCATCAAGTCAGTGACGGGGGAGATTTTTCTCCCAGAAGAGAAAGTACAAATAATCCAAGATTGAATAAAGAAAGTGCAGACAAATTGGCTGTCACAGTTCGCTCGGCAATGTCTACGCTGGGGCTGCTCAGTGTCCATCCCAGCGGTGCAGTGGGCTCGCCTGCACTCGAGGGATCTACAACAAGCGATCCTGCAGAAATGGGAATATGGGAAGTCCTTAGAAAAGCATATAAAAATTCCTCCTTCAGTGAAAAGGAAGCTATGGTATTGGAGAGTTCAGATGAACCTGGACGTTTCCAACACAAAAGATCCTAACAACAGATGCAAGCTCCTGGGGGTGGGGAAGCGCATCTCAAAGACAATGTAGCCCAGGGCGCTTGGACCAAAGAGGAATCAAGAAGATCCTCCAATTGGATAGAGCTGAGGGCAGTCTCTATGGGCCTGTGGGCCTTCAGGGAAATGATCAAAGATGGACACATCCAAATACTATCGGACAATGCCACCACAGTGGCTTATATCACAAGATAAGGAGGCACAATTAGCAAAAGTCTTCTAAGTCTAGCTCAAGAGATTCTGTATCGGGCAGAGGCCAATGTAGCTTCCCTTACAGCAATTCATCTGAAGGGCGCTCTGAATCAGTTAGCGGAGTTTCTGAGCAGAGAGAGGGTGCGAGAATCAGAATGGAGTCTAAACAAAGAGGTCTTCCAAATGATAACACACAAATGGGAGGTCCCCCAGGTAGATCTATTTGCGTCACAAACGCAAAAGTACCAACCTTCTTCTCCCCGAACAGGTGGGATCGAGCGGCAGGTCTAGATGCACTGGCTCAAAGCTGGTCCTTCCGTTTGTGCTATGCGTTTCCCCCAGTAAAAATGATCCCTTTGGTACTCAAGAAACTGCAGGACGAGGATACAACCTTGATACTGGTAGCTCCTTACTGGCCCAAGAGGGTCTGGTTCTCGCTACTATGGAGGTTGGCAGTAGAACCCCTTCGGCTACTACCAGTTCAGAGGGATCTACTGAATCAAGGGCCCCTTCTGCATCCCGACATGGGTCAGCTCAGACTAGCAGCTTGGTTACTGAGGAGCAAATGCTGAGAAGGAGGGGATTGTCTGACAGGTTGATTTCCACTTTGCTAGATAGCAGAAAGAAAGTTACAAAAGCGATATATTTTTAAAATATGGAAGCGTTTTAACTCCTGGTGCAGTGAAAAGAATTGTGCCCCACAGGAGAAAATTTCAGTTTTAGAATTTTTACAGGATGGCTTGGAGAAAGGTCTGGCAGCCAGTACCTTAAAAGTTCAGGTAGCGGCCCTGTCAGTGTTCTTAGAGAGACGTCTATCTCTGGATCCTTTTATTTGTAAGATTTTTCAAAGCACTGGCTAGAATGAGACCGTTGCCAGTTAAGTTATTCCCTAAATGGGACTTATCGGTGGTACTACAAGGGTTGACCAAAAGCCCTTTTGAACCACCGACGGAAGCTACAATTAAATTGTGGTCACTTAAGTTAACGCTGTTGATTAGCAGTCACCTCGGCAAGGAGGGTCAGCGAGTTGCAGGCCTTATTCATTAGGGAACCATTCTTGACAATTTTCCCAGATAGAGTTGTTCTAAGGACGGACCCGAGGTTCTTACCAAAGCTATCTACGACCTTCCACAGGTCTCAGGAAATAATTCTACCAACCTTTTGTCCCTTCCCGAATGGCCCTAAAGAGAGGCAGTTTCATAGCCTTGATGTAAGAAGGTGTTTATTAAAATATTTAGAGATAACTAAAGATTTCAAGAAATCAAATTCTCTTTTTGTGTTCTTTTCGGGATGCCGTAAAGGTTACAGAGCCTCCAAAAGCACTATTTGGAGGTGGCTTAGAATGGCTATTAGTGAGGCGTACAGAGCCTCAGAAATAGACCCCCCTAAGGGGATAGTAGCTCATTCTACCCGAGCAGTGGCAACATCCTGAGCAGAGCGAGCTGGGGTCTCACCAGGACGGATTTGTAAAGCAGCCACATGGACAAGTTTTATCACCTTCACTCATCATTATAGGATGGGCCTGCTCTCAGCAACAGAGCAATCGTTTGGCAGGAAGGTCCTGCAGGCAGTGGTCCCACCCTAGAGTAAGTACTCTTATCTCCAGGTGCTGTCCTGAAAGACTAGGGGAAAAAACCCTAGTTAGACTTACCGGTAACGGTATTTCTTCTAATCTTTCAGGACAGCACCGATGACCCTCCCTTGGGTTATTTTGGTAAATGTTATTAGCATGAAATTACTATGTTTGGTTATATTTTTCAGCATGGCTGGAGGTCCTCGATAACAACTGAGGCCATGGTGGAAGAGGGCGGACTTTAAAGGCTTGACTGCAGTGTTTCCTAGGAAGTGGGTGGAGCTGCGCTCTCTCTAGGTGCTGTCCTGAAAGACTCGTAGAAATACCGTTACCTGTAAGTCTAACTAAGGTTTTCGTCCTCAAAGAACTCAAGAGCAAGGTAAAGCTCAAGAGAAGAAGAGGAACTGGTCAGCACAGAGGGGAAAAGGAAGAACGAACGTCTTGTTCAATCCTCCTGCGACCTCCAGCAAGATGCAGTGACTCGTCACTCCAGGTGGGGGGAAGACTGCAGAACTTTTTCCCGTACTGGGCAAGCGTGTCCGGAAATCAAGTATATTTTGAACATGTTAGCCCAAGGGTACAAAATAGAATTTGCGGAAAAACCACCAGAAAGACACTTTGTAACAAGCCTTCCAGGAGACGCCACAAGAGCACTGGCAATGAAGAACCTTTTGAAGGATCTGATGCATCAAAAAGTTGCTATTCCGGGGCCTCCAGGGGAACAACATCAGGGATTTTACTCCCACATTTTTCTGGTGAAGAAGCCGCCTGGCAGTTTCCGACTTATTCTCAATTTAAAACCTCTAAACAAATCATTTCAGTACAAGAGAGGTTCCGTATGGACTCAATCTTCACGGTAAAGAGTATGTTAACAAAATGTTGCTTTATGGCATCAATCGACCTTCGAGATGCATATCTGCATGTGCCAGTAGTACCACAGTCACAGAAGTTCCTGAGATTAGCAGTAAATTGGGGAAAAGAGACCCTCCATCTTCAATTCAGGGCTCTGCCTTTCAGCCTCTCAACAGCGCCCGCCACAAATCTTTACGAAGATTATGGCAGAAGCAGTGGCGCCTCTACGTCTACAGGGGATAGCAGTAATCCCGTACCTGGACGATTTGCTTCTGTTTGCCCCTACCAGGGAAAAATTACGATCAGAAAGGTGATGTCAGCCCTGGGAACCCTAACAGCAACAATTCTGGTAATCCACTGGGCCCGTCTTCATTTCAGACCTCTGCAAGATTTCCTTCTAAGAGTTTGGAATCACAATCCAGACACCCTAGATGTAGTAGTAAAAATACCTTTGAAGGGTCAAAAGGACCCTTTGGTGGTGGAGGAACCAGGAAAATCTTGCCAAGGGTTTACTGTGGACATGGCCAAAGATGAAACAGTGACAACAGCGCCAGCAGCTGGGGCTGGGGGGCTCACTGGAGAGAGAACCTAGCACAAGGTGCATGGTCCGAGGCAGGAAAGTCCTCAAATTGGAGAGAATTAAATGCAGTTGCTTTAGCGTTAACTGCCTTCTCCCCAGGCCTCCAGGGATCCCACGTAAGGATACAGTCAGACAACGCCACGACCATGGCCTACTTGAAAAGACGGGGGGCACGAGAAGCAGGGTTCTTCAGATCTTGTCATCAGAGATCTTGAGAGATACGAACACCATCTGCTCTCCCTATCTGCAGTCCATTTAAAGGGCACTCTAAATGGGGTGGCAGATTTTTTGAGCAGGCAAAAAATTCAAGAGGTGGAATGGAGCCTGGATCCAGAAGTGTTTTCTGCAATCACCAAGCGATGGGGCGTTCCTGCAAGCGGACTTGTTCGCGACAAAAGAAAATGCACAGCTCCTGCAGTACTTCTCTCTCCACAGAGACAGCGATTCGCTAGGCATAGATGCCCTCGCACATCCTTGGGACTTTCAGCTAGCCTATGCATTTCCTCCTTTTCAGCTGATACCTCTTGTATTAAGAAAAATACTGAGGGCGAGAATGTCTGTTATTCTAGTTTCTCTATTCTGGCCGAAAAGGGCTTGATTTACCACCATCCTGCAGTTGGCGATCAAACCATATTGGAGGCTTCAACCCAAACAGGACTTACTACTTCAAGGACCAGTTTGCCATCCAGACAAAATCTTACCGTCTGGTATCTGAAGAGCAATTGTTGAGAGCAAAGGGTTTTTCAGTACCTTTGATAAATACCCTACTCTATAGTAGGAAGAAAGTTACTAGAAACATCTACACCAAGATCTGGAAAGTCCATAACGCTTGGTGTCGTTGAGGGTGGAACCCTGGAAGACTTAGTATCAGTACTGGAGTTTCTACAAGCAGGAGCAGACAAGGGTCTAGTGGTCAGTACCTCAAAGGTACAGGCAGCTGCACTAAGTGTTTTTTTGGAGAAACCAATAGCACCTGAACCCTTAGTCGCAAGATTCTTTAAGACACTCACCAGAGCCAGGCCCACGCTTAATAAGTTGTTTCCTAAGTGGTATTTGTCTGTAGTGCTACAAGCCCTAACGAAAGAACCATTTGAACCTCTGCAGGAAGCTTCCTTAAGGAACCTAACGTTCAAGACTGTAGTCTTGATTGCAATTACTTCAGCAAGAAGAATCAGTAAGATACATGCTCTGTCAGTAAAAGAGCCTTTTTTGTCTATTTATTTATCCTGATCAGATTATTTTTAAGACAGATTCTTTGTTTTTGCCAAAGGTAGCGATGGTCCAGTAACGATCGCAAGAAATTATTTTAACAACATTTTGTGCGAATCCTTCTAATGAAAAGGAAAACAAATTTCACAGTTTGGATGTGAGAATAACTTTGTTACATTATTTAGAATTCACCAAGAACTTTAGGAAATCGGACTCTTTGCTGATCCAATTTTCATGTAGCAAGAAAGGTCACCAGGCCTCTAAGGGGTCAATTGCAAGGTGGCTCAGATCGACAATTCTGGAGGCCTACTCCAAAATGGGACTGCCCCCCCCCCCCCCCCCCC
>BLSH010047610.1:2345965-2362942 GCA_018402905.1 Glandirana rugosa | reverse complement strand
GCCCCCCCCCCCCCCCCGCCGGGGGTTTGAGTGCATTCTACCAGAGCTCTAGCCACGACATGGGCTGAAAAAGCTGGTGCCACCCCAGATCAGATCTGTAAGGCAGCCACCTGGTCTAGTTACCAGAAGTTTGTCCGGCATTATAGGCTGGACCTTATGTCATCAGCGGATCAGGCATTTGGCAGGAAAGTCCTGCAGGCTGTAGTCCCTCCCTAGGGGATAAGTCTCGCTTATCCTCTCAAGGTGCTGTCCTGAAAGACGCTTTGGGAAAATTCAAGTTAGTCTTACCGGTAACTTGTTTTCCAAGCAGTCTTTCAGGACAGCAGCAACCCGCCCTTGTTTTTGTGCATATATTCAGGCTGTTATTAACTATGTTCTGATTATGTGTTCCAGCTTGGGCTGGAGGTACTCTACTACAACTGATGGGAATGTGGAGATGCCTCTTTTTAAAAGGTGGAAGTGGGTGTTTCCTGGATTTCGAGGGAGGAGCCATCTCTCAAGGTGCTGTCCTAAAAGACTTGTTGGAAAGCAAGTTACTGGTAAGACTAACTTGAATTTTCTCCTTCACTGATGAGACAGCACTGATATGTGGCACTGATATGTAGCACTGTTAGGCAGCAGCTAATAGGATGGCACTGGCAAGCATCACAGATGGGCACAGTGCCATCCCTATTGGGCATTGTGTGCCCCTTACCTGGTGGTCCATGGGTGGCATCCCTGGTGGTCCATGGGTGGCATCCCTGGTGGTATTCCTGGGGGGGCATCCCTGGTGGTCCCGGGCGGGCTCCCTGGTGGTCCTGGGTGGCGATCCTAGGGGGGGCTGTGCTGATAAACAATCAGCACAGAATCCTGCTATCAGGAGAGCTGCCGATTGGCTCTCCTCTACTCACGTCTGCAGAAGTGAGTAGTGAAAAAACTGATAAACAGCTCTTCCTGTTTACACTGTGATCATACGTGATTCGTCACGGCTGATCACATGGTAAAGAGCTTCTGACAGAAGCTCTTTACCTAGATCGGAGATGCGGTGTGTCAGGCACACACATCACTGTGCCCCCCCCCCGGGCGCACATCGGTTTGTTATCCCGCTGGACGTCTTATGGATAATTGAACCACTTCCCGGCCATCATTCTGCATACGCCATTAGGGAAGCGGTTAAAGGCAGAGGTCTTTTAGACCCCTGATCTCTCCATAAAGGGGACCCGTCATGCTGTATTGTTATCGCAAGGAATGTTTACATTCCTTGCAATAGCAACAAAAATGATCAAAATTTTATAATATTTTTTAAGCATCCTCTTCCCTGCATGCTCACGTGCAGTAGTGAATGCATACGTAGGTCACGCCCACATATGTAAACAGTGTTCACACCACAAGTGAGGTATCGATGCGAACATCTGAGCGAGAGCAATAATTCTACCACTAGACCTCCTCTGTAACTCTAAACTGGTAACTTGTAGAAATTCAAAAAAAATAAAAAATAATAAGCGTCGCCTATGAAGATTTTTTTGTACCGTAGATTTGTCGCCATTCCATGAGTGTGCACAGTTTTGAAGCATGACATGTTCGGTATCTATTTATGCAGTATAATATCATCTTTCATATTATACAAAAAAATCGGGTGTATATTTGTGTTTTATGTTTTTATTTGTTTTTTTTCTCCAATTCATTAAAATGTATTTTTTCCAAAAAGATTACGTTTGAAAAACCACTGCACAAATACCGTGTGACATAAAAAATTGCATCCACCATTTTATTCCCTAGGGTCTCTGATAAAAATATATACCATGTTTAGGGGTTCTAAGTAATTTTCTAGCAAAAAATACTGATTTAAAAACTTGTAGCCAAAAAGAGCCAGAAAAGGCCCAGTCTTCAAGTGGTTAAACAAACTAATAATGTGAATTTTCTCTTATAACAGATAAAAAGAAAAAAAAGAAAAAGGACAGCCGTGAACATTCCAGCGAAAGAAGCACAAGAATTACTGAGACAATTAAGCAAGAACGTGTGGATCCAGGGTATGAGAAATACAACACCAAACAGACCTCGTCCAGGCAAGACCGAGATCAGAGGAGGGCTCCAGAAAGAGAGAATACTTCGGGAAGCACGGCTAAACCAGCAGCCTATGACAAGATTAAGGTAGAAGAAAAACCTCACACGTCGGAGAGCAGACATCGGGACTATGAGGAGAAACGGTCAAAGGAACTCAAAAGAAAAAGATGATTGTGGCGAATGTGCGGCTGCGTGTGTGACTCAGAATGCAGTTGCAAGGACTTTTAAGATCTGCGATTTTGGATCGAAGGCAACAAGGTCTAAAAAATTGTTCTGAAAAAGCAGCTCCTGTGTTGTATATATTAGAAAAAAAAATGTTGGACCATTTTTCTGTTTTTTTAATGTTTTGGGGTTTTTTTTTTTTTTTTATAAACAGTTTTAAGTAAATCCTGCAGAATGATTACATTTTCATGGGTTTGTATAGTAAATAGCAAGAAAAGCTGAAAAGTCTGACCCAAAGGCAAGTGCCAGTAAGGTGGTTGACAACAAATTGCAAACCCATAATGTTCATATACCGGCATATAGCATGAGAGAAACAGCGGTGTACACCAGGGGTGTCGAACTCCATTTCATTGCAGTCCGCATCAGCAGTTTGGTTGCCCTCAAACGGCAAGTTGTATCTGGAGGTGCGCTATACAGAGTGCAGAGTTCATGGTTGCACGGTTTACAGGTTGCAGGGTTCAGGAGTGCGCTACATACAGCGTGCATGGCCTTGGAGTGCTTATCTGCAGAGTTCAGGGGCGCGCTATGTACAGAGTACAAAGTTCAGGGGTGCGCTGTGCAACTCCAACCCCCTCCCCCGGCTTCTGTGTTTTACAAGTGACAGCGGGAGAACCATAGGTGGCAGAATGGAATTCTGGCTGCAAAACTGGATGCAAGGGCCACATGACAAGACCTGGCAGGTCGGATTTGGCCCACAGACCTTGTGTTTGACAAAAATAGGGAAAGGGTTTATTTTGGGGGGGTATGAGTATGCAGTGTTTGGGTCTAAAAAGCCTCCTCCTGCCCGAAATGGGTTGTGGATAGATGGGAGAATTGGTAATCAAACAAAACAGCCTATAGAGAAGACAAATGAAGTAGAGGAGGAAAAAGTGGACCAAGAGGAAAAAGAGGGAGTGACTGGAGGGATTCAAAGAAAAGAGAGAGTAGGGCCTGCAACAGGGTATGGATCCAGGCCACTTCATTCCTTTGCACATGGGTGGTCAATTGTTTGTCATTGGCAGGAATAGTGCTCCATTATTGGTGTCATTGGGCCTCATTGTTGATGTCATTGGGAGGAATTGTGCCCCTGTTGGTTAGTCAATGAAATAGTGACCCAAGGGCCAGATAAAACCAAGTAAATGGCAGCAGCTTGGACAACACTCTCATGGAACCAACAGCGAGTTGATTAGGGGGATTCAAGGAGTCCAGATATGTTTAAGCTTGCGCATGTCAAGGATCACAGCTGATTTCTCATACAGTTAAAGCCAGGATCACATTGCTACTGTAGGACCACCACATTTTGGCTAAAACTTGCTTTGGTGCCTCAAAGTCAAGATTGTTTGTTCAAAGTGGTTTCAAGCTCCAAAGAGCTTCTTTTTTTCGGGATACCTTTGCCTAAAAGTGTAGACCAGTTGGTAAACGTTGGTCCAATATCTCTTCATTTTGGGGGTATTCCCATCATATGTGTAGGAATGCCAGGAGCCTGACATCCCCTAAAACTCACATCCTGTAGAAGTCAGTACAAACTTCACCAAACCTTCTGTAGGACCTTAGAAACAAGTGAGCAGTGGTTAGGCAAGTTCGTCTCCAGTCTTCCTCTTGTTCCAAACTGGTGGCAAGCTTCTTCTCCCAGAGCTTTGCATATGATGAGGGGTTAGGAGCTTGACCTTCAAAAAGCAATTCAAAGAAGTACCCCTGGCTGAGGGGTTATGTAAGCATATATGTTTAAATGGTGTATGTTTTCAAGAAGGATGTGTTTTTGATGGCATTGGTGACAAAGATTTTGATTGGTAAGTAGGGTTGAGCTGTGGTGTGGCCTGAAGTCAGCTGTCAGTGCAGAGCCAATGAGCTGGGGGCGGGGGATTCCCCACCTATACAAAAGGGTGGGATGCTTATGACATCATTGACCCAATATGGCCACAGGATGTCATGAGCATCCCCATCCCTCTGTGTAGCTGCAGGGCAGAGAATGTCTCGGCCACAGCTCATTGGCCTGGCCCTGACCGCCACTTCTGGGTTCCTCCCCACCTAGCCTAAGACCTCCATTTTACTCAGCTAACATATGGCATCACTGAACAGTGTTCAAATGACAATATAAGGGATGCGCTGATACCAAGCATTTGCAAGAGTATAAGTACTCCCCAAATGCTCCCAATACCAAAACTAATACTTTGTGGTGCCATATACAAAATGAATGGGCGCAAATTGCACTGCAAAGAATTGCAATGAGCTGTGCTTTCCCCCCTCTGCTGCTGTGTGTGTATAGAAAGGGAAAAGTGCCATCTAGTGGGCAGTTTTAAAAATGATAGAATTCAGTACACATCTGGCCACATGCAAAATAATATACATAGGTGTCCTAGTCCGCTGATGGTGCAAATCACAGTGGCTGGGGGTGCTTCACAGAGCTGGGGGAGATGTAGAGGTGGTCTACCCCCAAGCTGACATCACTTCCACTCTATACCCACGGGCTCCCGGACCTTTCCTCCAGCGGCCCTGAGTCGCTACCATCGGCGGACCAGGACACCTATGTAGATTATTTTGCATCTGGCCAGATATGTACTGTGAGTTCTAACATTTTTTTTTTTTAAACTACCCACTAGATGGCACTTTTCCCTTTCAACACAAACAGGAGCAGTGGGAGAAATCGCCGGAATTCGAATTTCAAATAGAATAAATTCGACTTGAGTCCTGACCTCCGGGATGAATTAGAGCAGAGACTGTGAGCCAGCCCTTCCCATCCACATCAGTGCCTGACCTCACAAAGGCACTTCTGGAAGAACGGTCAAACATTCCCATAGACACTCCTAAACCTTGTAGACAGCCTTCCCAGAAGAGTTGAAGCTGTTATAGCTGCAAAGGGTGGGCCAACTCCATATTGAACCCTACAGACTAAGACGCCTTTAAAGTTCATGTGCGTGTAAAGGCATGTGTCCCAATACTTTTGGTAATTTAGTGTATACATATAGGCAGCCATGTTGGTTTATTACATATTTAACCTCTTTGTCATGCTTTGCATTTCTACACAACAGTTGCACTTTACTGCTCCTTTGTGCTGGAATTGGCTGACCCATTGCAAACAATTCACTCGTCCTGTACGAGCTCAGATCTCAACGGTTGTAAAAGAAAACGTACGCCAGCTGTGAACAGACTTTATTGGTTGGTCAGAATGAACAAATAAAATTACATTTTATTTTTTTACCACCTCACAATCCCTTCCTGTCCACTATTCAGTGCTGTGATAGTTTGACTGACAATCACTCGGTGATGCAACCAAATTATGTTTTCTTCTAGGTTCCATTCACACTTATGTGACTTTTGACACTGGAGCACCCCATGTCTTTCAATGGCAGCTGTTCAAAAATGTGCAAATTAAAGTGGTAGTTAACCCCTGAAAAAAAAACTGCAAGACAATAGCATAACGTGCTAGCAGGCATCACATACTAGCACATTATGAAATACCTTAGAATGAAGCTCCTGCAGCGCGTTGGTACCTGCTGAGGGAGCTGACATGTTCCTTCTGGGCTCGTCACTCCCGGGAGTCCGCCGTTCAGGCACGATCTGCTTGATCTTCAGAGCGCAGTCGTCACTGACGCCAGCGGCGCTTGCAGTGACAATATCTCCTAATCTGTACAGGTTTAGGAGATATTCATTTTACCTAGAGGTATGCCTTATTATAGGCTTACCTCTAGGTAAAAATGTCTAAGTGGGGTATACAACCGCTTTAAAGTTGCGGCGACTTTACAAAGGTTCCTGCACTACTTTGCTCCGACTTTCATGCTAGACTGCAATGTAAATCCCCCCCAAAGTTGCGTGAGGCCCCTTTCACAATTGTGCGGCCTGAAAGTTACGCAATTTTGATACGACTTGAAGCAATGCCTATGTAATCTTGAGGTCTATGGACAAAGTCGGACCGAGACTACTTTGAAGTTGTACAGATATGAACGGTACTCATGGGGTACAACTTGTCATGCGACTTTCCAGTCTGAAGTCGCAGGACAAGTTGCACAAGTGTTAAAGGCGCCTGAAAGTCGCACCGGAATCTTATACATGTAACAGTTGTCCATTATCATTGGTCAAAGTCGCATCCAACTCACACCCATCAAATATTGCACTCCAAAGTCGTGCAACTTTGGAGTCCTATAAGTGTGAATGGAGCTCAGTTTGTCTCAAAAAAAAAAAAATTGGGTACAGTGTTGGCAATGTTGCATCACCAAGTAATTGTCAGTAAAACTATCCTGTGAAACACTGCATTGTGTGCAAGGACTAGATGTCATGGATACACGCAAAACACCCCCTACTCCATTATTGGTGATTGCCTAAACTTTAACCCCCAAACCCACCACCAAAACAATCCTGCAATAATGGTGCACAGTGACCCTTTAACCACTTGGCGACCGAGTGGCTCGTTATCGCAAACCGCCGTCATATGATGGCGACTGCAATAACTAGTGCTGTGAGCGCGCACGCGCCGTGCTCACTGTGTCCGAGGGGGTGGGTAGGGCGGACTCGATCGCCGCCGGCTACCCACGATGCCCCCCCCCGCGCAGTGAGAGAACGGAGGTCCGTGTATGTAAACACGGATCTCTGTTCTCTTAGAGGGGGAAGGGCTGTGATCACAGGCTTCCTCTATATGGAAGCCGTGATCATCCCCTTTCCCCAGCCAGCCCAGCCCACACACAGTTAGAACACGCCCAGGGAACACAGTTAACCCTTAGAGCGCCCCCTGCAGGTTAGCCCCTTCACTGCCAATGGCATTTACACAGTAATCAGTGCATTTTTATAGCACTGATCGCTGTATAAATGCCAATGGTCCCAAAAAAAGTGTCAAAATGGTCCGACATGTCTGCTGCAATATCGCAGTACCCCTAAAAATCGCAGATTGCCGCCATTACTACTAAAAAAAATAAAATAACCCCAGAAATGAATTCTCACCGTCCGTAAACGCAGCAACTTTTGCGCAAACCAATCAAACGCCAACTGGGATTTTTTTTTTTACCAAAAATATGAGGAAGAATATAAATCGGCCAAACCCGATGGAAAAAAATGTTTTTTTTTATTTTTTTTGTTGGATTTGTATTTTAGCAAAAAGTAAGAAATTTGGGGTTTTTTTTTGCAAAATTGTCTCTTCTTTTGTTTATAGCAGCGATCATAAATGACGCAGAGGGGATTAAATATCACCAAAAGAAAGCTCTATTTGTGGGAAAAAAAGGATGCAAATTTCGTTTGGGTACAACGTCGCACGACCGCGCAATTGTCAGTTAAAACGACGCAGCGCCGAATCGCAAAAAGTGCTCCGGTCCTAAAGTGGGAAATCCTTCCAGGGCTGAAGTGGTTAAAATAGCAGCCTGGTGGATTTAAAGTCTTAGTTCACCTTAAATGTGGGAAAAAAAACCCAAATACACAGGTCTGCGTAGTGGCAAAAACAATATAATTAAAAAAATAATTAAAATAAAATGTGTTGTGAATATATATATATATGGTCTCACTCATAACATTGCACTTTTACTGGGTTTTTTTCAATGTAAGCTAACACCAGATACCCTCCCCTCCCCCTGCTGTACTTACCTCTGGGGATGCTGAGCTGTCAGTGGCCATGCAGTTGGTCCAGGGATTTAAAATCCCTGCTCTTCCCCCTCCTATGTGCAGCGCTTCCAAAGTGGATCGTATCAATTCTGATTAGTCAGCACCTGCACAGTGAAATGCTCTGGTCTGTCCTGGAAGCACTGCTCAGAGAAGGGTGGGGCTGGCTGCATGGCCAATGATAGTTCAGCTTCCCCGGAGGTAAGAACAACGGGGATCCTGTACGGTGTTAGCTCAGCCTTTCATTTTTTTTTTTTTCGAAAAAGGTGAACTAAACACTTTAATCAATGGATTCATTCAATAAATCATCCCCCTTCCTCTTACTCTGTTGAGGGAAGAAGGGGTGGATTTTCCAGTAGGCCATCGCAGAGATCACAAGGTACTGAGCGGCTCCCCTCAGTTCTGTGCCTTCCACCTACGCTCTCATCATAAGCAAGAGCAGCAGCATTGTGCACACCAATGTGAACAAAAAGGCCATTATTAAATGGCCTGTCAGAATAACAGCTCCCCCTAGAGGCCGTTTTACTACAACAGCCGTTAGTGGGGCGAAATTTAATTTCACGTACATCTGTTTCCATGTTGCGTTTGAACTTTAAGCCCCTATTCTTCTTTATCTAGCAGTCTGTGATATAGCAGGCCACAGTCCAGGCCCAATTTCTGCCCTTGGAAGCCGCAGCTCTCTCCCCGAGTCGCCGCAAAGAAAGGATTCCCTTTAAGTGTTCTATAATCATGGCCAACACCAAGCCGATCAAGGATGGTCTGGGCCAGGCCTGGAACTGCAGGCTGCAGAAGGGTGCCATAAAGCCTCAAGGCTTCGAGGGTGAGGTAAAGAACACAACGTCCCCACGCCTTATCTTCTTCTTTTCCCTTGGACAGCTTCCACGGAGCTTGACTTTGGAGGAACGCGTTAGAAGAGCGCACGGCACCATCGATCGCCTCCAAGGCTTTGTGCACCTGGAAGGTGGTCATGTACTTGTCTACTAGTTGGGGAAGTCCCCGTAAAGCCCCAAGTAGGGTCTCCAACTGATCTTTGGCCGATATTGGCACGCTCGTACACTGGTAGACCGGCCAGCACTGCTCGGGGTTCATACTGAGCGCAGTGGAGCGATTCAAAAGTCCACCAAGAGCATCAGCAAGAGAAGAATTTAATAGATTACGGACAGAATCATGGTTGAAGTCGCAGTCGCGTTCGGGGGCACCATTACGAAGCAAGAAATAGCGGAATCCATCTCTGCCGTAAAGCCTAATACATTCGGTGGGTTCAATCACGTTCTGGAGGCTCTTCGACATCTTCACGCCTTGACACGTCCAATGAGAATGGATGAAGAGTTTTGCAGGAAGGGGCAGACCGGCAGCTAGCAAAAATGCCGGCCAGTATACAGCGTGAAAGCGCAAAATGTCCTTCCCAAGCAGATGCGTTGAGGGGCCCCATGGTGAGAAACTGGGATCTGGGTATTTGGCCACAGTTAGGTAATTGATGAGGGCATCCAGCCACACATAAATTGTATGAGTCGGGTCAGAAGGCACCGGAATACCCCAGGACACACGGTTCCTCTGTCGGGACACAGAGAGGTCCGGGAGGTCCCCTTCCAACCACTTCTTCACTATTCTGAGAAACGGGGCGGGGTGGATAGGGTTGGTCTGAAGCCACTTTAGGAGGTTAGGTCGTAGAGAAGAGAGACGGAACATGTAATTCTCTTCACTCATCCAGTGTACCTAGAATGAAAAAAAAAATAAAAAAATAGATAAAATAGTCTAGCAACCTTTGATCCTATAGTGACCATCTTTAGGGCTTAAAACTTAGGAAACCTGCCATATGCAGTACATCAACCACAAGTCTGACTATCAAGGAGTATGTGAACACCTGAGCATCACACCCGTATGAGCTTGTTGGACATTTCATTTCATAAGCACAGACATTATTAAGAAGTTTTCCCTCTTTATAACATTCTCCACTCTTCTGGGAACGATTTCCACAAGATATTGGAGTGTGTCTGTGGGAATTTGTGCCATCAGGTATTGATGTTGGATGAGAAGACCTGGCACACAATGCTCCCGCTGGAAGCTCCATGGGAAGCCTCCCGCCGGAAGCTCCATGGGAAGCCTCCCTCCGGAAGCTCCATGGGAAGCCTCCCGCCGGAAGCTCCATGGGAAGCCTCCCGCCGGAAGCTCCATGGGAAGCCTCCCGCCGGAAGCTCCATGGGAAGCCTCCCGCCGGAAGCTCCATGGGAAGCCTCCCATGGCTCGCCTCCCATGGCTCTACTTGGAAAGCCTCCCATGGCTCCACTTGGAAAGCCTCCCATGGCTCTACTTGGAAAGCCTCCCATGGCTCTACTTGGAAAGCCTCCCATGGCTCTACATGGAAAGCCTCCCATGGCTCTACATGGAAAGCCTCCCATGGCTCTACATGGAAAGCCTCCCATGGCTCTACATGGAAAGCCTCCCAAGGCTCTACATGGAAAGCCTCCCATGGCTCTACATGGAAAGCCTCCCATGGCTCTACATGGAAAGCCTCCCATGGCTCTACATGGAAAGCATCCCATGGCTCTACTTGCAAAGCCTCCCATGGCTCTACTTGCAAAGCCTCCCATGGCTCTACTTGCAAAGCCTCCCATGAATAACAATAATAAGTACAGCGCTAATCAATGATAAAAGTCCATAAATGAGAAAATCCAAGATGAAGAGAAGATCCCAGCCTCCGTGCAGGAAACAAAGCAATCTTGTGCCACACAACACCTTCTGTGCTACGCTCTTACCCTCAGGTGTGCGACCCTCTGGATAAGAGCGGTCTAACACACTTAATTACAAAGGAATCTGGTCAAGTAGGAAGCCTTCTACAATGCTGCACGGACGGTCCTTCTCCCAGAGATAACGTGATAATACAGGGCAGCCACCCTCCAATCAGATTTAGGTAATCGTATGACAGCGTTCGTTCCATTCCGCCAGGAACCAAGATGGCCGCAACGGGCCACGCATGCGCAGTAACGTGGTGGGAGTGTGGACGTGGCTCCTACCGGTTTTGTCACATCTGACATCATCAGGGTCACGCCCACACACCCTCACCACGTTCTTATATACCCCTCGTCAGGCCAATCGGTGTCTCCAATATCTAATAAACAAATCTCCATGCTCAGGACCGCCCGAGTCACATGATCCTCCCATTCAATGGTTACTAGCAAATAGGATAGATGGGATGGTGCCCCGCAGTTTAAGATGGGAGGTTTCCCCCCAACAGGGGGATGATGAATTAGACAATTGGTTCCAATTTTTTAATGCAGAGGGCATCAAACTGATCAATTTCATGATTGAGAGAAAGAAACTGAAACTCAAAACTCTAAATTAGATACGGATATTAGTGAGGTAAAAACCAGGCTGACTCAGTTTATCAGCAGCTCCGATTATAATAGGAAATCTAAGGTTTTGAAAGCTCTTTTAGAGAAAGAGGAGGTGGAACAAAAGAATAAAAAAACAAAAAAAATACAATAGGGATGTGAAGGATTATCAGGACAAATTAGTATTCAAGTGGCAGGCTGATTGCACTAGCTCGAGCACGGCCAGTGAGGTGCAGGCCACCACTAGTGATGGGCCATCTAGTCATATTTTGACACACCCTGTTAAAGGATGAGATGTTAATAGGGGTATTTACCAGGCCTCACCATCTAGTCATAACAACCAAAAGGGTGGTCAACCTTCACATCAGCCCCTTCCTAGGAATAGAGTCCCTAAAGCGAGTAATAACTCTACTCCTCAATCTTGTGTCCAACATTACCCGGTTCCTGGTAACACTTATCCGCAACCCAATGGTGGTAGAACCAATGATCTGAGAGGTCGTGAATTTGAGAGATCTGGTGGAATGGACTATAGAAACCCCAATGGTGTGTTTAATGGGCCTAATAGATTTGCCCCTCTAAGGGGTTTAAGAAGTGATGATGCCTGGAATAGGGATTATCACCACCAGAACTACCCTCCTGATAGCCCAAGAGCAGTTCCTAGTCAGAAGGATTTTCTATGGGCTCCCAGGGCGGGCTACAAGCGGAACATAGACGCCAGAGAGGGACCCGAGGGGGGAGGCGTCTTCACGCCAAAAAGACGCAGAATGTAAACACGGAGGGGATTGTTAACTTGAGTGGCAAAAATCTCTCTAAAGAGGAGCTCATCACCTTGGGAAAAGGCTTGAAATATGCCCCACCCCGTAATATTAGCACATTTCAAACCTTTATTGATCTTCAGAAATTTGTTAGAAAGCTTAATATCAAGCATTATCTTTTGTCAAATCCTGTGAAGGATCGGGTCATTCCGAGCACAAATATCAAGCATTCAAATTTGAGCAATGCCTCACTATTCAACCCCCCTAATGGTGGTTCCCATAACCTAGCCCATTTTCAGGGATCTTGTCCTTAAAGATTTAGACTCCCTGAAATATCGGAAGGCTAGGATTGATAAAAATATTGAAATAGGTATCACCAAATTATGTGAAAGAAAGGACATTGTTATCTGTTCTGCGGATAAAGGTGGGGCCATAGTAGTTTTGGATAAAGCCGTATATCAAGGAGAGGTTTCTAAGGTCCTATCCGATTTGGATACCTATGTCCCTTTAGGCTATGACCCAGTTGGTAATTATAAAAAAGAATTAAAATCTTTAGTCAATGAGGGACAAAGTTTTAATATCCTTAACAAAAAAAGAGGCCCAATTTTTGGTTCCCTTGGCTCCAAGGTTATCAACCTTATATTGCCTGCCTAAGATTCATAAGAGCCTGGAGTCACCTCCAGGGTGGCCCATCATCAGCGGTATAGACTATATTACCTCTAGAGTGGGGAAGTATATCGATTTTATTTCTCCAGCCGCTGGTGATGGGCACGCCCTCTTACTTGAGGGACTCTAGGCAGATTGTGAACCTGTTGGGAGACATTGAGTGGAAACCAAATTATTTACTAATTACAGCGGATGTCTCATCGTTATATACTTCAATTTCTCATGTTTTGGGGTTGGATGCGGTAAGACATTTTCTGTCACGAGATTCCCAAATCCCATGTTTACAAAAACAATTTATTTTGGATTTATTGAGTTTTGCGATGTCTCATAATTATTTTTGGTGCCAGGGCTCATACTACCTCCAAAAGAAGGGGGTAGCCATGGGGGCTAAGTTTGCCCCCAGTATGGCTAACCTCTTCATGTCTAAATGGGAGGAGGAGGTAGTCCTGAGATGCCAGAGGCCTGAAATAATACTCTGGAGACGCTTTATAGATGACAGCATTCTCATATGGGAAGGGGACAAGAAGTCAGCCACCAAGTTCCTGGATTTTCTCAATTTGAACAACAGGGTTATTAATCTCACCTATGAGATCAATGCATCGGAAATACATTTTCTGGACCTTAATATTAGGGTCCTTGGGGACTCCTTAATTACATCCACTTTTTTTTTTAAAAACGGACCGGAATAGTTATATTCCAACGGACTCTTGCCATCATCCGGCCTGGATATCAGGGGTCCCCAAGGGACAGTTCCTTAGATTAAGAAGGAACTGTTCGAGGTTGGAGGACTTTCGTATGGAGGCCCAGATTCTAAAAACGAGATTTTTGCAAAAGGGGTATAACACAGCTGATCTAGATCGCACCATTGTTGAGGTAGAGCGACAGGATAGGGGGTCCCTGATTTTGGAAGATGGGCCCCGAGCTAAACAAACTCGGGACTGGACATCTACCTTTTTAACTACCTACTCCTTGCAACATCATCTAGTGAAAAAGATTGTGACCAAGCATTGGCCAGTCCTAAAACAGGATCGGATCCTGGGCCCCATTCTCCCTGATAAACCAGGTGTGGTCTTTAGGGGTTCTGGTTGTTTGCGCAATAGGGTGGCACCAAATGTTCCTGATCCCCCTTCTAGACCCACTTTTTTTGATGATTTGAAGGGTTATTATTTTTGCAGGCGGTGTAAAGCCTGTGAGCATAATGCCCTTAAAGGGAGGAGAGTAGAATCCTTTTGTTCTTCTGTTACTGGGAGGATATATAACATCAAATCCTGTATCACCTGCCATACTCGGAATGTGGTATATCTCATTAAGTGCCCCTGTGGGTTTGACTATGTGGGAAGAACAACGTGGGAAGAACAACGCGTAGCCTGTCCAACATCAAAAAAGGGCTCCCGGGTCACAGTGTTTCCAGGCACTATGATTTAAAACATGGTAGAGACCTGATGGGTACCATCTTTGTGGGTTTGGAAAAGTTTATCCCCCACTGGAGGGGATCTGATGCCAAAAGAAGCATTTCCCAGGTAGAAACAGGGTGGATTTACAGACTAAAGAGCTATTCACCCTTTGGCATGAATATTGAGTGAGACATCAATTGTTTCCTTAATAATGGCTAGGCCTTAGGGGTCGGTTTCATTTCATTTAATTTTATCTTAATCACTTTCTTTGTGGTCTGTATTTTTATTGTAGTCATCTATTGAAATGTGACTGTTTTTATGTTTAGTATTATTTCATTATATATTTTTTATTCATGAGTTATTTATTTTGTTGGTAGGGTTTCATGTCCATATAGGGTGTCGGGAACCTTGGGTTATCATGTGAACCTCAGGTCAGTCCAGAGATGGCCTATGGTATAGTTTTACAAATGGGAATTCCACTATTTTTTATATATATTATTTTATTGTGTGTAATTCCCTCTTTTGAACACCGGGGGTCCTCCGTATGGCTTTTCATTGCCACAGTGTTTATATTTTTACAAATTCTATCCTATTTGCTAGTAACCATTAAATGGGAGAATCATGTGACTTGGGGCAGTCCTGAGCATGGAGATTTGTTTATTAGATATTGGAGACACCGATTGGCCTGTTTGGGCTGACGAGGGGTATATAAGAACGTGGTGAGGGTGTGTGGGCGTGTCCCTGATGACGTCAGATGTGACGAAACCGGTAGGAGCCACGTCCACACACCCACCACGTTACTGCGCATGCGCTGCCCGTTGCGGCCATCTTGGTTCCTGGCGGAACGGAACGAACGCTGTCATACGATTACCTAAATCTGATTGGAGGGTGGCTGCCCTGTATTATTACGTTATCTCTGGGAGAAGGACCGTCCATGCAGCATTGGAGAAGGCTTCCTGCTTGACCAGATTCTTTTGTAATTAAGTGTGTTAGACCGCTCTTATCCAGAGGGTCGCACACCTGAGGGTAAGAGCGTAGCACAGAAGGTGTTGTGTGGCACAAGATTGCTTTGTTTCCTGCACGGAGGCTGGGATCTTCTCTTCATCTTGGATTTTCTCATTTATGGACTTTTATCATTGACTAGCGCTGTACTTATTATTGTTATTTATGTGATTTTGTCCAAGTGTAGGATATTTTGTACAGCAGCTTTTTATAATTGACACATTTATTCATTATCTTCCTCTTGATTTAAGTGCGGATTTCTCTATTTGATTTTCCAAAGCCTCCCATGGCTCTACTTGCAAAGCCTCCCATGGCTCTGCTGGGAAAGCCTCCCATGGCTCTGCTGGGAAAGCCTCCCATGGCTCTGCTGGGAAAGCCTCCCATGGCTCTGCTGGGAAAGCCTCCCATGGCTCTGCTGGGAAAGCCTCCCATGGCTCTACATGGAAAGCCTCCCATGGCTCTACATGGAAAGCCTCCCATGGCTCTACATGGAAAGCCTCCCATGGCTCTACATGGAAAGCCTCCCATGGCTCTACTTGGAAAGCCTCCCATGGCTCTACTTGGAAAGCCTCCCATGGTTCTACATGGAAAGCCTCCCATGGCTCTACATGGAAAGCCTCCCATGGCTCTACATGGAAAGCCTCCCATGGCTCTACATGGAAAGCCTCCCATGGCTCTACATGGAAAGACTTCAATGGACCTGAACTCAATCATTTGTAGGGATGTCCATATATGTATGGCCATAGAGATAGGTGTGATGGTCAGGTGACCACTAACTTCTCACCATATAGTATAGTTCTGATTTACTTTATTTCCTCACCTGATGTCCACTTTCTACGGACACGCGTATTTTGTTGCCGTTGGAGTCTGTGCTCTCTGTCGTTTGCTCCTCACTTAAAAATGCCTCATCGGAAGTACAGTACCAGCCTTGGTATGTCCCCTTGTAGATGTATCCTTGTTCTTCCAGCGTCTTCCAGAAATGACACACTGCCCGGGAGTGCCGAGGCTCTGTCGTACGAACAAAATCTGTGTAGGATATTCCCATCTTATCGAACATTGTGCGGAATTGCTGGGAAACCCTTGAACAGAGCTCGGGCGGGTTCAAACCCAATGCAGCTGCCGCTTGCTGTACCTTGATGCCATGTTCATCGGTGCCTGTCAATTAAAAATAAATAAAAAAAATCACTGAAAAAAACATCACCAGCATATTTCCTATGATCATTAGCGCCATCTAGTGGCCATAAAACAGTAGTTTGCTGCTTGAGGTATTTCAGGACAATACTACCTTGGCCACGAGAAGGAGCTGATGGTCATAGGAAATAGACAATAGACCAGTGGTTCTCATCCCTGTGCTTGAGTACCCCCAACAGGCCAGGTTTTTGGAATTTCTTTAGATAAAATAGCTGTCCAAAATCCCAAGCCATTGACTCTGATTTAAAGCACCTGTGCAAGACAAAGGAAAACCTGCAAACATGGCCTGTTTGGGGGTGGGGGCAGAGTATTCTACTTGGTGGAAAAGCTGGGTCTAGTAAGACAGCATGAACTAGCAAGGGGACAGCAAGGGTCTGGTTGGTAGACAGGAGGGCCTGGTCAGGTCAGCGGGGATCTGGTTGGGGCCACAGCAAGGATCCAGCAGGACAGCATGGAACAGTAGAGGTGTAGCTGGAGGACAGCGCTGGTCTAATTGAGGGGCACAGCACTGATCTGATTGAGAGGAAGAGGGATCTGATGGGGGGAACAGCAGGGATCTGGTTGGGTCAGTAGGGATCTCTGAGGGCACAGCATGGACCTGGATGGAGGACAGGTGGATCTTACTGGGTGGGGAACAACGGGGATCTGATAAGTAGGGCGGAGTTCATCTGCTTGGAGGACAAATGGATTTGGTTTTGTAGGGAACAGTAGGGATCTGATAGGTGGACAGCCTTGACCTGATTGCTGGGGGGGGGGGGTGGCGGGCAATAGGGGATCTGATTTGGGGTGCATGTGATTAGGGGGGCTGAAGGG
>BLSH010047610.1:2269387-2281227 GCA_018402905.1 Glandirana rugosa | reverse complement strand
CTGCTGTTCCCAGGGCCCCTGTGTGCTTCCCTGGTCCCCCTGGGGCCTGCTGCAGAACTTGTGAAAGGGCCCCACTGCAGTACCGTAATAAAGGGACCCACGATGGGAGTAAAGGGCCACAGGATCAGTGGGAAGAGGGAAGGGCCCTGGCCAGGGGTCAGGGGGCCCTTCATAATTTCTTGCACCGGGGCCCTGAAGGTTCTAGTTACGCCTCTGCACAGGACAATGGAATTACCAACAAAATAACCCCATTTTGGAAAGCACACACCCCAACGTATAATCTATGAGGCATTATGAGTCTTTTGAATGGTTCATTTTTTTCCACAAGTCTTCGAAAAACGTGGAAAGAAAATAAAAACGCTTTTATTTTTACACAAAGTGGTCAATTTATAAGATATTTCTAACACATGGCATGTACATAACAAAATTACCCCCAATATATATTCTGCTACTCATCCCGAGTATGGTGATACCACATGTGTGAAAGCTTTACACAGCCTGGCCACATAGAGAGGTCCAACATGCAGGGAGCACCATCAGGCGTTCTAGAAGCATAAATTACACATATGATTTCCTAACCACCTAATACACTTTGGAAGGCCCTGCAGCACCAGGATAATAGAATTACCCACAAAATTACCCCATTTTGGAAAGCAAACATCCCAGCGTATATTCTGTGAGGCATTATGAGTCTTTTGAATGGTTCATTTTTTTCCACAAGTCTTCAAAAAACGTGGAAAGAAAATGAAAACGTATTTTTTTTTAACAAAGTGGTCAATTTATATGATATTTCGAACACATAGCATGTATATAGCAAAAATAACCCCCCAAAATATATTTTGCTACTCGTTCTGAGTATGGCTGTACCACATATGTGAGACTTTTTCACACCCTGACCACATAGAGGGGTCCAACATGCAGGGAGCACCATCAGGCATTTTAGAAGCAAAAATTTCACATCTAATTTCCTAACGACCTATTACACTTTTGAAGGCCATGGAGCACCAGGACAATGGAATTACCCACAGAATGACCCCATTTTGGAAAGCAAACACCCCAACGTATATTCTATGAGGCATTATGAGTCTTTTGAACGTTTCATTTTTTTCCACAAGTCTTCAAGAAACATGGAACGAAAATGAAAACGCTTTTATTTTTACACAAAGTGGTCAATTTATAAGATATTTCTAACACATAGCATGTACATAGCAAAATTTAACCCCCAAAATATATTCTGCTATTTGCCCCGAGTATGACGATACCACATGTGAGACTTTTTCACACCGTGGCCACATACAGAGGCCAAACATGCAGGGAGAACTGTTAGGCGTTCTAGGAGCATAAATTACACATAAAATTTCATTGATACTATTCTGACTCCTAACTGTTGTAATGGCGACTTATCCCTTGTTGAGACCTCTATGCCTGGCCTGTATAAGCAGATATGATCACCGCAGACAGTTCTTATCAGATAGTGACTCACCAATTACCGATTTCTTCCACGAGCGTTTATTCATTGGAATAGCAGGTACAGCATACAACAAATGTGACAGATGGTCGAAAGATGGTAACTGCAGGTCAAAACATAGTAATGTGTCCTAGGATGCGAGTAGATTGAGTGAGGCCTTCTAGCATGTAGCCATATTCTTTACCTCATGAGAGAGAGGACACAGGAAGAGGAACTAGAATAGCAGAGTGCACCCGGAACAGGAAGTTACAGAGTAGAGTGAACTAGGAAGAGGAAATAGCTCACAGAGGATGGGAGGTACACACTTAGAAAATACAATAGAAAGGTGTAATATCCAAAAGAACCACAAGATGGCATTGTAATAACCAACTATAAAAACATTACTATAGCTGCATATTTATGTTACATGGAAATCATGTAACAGAACAGATACCTATCACACTTTTGAAGGCCCTGGAACACCAGACAGTGGAATTACCCACAAAATGACTCAATTTTGGAAAGCAAACACCCGAGGTATATTCTATGAGGCATGGGCTACAGATAGGTACTCGGATGGGTGGCAGATAGGTACTCAGGTATTCTGATGGGCTGCAGATAAGTACTCGGGTACTTTGATGGGCTGCAGACAGGTACTCGGGTAATCTGATGGACTGGTAAAAGGTACTTGGGTACTCTGATGGGCTGCAGATAGGTACTCGGTTACTCAGATGGGTTGGTGACAGGTACTCGGGTAATCTGAAGGGCTAGTGACAGGTACTCGGGTACTCAGATGGGCAGATGACAGGTACTCGGGTACGCTGAAGGTCTGGTGACAGGTACTTGGGTACTCTAATGGGCAGGTGACAGGTACTCGGGTTCTCTGATGGGCAGGTAACAGGTACTTTGATGGGCTGGTGACAGGTACTCGGGTACTCTGATGGGCTGGTGACAGGTACTCGGATACTCAGATGGGCAGGGGACAGGTACTCTGGTACGCTGATGGTCTGGGGACAGGTACTCAGATGGGTTGGTGACAGATGCTCGGGTACTCTGATGGGCTGGTGACAGGTACTTTGATGGACAGGTGCCAGGTACTTTGACGGAAAGGTGACAGGTACTCGGGTACTTTGATGAACAGGTGACAGGTACTCTGATGGGCTGTGACAGGTACTTTGATGGGAAGGTGACAGATCCTCTTTATTAGGGGGGGTGAACATTGTGCTTGGTGTGTACATCTGGCGGTAACAAGCTGTTACAGCAGTCTCCTTCTCACACACGATCGGTGTGTGAGGGGGAGAACCTGGTAACAGCTCGTTACCGCTGTTTGTTTACATCATGTGACCAGCTGTAATTGGACACAGCCGGTCACGTGGTAAAGAGGCAATTCCATTGGCTCTTTACACTGTTCGGAGCTGAGCTTTGTCCGAGGGACAAGCCTCAGCCCCGATCGCCGGGGCCCGCAGTAGCGGCGAAAAGCAGCAGACGTCATATGATGTCCGCTCGGATCGACGAAGGGTTCCTGCCGACGTCATTTTACAATGACTCGGTAGGGAACCGGTTAAAAGAGTGGATGCCAAAAAAAATAAAAAATTCTGGGTGGAACTCCGCTTTAAGGAGGGGTGGGCTCCCTCCAGACTCACCTGCCCTCTGCCTATCCATTATAATGCATGTGCTTCCACTGTGGAGGCTCTGAAAACTTGGCGTTACACTACAGAAAATACTGGGGTCCCTTGACGGGGCTCTGTAGCTTATGCATGTATTTGCAAATGTGTGCAAACTAAACCCGTTTTTAATGCATACTGTTAGACAGGATAATTTGGTTGGTTGCAGGCTGGTCGGTAAATTGAGTTGGGAATTTCTTTAGTTTCATAGTTCTCTAATAATTAGACATAAGCTGTTGGCTCAGCATGAGATGTCTTACATTCAATGTCATACAATGCTGTCTTACATACCTGCTGGCCCCTGCAATGAGGGCCCTTCTGGTCATTTCTGGCTGTCCTACATGCATATCAGCCTCACTAAAATAATACAAGCTAGGTTCTGTCTTCCTTACTAGTACAAAGCAGCAGCCAGAGCTGGCTAGGGGGAGCCTTGCGGCTTTGCCCCCATTCTGGGGGTTAGTGCACGTGCACAACAAAGCAGCTCTTGATGTTATGGAGGATCTCAGCGTATATGTTGCCGATGCCAGTGTGTGCAAGCCCAAGCCTTTGACACTACAGTTCCAGTTGCAATCAGGAGTCCCACCTGAAGCTGCATATACAGACTGAGTTTACAACAGTAAAATCGGGCTGTATATGCAGTAAAGCATGCTTGTCATACTCATTGTGGAGCCTAAAGGGTAATTCCCCGCATTGTGTAAAAAGGCTGTCTGATCCTGTCTTCTCTGATCCACTTCTTTCACAGTTCCCAATCCATCTCCTGATAGTACAAAGCTTTGGGGGCGCTCTGCACTCAGTTTGGTGTGTATTGCTAGAGTTTTGTTTTGGTAGTGCATGTGATTGACACAGGGCCAATCAACACTATCCAGACAGAGGGTCAGGGGTCATGCAGCATCATAGAACAGTCAGAGGATAATGAAAACTCCTCCTACAAGCTTCAACCAGTGCTCGGCCGGACACTGATAGAAGTCACAAGATGGCTACATACATGCTAATGAGAAAAGGTATTTAGCAGTTTATATTTACTAAAATAATTGCATTTCCATGTTCTCTGTACTATGGGAGACCAACAATAGTGAATGAAGGGTCCTGGGTTTAGTAATACTTTAATCACTCCCCACCTGGCCTATAGTCAAATGATGGCCGGGTGATGGTTCAGTTATCCTGACCGGATGTCATATGACGTCCGGCCGGATAACCCTCTATCACGCGCAGTGTGGTGATCAGTGGTGTGTCACTCTGACACACTACAACTCTGATCGTGGTAAAGAGCCTCTGACGGAGGCTCTTTACCATGTGATCAGCTGTGTCCAATCACAGCCTGATCACTCTGTAAACCAGAAAAGCTATGTGTCCACTGCCAGACGCGAGTAGAGGAGAGCCAATCGGCTACTCTCCTCACGGGGGGGGTATGCACTTATTACCCGAGGATGCCCACCCAAGACCACCAGGGATGCCACCCCATGGCCACCAGAGATGTGCCCACCCAGGACCACCAGGGATGCCCAATAGGGATGGCACTCAGTGCCCATCTGTGATGCCTGCCAGTGCCTCCTTATCAGTGCTGCATAACAGTGCCACCAATTACTGCCATCCATCAGTGCCAATCAGTGCCCAGTGCTGCCTATGAGTGCCCATCAGTTCCGCCTATCAGTGCCACCTATTAGTGCCCGTCAGTGCTGCTTATGAGTGCCATCTATCAGTGCCCATCAGTGCTGCATATAAGTGCCTCATCATCAGTACCATCTCATCAGTGCTGCCTCATCAGTGCCAATCAGTACTGCCTCATCATTGCCCATCAGTAAAGGGGAAACATACTTATTTACAAAATTTTGTAACAGAAACAAAGAAAACTTTTTTTTTTCAAATTTTTTTTTTTTTATTTGTAGCGCAAAAAATAAAAACCCCAGAGGTGATCAATACCACAAAAAGAAAGCTCTGTTTGTGTGAAAAGAATGATACTTTTGTTTGGGTACAGTGTCACTTGACCGCGCAATTGTCATATTGTCAAAATGCGACAGCGCTGAAAGCTGAAAATTGGTCTGGGCAGGAAGGGGGGGGGGGAATGTTCAGTATTGAAGTGGTTAAACAAGAATTTGCTGTGGGATACAACTGCAATTGGGTGCTGTTTTCCTTCTTTACAGGTTTAATGGAGTAATATGTTGACTCCTCGCCCCAGGTTTTCCCTGTAAAATGCAGTTGTGGTGCGGTCCCATTCATCTGATACGGATGAATTAGTAAACAAGGTTTTCTTGCAAACCCTTGAAAGAAATATGATCAGCTTCCTATGCATGTAGTTAAGGAAACAAAACATGTGAAAGGGCATTGTGCATGTGCAAGAGGCAAGCTTAGTTGCTTGTAAGATAAAATTCAAGGATTTAGACATTTTTTCCAAAAGCTCAAGGTTATAAGGATCTGCCCTGGAAATGAAATGGTCTCTTTTATAAGAATGAATCCATTCTGGCATGAATGCACAAATCTGAGTCACCTGCCAATTTGGGGCGGACAGTTATACCAGATTTCAAGTGAAAGTCAGTGAAATCCTTAAGTATCTCAACTTGTTGGCATATTCACTAAGGCAAAATAAAAAGTGTAAAAGACTGCACTGTCTGCTATCTCTACCATAACATTAAAGTGAAGGAGAAGTGAAACAATGTTGCTAAAATTGTATAAAATATATCCATCAAAAATTAACCATTGTTACATACTATCAACCAGTGCATATATGAAATAAATCAATAAAATGAAAAATTAACAAAATATGTCCATATAAAGTTTCAAGATGTATAGTGCACTATTTCAAATAGTGAATTGGACACAATCAAGTGTTGCTATAATCCACACGTGGCAAAAAAATGATTTTAGCCTCTTACCAGAAATTCATTGTTTCTAAATTATAGGAGATCATGAAAAGCATAGAACACATAGGACTCCCCACGGAAAGCAAATCCCGTCTCAGCAGCAGCACATCCCGGATCTGGTGTATTAAGACGTAGCAATCCAGCCTCCACACACAGAAATCCGAATGTACATACCTCAAGTCAGCTGTGTTCCTCACTAAGGCAATGTTGTAAAGCTCATGCATAGTGGATGGTCTTGACGAGGTTTGAGAATCTATATGTGCTATGTGTAATATATATGCACTTAGTTTTCCTCAGGCAGTGCCTCACTGCCTGAGGAAAACTAAGTGCATATATATTACACATAGCACATATAGATTCTCAAACCTCGTCAAGACCATCCACTATGCATGAGCTTCACAACATTGCCTGAGTGAGGCCCCTGTCACACGGCCTTTCCGATCAGGTATGCGTGTCAGTTTTTCAGTCGACCTGATCGGAGCCTCCATCCACTCTTATGGAGCAGCGGATGTCAGCGGTGACATGTCCACTGCTATGTGATCCGATCTGTGAAATCCAGACGGATGGTGACCATATTTTCCATTCGTTTGGTGGATCGGATTGGATGAAAACAGACCACCATAGAGGATAGCGGGACTCTGACAGGTCTGTCTCAGCAAAGTAAGCGGAGACGGACCTGTCATCCGTCTGCTCAGTGCGGATCAGCGGAGCAGTCCCCCGCTGAGTAAAGCGGAGTCCGTCATGCGGATCGCCCGTGTGAAAGAGCCTTTAGGAACACAGGTAAAAAACAAATAAACCTTGCAGTCAGAACTGAAATATGTGATTAAATATGTGATTAAATAATAAAGTGAAAATTAATGTCTGTCAGACTGGACTGCTGCACTTGGAATGTCAGAATAAAGACAAAAAGGAAAATTATAGAAAAACAAGACTGCGCTGTCCGCTGATGATTCAAACTTGAAACGTAAACAAGTGACACTCTCCCAACTTTTAATAAAATTGTGTGGTGAAAAAATAATAATCAATAAAAAAAAATCAGTGTCCCAATGCAGATATAAATCGGTGAATGTATGATCCTAATATCATGTGAATAGCATTAATAACATAAAGTCTATAAAATGTCCATCAGACTCTTCTCAAGTTGGTGAATAAACACATCACAGTAACGGCAGTGATGCTCAAATCCTCAAAGTGTAAAAATGAGCCTCTTACCGGACATCCATGATCTCTAAGTCATAAGAGATCATATAGAGCGTGAAAGGAGACTCCTCACAGTAGATGGATCAGATCACAAAAGCAGCCTTGCTTCAGAACAGGTGTGCTGGATCAGTTAAATAATCTCCATAGATGTTACAATGCACTGTTTGAATTGGCTGTTTAAACTCACTCCAGTGATAGGATGTTGAAGATATATATCAAAAAAAGAGAGAAAGGCTCATCGTGCAGTATGCAAGATAAAATTTAATAAAGGAATTCAAGATTGCACTTACAAGAAAAATAAGCAAACAAGCGGTATGGCACAAAAGTTCTATCATGAACTCGGCCAGGCAATGTAGTGACGTCTTAGCTCCTGTGTTACCCTTTTCTATATTATTCCTTTAAGAACACAGCTGACTCGAGGTGTGTACGTTCAGATTTCCATGTGTGGAGTAAGGATGGACTCGGGCGTGTTCGGGACCGAATGTGCCCGAGCCCGCCAGGAAGTGAACCCTGCATTGCGCTAATCACAGGCAGTGAGACATTCCCCGATTGCTGCAGCCGCACATCGGGGAAATGTCTCACTGCCTGTGATTAGTGCAGGTTTCACTTCCTGGCGGGCTCCGAACACGCCTGAGCCCATCCTTAGTGTGGAGGCTAGATTGCTATTTCTTAATACACCAGATCCGGGATGTGCTGCTGCCGAGACGGGATTTACTTTCCGTGGGGAGTCCTATGTGTTCTATGCTTTTCATAATCTTTTATAATTCAGAGATTTGAAATAGTGCACTATACATTTTGGAACTTTATATGGACATTCTTTGTTGTTTTTTCAATTATTGAAATCTTTTTCTTGGCACGTGTTGATTATTTTAACACTTGATTGTGTCTAAATCACCATTTGACAGTGCACTGTACATCTTGGAACTTTGTATAGACATTTTTGTTGATTTTTTATTTTACTGATTTATTATATATATATATATATATATATATATATATATATATATGCACTGGTTGATAGTATGTAACACAATTTGTGATGGATATATTTGATACAATTGTAGCAACAGTATGTCACTTAATCACCTTCACTTTAATGTTGTGGTAGAGATAGCAGACAGCGCAGTCTTGTACACATTTTTATTTTACATTTATTTCTTCTATTCGGAAATTTGTAAAGTGCAGCAATCAATTTTATTTCTATTTGTATTTATTTTTTGAGTGCAAGGTTTACCTGTTTATTCATATTCACTAAGGCAGATGACTAAATCATCCACAGTGGGTAAACACTATTTGCGGAACTAAACCCTTCTATCGTTTTCAGCCAAGTAAGCTGCTAACTTGGTCTTTTTTGATCTTCAAATGCCATGATACTGCACGTGATCAGTTATGATACCAGCATCTGATGGTTTGACAGTTTGACAACCAATGTGACAGTTATAACTGTTTTTGGAAACTGTTAAATTGATGGATTTATTCCACTTTAACCACCTTATTACTGTGCCATAGCCAAAAGATGGCTACAGTGTGGCTCTCTAGTTCCATCTATGGACATCCTCCCAGAACAACGCTCCCAGGGGTGCTTCATCTAGCATGCTCTGTGATCGTGGTAAAGGCCCTGTACCATGTGATCAGCTGTGTCAAATCACACAACTGATCACTAGTAAACAAACGTGCAGATTATCATCATTCCTTTCCTCACGTGCTGTCACAGCGTGAGGATAGCAGAGCCGCTAACCGGCCAGTGCGAAGGGACATGTACACAGATCATCAGTGCCGATTATCAGTGCACATCAGTGAAGAAGAAAAATTACTTATTTGCTAAATTTTATAGCAGAAACTAAGAAAAACAGTTTTTCTTTTTTAAAATATTGTCTTTTTTCATTTAGCGAAAAACAAAAAAAACCCAGTGGTGGATAAATACCACCAAAAGAAAGCTCTATCTGTCTCAAAAAATGGTAAAAAATTCATATGAGTACAGTGTTGCATAAACACACAATTTTCATTCAAAGTGTGACAGCACTGAAAGCTGAAAATTGGCCTGGGCAGGAAGGGAGTAAAAGTCCCCAGTACTTAAGTGGTTAAAATGGAAAGGGCAAGCACTCTATCACATTATTAGAGGAATCCCATGACTTTACAGGTAGATTCTAGTTTTCATAAAAGGATGGTTTTGCAAACAAAAGGTAAAGGAAAGTCTTTGCAACCACAGCTCTATAAGAACCAATGCTTGGAACAGCAGGCTGATCCTCTAAATGTAGGGTGGGACACTCTGCATCAATCAAACGAATGCAATTTCTTGTAAGTCTTATTGGACTTGCTTATAAACAGGTTGTTCAGGAGAAGGCTGTGGAGGCTCTGAATTGTAATCTGAGATGGTAAACAGGGACTTTAGGCACGTCAAAAGACAAAAGGCACAGTGAAGGTTGTATTATGCGAAAATGTGCTTTTAGAACTCTAGTGGGTAGATTTGTGGGTAGTTTTTAATTAACTGCATACAGACCAATAAAAAAATCCAAAATGGATATCATGAGTATGGTGGTTGTCAGGGATGGGACTCACTTCACTGACCCACATACGACCCCAGAAAGAAGGACCTTAAAGTAATAGGTGTTCCAGGATGATAGCTGCAGCAGGCACCCGTCTCATCTGGGTGAACCAAGAAATTCATGTTATTGCTAATAGGGGAGTATGGGCTAGAATGCAAGACTGTCCTCTGTGCATCTACAATGGTGAAAAAAGGGATTTTAGTAAAACTTACCGTAAAATCCTTTTCTCTGAGTTCACTGACAGACGCAGCCCTTCATTGACAAGTGGGTTATATGCACATCCTACTAGGTGTTGACTAGGCAAATAGAAAGAAAGCAAGCTGGCCCCTCCCAGGGGGCCATCCTCTCTCTCCCATATAACCCCCCTGCTTTGCTTAGCATATCAGTTGGTAACAAGCCGTACAAATGCACCACAGAGGGGCGGGTGCTGCGTCTGTCAGTGAACTCAGAGAAAAGGATTTTACGGTAAGTTTTAATAAAATCCCTTTTTCTCTTATGTTCACTGACAGACGCAGCCCTTCATTGACAAGTAGGGATGTCCCAAAGCTGTGTCAGTAAAGAGGGGTGGGTAAACGACAACAACTGTACCCAACAGAATCCTCTCAGGAGGCGCCAGTTGCGCCTACACTGCCGTCTGTAAAACTTTACGGCCAAAAGCAGCACCCGAAGATGCTGATTCATCAACTTTGTAAAACTTAGTATACGTGTGCACCGAGGCCCAAGTAGCCGCCTTGCACACCTGTGACACTGAGGCCTGGTGTCTGAAAGCCCAGGAAGTGCTAACTGCCCTGGTGGAATGAGCCGTGACTGGAAAAGGGGCAAATTTGCCACGAATAGTATACGCATGGGTCACGGTCTGTCTGATCCAACGGGAAACAGTAGCCGACAAGGCCGCCAATCCTTTGCGCGGACCATCCGTCAGCACAAACAACGCATCAGACTTCCGAAAGGAATCTGTAGCCGCCAAAATACACCAGCAAGGCCCTCACGACATCCAATGAGTGTAACTCAAATTCCTTAGGATGCGATGGATGCGGACATAATGAAGGAAGAACAATATCTTCATTAATGTAAAAAGAAGAGACCACCTTCGGTAGAAACAAAGGAGAAGGGCCCAAGACCGCCTTGTCCTTGTGAAGGACTAGGTAAGGAGACTTGCAGGACAACGCTGCCAACTCAGATACCCGCCTAGCGGATGTAATGGCCACCAAAAAAGCCACTTTCTGCGACAGCAATTGTAAGGGAATGTCCCTGATCTTCTCATATGGCGGTTTCTGCAGCACAGAAAGCACCAAATTCAAATCCCACGGTGCCATAGGCGACCGTACCTGAGGAGCCACATGGCACACACCCTGTACAAAAGTACAAATCAACGAATGTGACGCCAAAGGCCGCTGAAAGAGAATCGCCAAGGCCGAAATCTGACCCTTGAGAGTACTCAATGCCAATTTCGTATCCAGTCCCTGCTGCAAAAAAAAAACAGTACCCTGGACACAACGTAAGAGCGAGGGTTCCAACCCCCCGCCTCACACCAGGCAATATAGGCCTTCCAGGTGCGATGATAAATCTTGCGCGAAGTACACTTACGCGCTTTCAGCATGGTAGGGATCACGGAGTCAGCGACACCCCTATCCCTCAACACCTGGGACTCAATAGCCAAGCCAACAAAGCCAGCGAGGGTAAAGCAGGGTGCAAGATGGGCCCCTGGGACAACAGATCTTCGCGCAGGGGAAGGCGCCAGGAAACATCTGCCACCATTCGCACCATGTCAGCGTACCAAGGACGCCGAGGCCAATCCGGAGCCACCAGGATTGTCGGAATCCCCTCCGCTTAC
The DNA here is from genome assembly GCA_018402905.1 of Glandirana rugosa. Taxonomy (NCBI): domain Eukaryota; kingdom Metazoa; phylum Chordata; class Amphibia; order Anura; family Ranidae; genus Glandirana; species Glandirana rugosa. The sequence continues at coordinate 2,269,678 of BLSH010047610.1, read as the reverse complement.
ACCCTGCACAGTAGCCACGGTAGAAGCTTGATGGGAGGGAATGCGTACAGAAGCCGATACCGACTCCACGGCGCTACCAGCGTGTCTGTGGCGGCCGCCAGAGGGTCTTCGCGCAGGGGAAGGCGCCAGGAAACATCTGCCACCATTCGCACCATGTCAGCGTACCAAGGACGCCGAGGCCAATCCGGAGCCACCAGGATTGTCGGAATCCCCTCCAGATGGCACCGATGACACGTCCCACATTCGCCTCCCCTAAGGCTGTTAGGACCACCGAGGCCTAACCGGAGCCGC
>BLSH010047610.1:2239404-2262913 GCA_018402905.1 Glandirana rugosa | reverse complement strand
GACCTCACCATGTTTGTAACCACACCAGTAAATGTCTAGGAGGAGCTGAGTATCACAGTCATTTTAAAGCTGCCTAATTGGTGCTTATTGGGCTTTATTGCTGCTCCCTGATATCCACAGGTGTTTTCAATGCCTGATTGAAAACACTTCATTGAACCTCTGTTCTTCAGAGTGGTAGTCTTTAAGGGGTTGAATAATTATGTCAATGAAGAATTCACAAAAGAAACATTTACTACTGTATTACAAAACTAATTGATGTCATTTTAGTTGCATATGGTTCTTTAAGAAGTCCTTGTAGGATTTCATTCAGAATACAATTACAAATGTACACTAAATTCCCTAAAACCATTTACAGCATTGGGGGTTGAATAATTTTGAACACAACTGTATATTCTGGGATATAACAAATAAGGTCACACTTCGTGCTCACAATAAAAAATAATAAATAAATGCTCGATATCAATGTCCCAATATTGTGAAATAGTCTCTCAAGTAATTATAACGTCTTACTAAAAATAAAATGAACACACACTAATATTGGAAAATTATAAAAAATATATATATAAGAAAAAGTGCAGGTGCAAAAAGAGTGCTCAGTATGCAATTGTGACTGCGTTTTTTTTTTCAAAAAAATTCCAGTGGTCTGATGTGCTCTTCCCAATATTCATTCTTTCCTCCACCAGTACTTGTGATAATCTTGTCCCACAGGATAAAGATACCTTTATGTGCTAGCGCTCTAGCACATCTCAGGTGAGAGGCTAGAACCCATAAAGGTGGCACGTGTGGAGAGAATTATTGGATAATCACTGTAGAAGTACTAAAGCACAAGATTATCACAAGTACTGGTGGAGGAAAGGAGGAATACTGTTCCTGATCACTGGGAACAGTAGATCTCCGTCATGTCCCCTGACAGAAAGGGGATCTGCCTTGTTTAAATTGGCAGATCCCCGTTCTGCCTCTGTAGAAGGTGATCGTGGGTCGCCGGCGGACATTGCATCTGGCTGACCCGGGGGGCACGCTCACGTAGCAGACGCCCTCCCGCCCGCAACTGCATGAGCCGCCGTGCAGCTACGGCGATTTGCACAGGAGAGCCAACCTGCCATTGTCAAACGATGGCGGCTGCTCGGCAAGCGGTTAAATGACAGAGACATAATATCAGCCAGTCTGTGGGAGACAGAATTATTGTTGGTTGGTAGTGGATCAAATCCTTATTTTACTCACTGAACTGCAACTCAATTTATAACATTTGTATCATGTGTTTTTTTTCTGGATTTTTGGTTGATATTCCATCATTTAAAATACACCTATGATAAAAATTATAGACCCTTAATTTTTTTGCAAGTGGGCAAACTTACAAAATCTGCAGGGGATCAAATAATTGTCGTCACTATATGTGATGACATGTTGTAGCATGTAGTGGAGAGTAGCTTGGCCCAATATGAGGTAATGTCTTGTGTATTCACAAACCCAAGTAACTGATGCTGATGAGGCAGCCGAAGGCAACCAAGCCACTATAGGCAAGCAGTGAAACCAGACTGGGGTCCAGATGATTCCAAAATAATGTCAAAAGCGGAGCTTTTTTTAGAATGAAAAGTTAGGAGAAAACACTGAGTTCTTGTGTGCCTCTACCTAGTGAATGACATCAGCAGTTTGTTGTCTCAGCCCTAACCATTATGTATATTAAAAGTGTACAACTGTTTCATCTGTGAAGTAACTTCCAGCGTACCTATCCTCCCAGGTTCACTCATTATGCAATTTCTTAGAGGTTGGGTCATGCTCAGAATATGAAAAATGCTTTGTGACGTGTCACAGAAAAAGCAAAAGTACAAAATATGGACCTCGCATGGATGCACGCTTAAGTATGCCCCTGTGAAAGAGGCCTAAAATGTAGTCTTATACAGAGTTCAATGGTCAGTAGTTTGTAATGCAGAGTTGCCTTGTAAAATATTCAAATCAGTGAGCAGTATTTGGTGGTGGGGCAGTGAGCAGTACATAGCGGCAGGGCAGTCAGTAAGCAGTATGAAGCAGCGGGGCAGTAAGTAGTATGTGCCAACGGGGCAGTCTTTGAGCAGACAGAATTCCTGCTTGTGAAATTCCTCCATTTCAGCCCCTTGTCACAGTGCTGGAGGTGGAAGACTTCCAGGTTTGCGCTCTTTTCCCCAATTTCAGCTGCTGGATTCTGCACAAGGGAAACAGGTCACTCCCCTGGTCCCGCCCGCCATCTATGGCTGACCAAGGAGAATCTGTTCAGCTCCAGGGCAGTCCTGCCCCATGATACCCTGCAGGGGCATAGGGGAGGCGAAATCAAGCTTCCTGAACTCTAGGGAGAGAGCCACAGAAATCCCTCCCCCCCCAAAATACATACCTCCTTAAATGAGGGGAACTTAAGGACATTGCGCAGGCGCCTGACATGCTCTAAAGCGACGGATAACATCATTGGTTGAGAAGATGCAGGTGGGTAGCCATGCACAGGAACAGAGTTTGTATTAAGGTAGGCTTGGATTGAGCTACTTGGTCCACTTGCCCTTGTAAATATTTTAACATTCTGCGGCGGCACCATGGTTGAGAAAGGCTGCCTTTCAAGTAAACCATACCAGAGGTCTGGATAGCACTATAATGCAGAGTTGGATGAATGAGGGTCGCATACCCATCCAATGTGCATCTGAATTCCGATGCGAAACTCAGGAAATACCCACGTTTGGGCCTGAACGGCTCTCTCACCAAGTTTTCAGAGGCTTGGTCACACCATGGCTCTAGACTTGGGAGACAACAGTTTGCACTTTACAGTACTCAAAGGTCTGAAAAGCTCTACAATACAGAGTTAAGTCCCTGAGGATAACTTACCAGATTTATCTTTGCCACAACCATAGGCTCACTCACAAGTTAGCTCTGCGGTTACCACAGTACACCAAGATCTGAAAAACACCACTGATAGAGCCCAGTGTCTAAAGGCCACATTCCAGTCCCACAACTTTTGTTCCAGCAGGATCCGGGTAGAAACTCCAGAGCTACTGCTGAGGACACACCAATCTGAATAGCTGCAAAGACCCCAAATGCACTTCTTTTGCTGTGCTCGACTGAATTTACTAAAGAAAAAATATCCATGGTGCAGCAACTATGTTGAATAAATACAAAAAAATGCAGAAAAAAAAAAAATCAATTAAGGACTCCACAGCTAAACTGAGGAAAATGTGTCAATCCTCCTAAGACCAGCAAAAGACTGATGTATGACGACAGTTGGATGAGGGAGTTTTCAGGAGGTGGCCTAATGTTTTTGTTTTGTCAGTGTCCAAAACTACTGTAGATGGCAGTATAACCCAAATGTCAGACTATTCTACAATTGTGTGTCCCCCCCAAAAAACAACATGTTGGGGTAGGGGACTATTAGGAGATTTAGACTTCAATTGGCCATTAAAGTTAGTGTGTGGAATTTCATTGCATGTGTATGGCACAGGCCAGCTCTGGGATACCATAAGAACACATTACAACCCAATTGTACAAGAAAGACAACTCAGTCACTAAATTCTATAGTAGAACAAACTTTTATTTACCTGAAACCATGATGTCTGTATGATGCTCATGTCAGCAACAACTGAATTTATTTACAATTGCCTAAAGGCCAAACATGCGTTTGCAGTAACTGACATTGTTTTCTTGTAACAGAAGCATCACAATAAGTTGTATTGCACCAAAATGTTATCTGCTTTATAATTTAATAAGTTACATTATTACAGTGCAAAAATGATATTTGCACACTTAAAACAAGTTTAAAAAAACCTAAAACGTATGAAATGGTGATTTGGAGATTTACATTTTAAACATTCAACATCTGTACCTTTTGATTGAGTTTATAAATAGAACAAGTGCATATTGTACATAGCTGTTTATAAAGGAAATGATACAATACAGACATTTGGCTACTTACAACTGAAAGCATGCACTACAATGATATTGTACATGAATCAATGACATCTTACATGGCGAAAACATAGAAACGTGGCTGCTCAAGATTTCTTCCTTATCCATTTGATGTTAGAGGGTCCAAATACCTCATAGGACTCTGGGTGCCCCTCTAACAGCAAAAAGATTAATATGCATTCAATATATGTTGCATCTTCACTGTGCACTGAATAATTAAAATCCACAGAATCTTTTAATTCTGCTGCTGTGTATTTTTTTCAGTTTAGCAAATTTTCAAAGCCCAATAGTCATGCCTTTTCTTGTACCCGTTAACTGCCTCTAAACACACACATGCACGCAACAAAGCAATCTTACATCTCTGCACAATTGTTTAAGGAGGGGATTACTCCAGTTGTTCTGAAAAGGAAAAAAAAAGAAAATTGCATATCAGCTTTTAGAAGGCTGTAAAATGACAGGGTTTCAATTGTACAACAGAAAATCATATTGCTGAGCTTAGAGGCCTATGATCTAAAAGCGCTATTTTAAGTTTTAAAGCGAATCTGTAACCTTTCTATACTACATAAAAAGGGAAGTATCACAATATGCCATTTTATATAATGCATCAAAATTGCCATGAATGTTTTCTTATATGGGTTTACTACAGTAAGTGGATACTTCCCCTTAAGAGGAAAATATGATTGTTTGTAGGATTAATTTGGGTGCACTATACCATCTACTGAATGGTGACCTACCTGTAATATGCGAGAGAATATGGAGAGGAAGGAGCCTTCATCATTAAAGTAAAAATATCTACATTTTTGATAAACTTAACAGGTATGGGAATAATATACCGTCACTTTCGGTTTGTTTTAAAAGGCCAATTATGACAAAATATAAGAGTTTCAAGTGACATCTTCAGTAAACACCCAGATAGAAGTGCTTTATTAGAGAACTTCAGGCTACAAGAGTGTCTTTAATATTATGTACAGAGGAACAGATAAAAATTTGCCAAAAACATAATCCATTTTTTTTGCAACGGCCCAAATGCTTTCCTCAAAGTTCTTTCGGCTGCTGTTTTGCATGTCATTGAAAGAAGCCTAGGAGGAGTCTTTGGACACTCCAGACCATGCAGGCAGACTTGAATAAGTAATCTATAGGGTGTTTTTAGAACAGATTACTGAACTACAGCCAGGTAAGGAAGAAAAAGTCATCCTTTGCTGCCCTGCACCCGTTTCCACCTAAGCCTGTAACCTGAATTTCTCTTTAAACACATGCAGAGAAGGGTTCTCCATGAACTTGCTCACTTAAGATGGTGTTAGGAGTAATGGATACAAAGACCACATGAACTAGAACTCCAAGTTGCCTTTCACTTTAAATAGTTCATTTGGACCAGCTTGGCAGAACGATCTAGTGGTTGAGGATGCTGTAATAGATTTTAGTAGGTTTTCCACACAGCGACCTCCCCCCTCTGCTGTTGGAAAGTGTGTCGCTTGTATGGCATTACCACTTTTCAGGAAAAACCTTGTATTTTTACGAATTAATAGAAGATCGACCGAGGTAAAGGTGGGAATGTCATCTGTCTGCTTCAACAGCTCAGCCAAAGAATGCTTTGTTCCATTGATGAAAATACAAGGCTTTTACTAAATGGCAGTGATGCCATACAGGCTCTCTTTCTGTCCAGCAGCAGAAGGGAAGTTGCTTGTAGCAGTGCAGGAAGACCATGTCACTTACAGCATGTAGTAAAGCTACACAAATCCCCAGCAGCCAGACCGCTCTGCCATGGAAATAATTTGAGCAAAGCTGGCCGAAAAAAAAAACTATTTAAAAAGAAAGGAAACTTGGAGTTCTGGTTCAACTCCTGATGTCCTTGTAAATATAGAATGTTATGACATTGTGCTATTATAGATGGCATAGATTTAATGCTCCAGCAAGGGAGAAATACTTTATAGTGAAAAAAGTAAGATGCCCCTAAAATTCTATTCTAGTATTTCTTATAACACAACGATTTTCTTGATTTAAAACGTAACAGTAATGTTGTGTAATCCTAAATATACACCACCACCAAGGTTAATAGCATTCAGGTGCACAGTGAATTTCAAAATGGCAAACATTTTCATTAGTCAATGTGTAGCTGAAATTGTGTGTTAATTTTCCCAGTTTGAATAGTAGAGGTGTGAGATGTTAAGAATGAAAATAAGTGAATGGGTAATTTATCACACATTGTTATGGCACTTGTCCAGACTATTAGCAAGTGGTAGGTTCTCAGGATCTGTTCGATATGATCACAGGTAAGACATGGTGACAGGAATCAGATGTACACACGTTGGAGGCATTGCACATATTTAATTCACAACTGAAAATGTTTAAAAACACCAACCTCAGCATTGTGAGCCAAACTAGATTTAATACTAAGTATGTATTTTATCCTCTATCCGCTCAAAAGCCAGTGAAGCACATTGTGATTATTTTATAATTAGTACAGCATAAAGCTGGATTTACTGAAAATCATGTAACTTGGATTACAACCTACATTAGATAAGCACAACTTCTGGAGTCAGGCCATTAAAAGTTCCCAGATAACCTATTACGTGAAGTTGGATAATATGGGTAACATTACTATCCTGCTAATAAGTGATATACTGGTAAATAATGTCCATTGTGACTGGGGTTGTGTAAAGAAGCCATTAAGCTCTGGACTGACTAGTTACTGACTAGTTGCATACACTCACAATAACGCAATGTGCCTGAATGGCATCATAACACAATCACAGCCTGACAAAGAACCAGTACTTTGTATCTATGATGAGGTGTATATCATAGTCAATTTGTGTTTGGGTCCACAAACAATCACAAATTACACTATTGAAACACACTAGATTATACTTTTCCCTAGCTTGCTTTACGTGATGGAATGTTAAATATTTGATTGTATTCAAAATGTCAGTGTCATGTGGTTAAGCCATGCGACACCATAATGCTATGTACATAGGACAGATATTTCCCTTTATGTCTTATGAGATTAAGCCCTGGTTCACACCAATGCGGCTTTGAAAACACGCTACTTCAGCGAGATTTCAAAGCTGCCCGATCAGTACGATTTGGAGCTCCGATTTCATTGTGGCTTGCGACTTCATTCGCCAGAAGTCAATGCAAATCACAATGATAAAAAAAAAAAAAAGCGGTGCATGTACCTATTTCATAGTCGTTGCGACTTGAGTTGCAACGATTTGAACGGTTGCTGGCAATGGGGTGCGACTTGTCATGTGATTTTGAACTGTCAAATTGCACTGGTGTATTCCAGGCTAAACCAGGTATTTGTAAGCAATGGCCAATAGGGCAGTTTGCCTCTCTTGTTGAAATATGTGAGATGGACTTCACCAAACATATCAGTGTGTTTGATAAATAGCTAGATTTTATAAGAGTAGCCAAAAGAAAGCAATATGTTCGTTCAATTATCATACAATACAACAGACCACCGCAATAAAAAAAAAAACTGGTGAAAGGCAAAGCACCTCTATTACGTACATCAACCAACCAGGCGTCAGTTCAACAAGAAAACCGATCATATCTGACAAGTTCTCCGACAACTGTGATAAAACCAGGCTGAAATTTGTGCCCGGGAGGTTGCTATAAATTAATAAAGAGCTGATCTATTCACAGGACAGCTCTGCAAATCTCTGCTTGGGGGGGCTGAGAGGTCTGAATTCAGCCAAAAAATTGGACCTGAAATGGTGAACAGGGATGCATCGGACCCCTGCTGCGAGCCACTCCATACACAGTGTGAACCCAGCCTTAAAGTGATTGTAAAACTGATTTTTTTTTTTTTTTTAAACATGTTATACTTACCTCCTCTGTGCAGTTGGTTTTGCACAGAGCAGGCCAGATCTTTCTCTTCTCGGGTCCCTCTTCTGCTCTCCTGGCCCCTCCCTCCTATCGAGTGCCCCCACAGCCAGCAGCTTGCTATGGGGGCTCCCGAGCCAAGTCAAATCTCTGTGTATCCATTCAGACACAGAGCCCCGACCTGGAACGGCCTCTCTCCCCCATTTGGCTGACTGATTGACAGCCATGGGAGCCAATGGCGCCACTGCTGTGTCTCAACCAATCAGGAGGAGCATCCTGGATGGCTTAGACACTCGTGGACATCGCTGGAGAGAGAAGGGGCTCAGGTATGTAATTAAGGGGGTGCTGCAGGGGGCTGCTACACACAAGGTTTTTTTTTTATCTTAATGCATCAGGATAAAAAACCTTCTGTCTTTACAACCTCTTTAGTATCTATAGTAGTTATGGAAGAGGGACCGACTGATATATAGACGTGTGTACATTCTACCGTGGTTAAGAAACATGGCCAAAAAGATATGGTGGAATAGTAAGCATATAAAATTCCAATCACCACATTAAAAAAATATGATAAAAATGTAGTAACTTCAAATGAATATTTTCCTTCATACACTGCATTAAAAGAAGTTTTATAATTCTTAAAATAGTGACTCAGCACTAGCACAGTTAGCAGCATTTAGGTGAAAATGTATTGATGAATATAGTTTTCCTTCCTGTGCCTAATAATATACTGCTATACATACAAGGAAACTACAAACCGGACCCAGGATGTTATTACTGCTATTCTAGAGACTGCTGCTGCAAGCCAATGCCCTAATCTAGTGCATGTTATTAGGATCATGACTTACATTTAGCTTGGCCTTGTGTGTCTACAATAGTTTCCACCACACAGTTTAGTATTAATTTGATACCCAAATCCCATAATGAAAGAATTAAGACTCGTCTCTAAGGAATGTTATCAACATGTTTACTCTGTCTTTAACGTTTAATGGAAACATTAAAGACATAAGTTTTAAAATAGGTCTGAAATTAAAATGCATTTTTTTTTTTTTTTTTTACTTAAAATGGAGGTAATTAGGTAAAATAGTATGAAAGATTGATGAAATGCAATGGAAAAAGTCATACAAGACTTTCCTGGCAGCTTCAATGTATCAGACTGTGCAGTTAAACACAGCTTGGTCACTAGGAATGCTTGCTTTTACTCTAACCATTTATGGACATAGTAGGCTTGAACCTCTTTCTAGCAAAAACGCTTTCGTTTGCACTCCTAAAGAAGGCAGCTAGCTGTACCAGCAGCTGTAACTAAATGCATTAGGAAACAGCAGTACAGCCTAAAGTTTACCAAAAACAATTCCAGATGGAGCTAAGAGCAAAAACAAGTTGTACCTGTAGATGCACATTTTGCCTAAGAAACTCATACCCTCTTTCTCAAGACTGAACATTAAGTTTCTTAAATTGTTTAATATCCCACAATTACCAGAAGCAGCAGTAAAAAGCAGGACATCTGCTTTTAGGACCATCTCATGATCTTTTGCTGTGGCAAAGAGAGCATAAAACAGAACTCCAGCCACAACTTCACCTCGCACGTCTGTTCAACCCCTATGGACCAGAGCAATTTTTACCTTTCGGCTATGGACCTTGTTATTTAGCAATATCTTTGCCATTACTAAAGATAACACAGTAATACATATATTGTTTATGGACAAACCAGGTTTTTTCATGACACAGTCTTGCAAAAATTATTTTTTTTCACTTTTCAGGTTGCTTTACCTGAGATCCTTTGCAGACCGAAGCTCGTTGCTTTGATGTGCAGATGAACAAAATTATACAAAAGCAGCATAGTTTCTTTCTATACAGAGGAATCTTGGATTACGAGCATAATCCGTTCCAGAAGAATGCTTGTAATTCAAAGCACTCGTATGTCAAAGCATGTTTCCCCATAGGAAACAATGTAAACTCAGTTAATTCGTTCCACAGTCACTGCTGGTCTATGCAGTACTGTATGTGGCCACAGGTCCAGAGGTGCCTGGTGTATGCAATACCGCATGTGGCCAGAGGTGTGGTGGCGCTGGTGAGCCTCTAAGACGTCGGAATCACTCGCAAATGCTTGGAAAGGGTTTACACTTTTCGGTATTTCCGGGCGCCTCTGGGCTCACCAGCGTCCCCGCAACTCTGGCCACATGCGGTATTGCATGCAAAAAGGCTAAATTCTGCTCGTTATGCGAGACAGCACTCGCAAACCGAGTCAGAATTGAATAAAAAAAAATAAAAAAAAAATGCTCGTATTGCGAAACACTCTTTAACCGCGTTACTCGCAATCCGAGGTTTTACTATATTTGCATCTGGAGCAATGTTGTGTATAAACACAGATTCAGCTTTTTTTTTTTTTTTTTTTTACAGCTGCAGCTGCCAACACTTTCTCTGAGTGCACAGTAATCCTGGCTTTTGATTAATCAGAGCCAACAATTGCTATATGGAGGGGGGTCCCAGCAGCAGGGCAGCGACACCGGACTTGCTACACAAGTCCTGTATACAAAATGATGACTTTTTTTTAGGCATGTCAAACATGCCCAGAGTCTGGAACTAGTTAAAGTGGTTGTAAACCCCATTTATGAAATATGAGCTAGGCACATATATCTGTAGTGTTTACTTACCTCTCGCAAAAGGTCTGAATCCTGTGCCTTTCCTGTGCTATCAACATAATAACTTCTGACAAGCTCTCTGACATAGGAGATAAAAGCAGCTGGAAATTTGTGTCAGGGAGGGTACTTAAGAGGTAGATAAGCAGAGAGCTAATTCACAGTACAGCTCTGCATGTCTCTTTATTCCTTCCTATGTGCTCCAATCAGCTCTCACACAGTGTATGCCCAGACTCCACACCTACTGCTGAATGAGGAAACTAAATTTGTAACACGATGTGCACTTTCTAAAGAGTGTAAAGCTGAAGACAACAGATATGCATGTAAAACATATGTAGGGAGATTTGTTTAATCTCTGTATCATCTGAGGCTGTTCACTTCACTGGGTATATGTGATGGTTTACATCCACTTTAAAGCGGAGTTCCAACCAAAAGTGGAACTTCCACTTTAAGGGAAGGACCCCCTGACATGCCACAATTGGCATGTCCTTTTTTTGTAATATATTGTTTAAAGGACAAACCAGGGTTTTTCATGATACAGTCTTGCAAAAATATTTTTTTTTTACTTGTCAGGTTGCTTTACCTGAGATCATTTGCAGACCGAAGCTCGTTGCTTTGATCTGCAGATGCAGTTTTCACAGGGTCTCCGGTCCCACTTCATCTGGCGCCGTGGAACCGGAAGGAAGTTCTTCCTCCCCTCCCAACCGGCGATCTTCTGGGACACATCACAGGTCCCAGAAGATACACCGACCATTCACAGCGTGCCTCGCGCATGCGCAGCGCGTGCCTGGCTTTGAAGCCAAAGTTGGGTGCCGACACCGCCGAGGGGAGGGGGAGAAGAGCGAGCCTTTGGGCGGCCGCATCCCTGGAGTATGGGACAGGTGAGTGTCCGATTGTTAAAAGGCAGCAACTACACTTTTTGTAGCTGCTGACTTTAACTGGGTGGAACTCCACTTTAAAGACAGGATAGTGCAAAATTAGAATTTCCCTTGAGTCATTTTGATATTAGTGCTGGGTTCACAGATATTTGGTGTACCGATGTTAACATTGTTTGTCACAATTATTTTCTTGCACTGGATATTTCAAATACTATATTGTATCTTAACCACTTGAAGCTCAGGTCTTTTTCTGATACTTCTCACATACATGTAAAAATCTGCATGTTTTGCATGAAAATGGCTTGCAACCCACCAACATTATAGTTTTTTTTTTTTAAAGCAGAGGCCATAGAGAATAAAAAGGTGGGTGTTGCAATTTTTCCTGGCGCACGGTATTTGTGCAGCGCTTTTTCAAGCGCATTTTGTTTTTGGAAAAAAATTACACTTTCATGAATTTGAATGCACAAAAGCACACTATAATACCCAAATGTTAGATAAAATATAAAAGATGTTACGTCTGGTAAATAGACACCAAACATGACACACTTTAAAACTGTGCACGCCTGTGGAACAGCGACAAGCTACGTACATATTATCCATAGGTGACACTTTAAAGCCTTTACAGCTTACCAATTTAGATGTACAAAGGAGATCTAGTGCTAGAATTATTGCTCTCAATCGGACATTTGTGGTGATACCTCACGTGTGGTGCGATAACTATTTTTTACATACCGATTCAGGACAGACGTGTGCATTCACCTTTGGTGGGGGGATCATCCTAGTATAGCCACAAAAAGTCCCATGACTAGTACATCGCCCGGTGGCAAATGTTTAACTCCTTAATATTTAGAATAAAAAATACAAATTTCCAATGTTTCTTTGACGTCTCGGTTCTCAATTGTGTAACTAGGACAGGAAGTTTGCAGAATTTCTCCAGCAAGGGTACAGATAACAATTAAGAGAAGCTTGGGGTTATATATATATATATATATATATATAAAAAACACAAGCCAAACATAGATACTCACTTCTTTGTTGCAGCTGTCCTACGTCATCTCCAACACTGAGAACAAAGGGATCACATGACTGCTGTTTGTTCAGTTCTCAATCTACTTAGAGCGGAGAGTATTGACTGTCACCAGGCAGGAGAGGGGTGGTGCAGCTGGCTCCAGTTCTCACCTTAGCACTCAGAGCCTGCTGACAGATAGGAGGCTGGGTGGATCCTTATAATATGGTTGGGATCCTTTCAGAGACTGGATCGGCCCTGCGACATCAGCTGATAGGGGTCTTTGGAAGTATGTTTACTCCTGTGACCCAGAAGAGATATCCAAAATAAAAAACCTTGGCCATACTTCTCTTTTTATGTATGGAAAGTGGTAAAGGGTTGGAACCATTTGAGATTTGTAGTAGTATCTGATCGCACTAACATTTCTTCTCGGGCAAAAGAAAGTGGTAGAAGATCAGGCGCTCAACCCCCCCAAACACTCAGCACTCTACCCAAAAACCTAAAAAGTTAGAACAAAAAGGTCTCTGCACTTTTGGTGCGACTTCGGCATGACTTGTATTGCCACGGCAGTGTGATCTGGGGCTTAACTGCAAAATGGTCAGAGGCAGCCTTAAATGAGCCAGTACTGAACACCAACTGCAGCAGATTGTATTAAAAGGACAACTGTGTGTAGTACATATACAGGAAGGTGATCACCTCCTAAAGCACTGGGGGTGGTGGTCACAGTAAAAGTGGTCTTGTCAAGTGTTGACACTGGCAGGTTCAGCAGCTATTTAATATTTAATTAATCACAAAATTGGGGGGGGGGGGAAATTGCACAATCACATTAAAGTGGTTCTAAAGGCTGAGTGCTTTTTACCTTCATGCATTCTATGCACAAAAGTTAAAAACCTTGCGTGCAGCAGCCCCACAAATCCTTACCTGAACTCCCTCCGATCCAGTGATGTGCATGAGAGCCTCAGCTGTCCCAGATCTCTCCCTCCTCATTAGCTGAGACAGCAGCGGGAGCTCATTGGCTCCCACTGCTATCAATCACAGCCAGGAAGCCAATAAAAGGAAGTGTGGGGGACGGCAAGGCCAAGCCACTGCTCTGGGTGTCTTATAGAGGTATAGAGCAGTGGCTCGGGAGCGAGCATGCAGCGGTGCCCCACCCCCAGGGCAAGCGGCTTTCTCCAAGGGCACCAATTGAGGGGGACGAGCCAGGAGCATCGACAGGGGGACCCGAAAACACATTTTTTAACTTATGAAACTGGATCAAAGAAAACCTCATCTTATTATCCATAGCAACCATGGAGATGTCATTTTCTGTTCACAAATTAGTAACACCTACACTCATCTTTGTTCCCTTCTATCAATAATCAAGGTTTTGTTGCTATACTAAAAACAAACCCTCATGTGCTTCTGCACTATGGTTCTGTAGATGTTCTGCAGAATATTTATTCATCTTCAATAGAACACCAAAATGTGCTGCAGATAATGGTGCCGATTTTCTAAAGAAGTTGAAAATCTTCACAAAATACACGAAACCATCATATATGTTCATGGTAGTCATAGAACTTCCAATCATTATCATACATCTGTCTGATCAATAGGCTCCCAGACAGTACGGTTTAATCTGCTATATTGTAGTTAGCAACGCATTTTAATGCTGCTGCTTGGAGTCCAGATTTCTTGATGATTGTGTATAGTGAAGTTATCCTTTTATGATAACTTTTCATGGTAACTTGAATTTCAGGATAAGTTATATCTTTAACCACATGCTTACTGGGCACTTGAACCCCCCCTCCTGCCTGGACCAATTTTCGGCTTTCAGCACTGTCCCATTTTGAATGACAATTGCGCGGTCATGCGACATTGTACCCAAACAAAATTTATAATTTTTTTCCCCCACAAATAGAGCTTTCTTTTGGTGGTATTTGATTATTTTTTGTGCTATAAACAAAGAGCGACAATTTAGAAAAAAGAATATTTTATACTTTTTGCTATAATACAAATCCAAAAAACAAAAAAAAATTATTCAATCGGGTTTGGGCAATATATATTCTGTGAAGTGAAGACCCCCTCCCTCAGGATAACCCCCTCAAAAAACTGCAGACCCCCTTCCCTCAGGATAACCCCTCTCCATCAGAGCAGACCCCCCTCCATCAAGATAACCCCCACCATCAGTGAAGACCCCCCTCCCTCAGGATAACCCCTCCTTAAGTGTAGACCCCCCTCAGGAAATCCCCCCCCATCAGTGCAGACCCCAGGATAAACCACCCCCTCCATCAGTGCAGACCCCCTTAGGAAATGCCCCCTCCATCAGTGCAGACCCCCTTAGGAAATCCCCCCTCCATCAGTGCAGACTTCTTTAACCCCTTCCTTACTGGGCACTTAAACCCCCCTCCTGCCCAGACCAATTTTTGGCTTTCAGCGCTATCGCATTTTGAATGACAATTGCGCGGTCCTGCGACGTTGTACCCAAATAAAATTTGCGTCCTTTTTTTCACACAAATAGAGCTTTCTTTTGGTGGTATTTGATCACCTCTGCGTCATTTCTGATCGCCGCTATAAACAAAAAATGAGCGACAATTTTGCAAAAAAGAACAATATTTTTTACTTTTTGCTAAAGTACAAATCCATTAAAAAAATTATTCATCAGTTTTGGCCGATATATATTCTTCTACATATTTTTGGTAAAAGAAAATCGCAATTGACGTATATTGATTGGTTTACGCGTCTACATACTATGGGAATTGATTTATGGTGTTTTTTTATTATTATTTTTTTACTAGTAATGGCGGCGATCTGTTGTGTTCTAACTGTGTGGGGGCTGGCCTGGCCGGGACATAACAGATCGCACTGATCCCGATCACTGGGATCAGTAGATCGGTTATGTCCACCTTCACAGAACGGAGAACCGCGGTGTTTACATCGGCGATTCCTCGTTCTGCAGCTCTGACAGGCGATCGCGGGTCACGAGTGGACATAGAGTCCGCCCGACCCATGGGCACGCCCACGCAGCGGCCATGCACGCCGGGAGCGTACACAGGGGACGACATTACGGAAATTCAGATCCACGCCGGAGCTGTACTTCGGCAATAGCGTGGATCTGGAAGGGTTAAATAGTCAGTCCTCCCAAAAGTTATTTCAGTTGTATGTAAAGTCTGGTAGGTTAAGTTAGCTGCTGACTTTAAACCTTGTTCACCAACACTTTTTGGCACTTTGAAGATTTTTTTTTCCACATACTTATGGTGGGTGTTCAAACACTCATTTCAACTACCTATAATTTTAAATCATTTGCTTGGTTATGGAGGAGTATGCACAGAACACATAAGTCACAAATTGGTGTAAATCTCCACCATTTAGATCTCAAATCATCCAAAAACAAAACTGCAATAAAAGGACTAAGCTAGATGGAAACCATGCTGAATAGAGCTGATCTTTACTCTGGCCCTATAACCCTAATGCAGGCCCTAAAGTGTATGTAAACCCAAATTCTAAAGTTGTGCAAATATCTCCCAATTTGCCTTGTTAGAATTGTATTAACACTTCAGGGTTTTTGTTTTTTAAATAAGCATGTTATACTAGCTTGCTCTGTGGTGTTGCACAGAGCAGCTTCGGTCTTCTTCTTTTCCAAGTTGGGGCATTTTTTTTTTTTTTTGAAGGCCTAGCTTCTCAACTGTGCTACAGGAAAAATGGTTTGCTACCCATAGCCATCAATTGCATTCCTACTGTCATTGTGCAGTTCAGATTTGGAAATTAGGCCTCATACACACAGGCATAATAGCAAAATGTCGGGACCAACGCCAGACAAATATCGGCATCAAAAACCACGATTTCGTCTGCGTTTTGCATCAGCGTTAATGAGAGTTAGTGAGCTTCGACGTCAATAGGCATTAAAAAAAAAGAATTTTTTTTTTTTTTTTATTAAACCTGAAAACGCCGGTGCAAAAAACGCTGGTTAATGTCGCTACAGCGTTAATGTGCATTTTGCCGGCTCAGCATCAAAAAGGCCATAACGTTACAGCCTCGGAACTCGCTGGCCATGGGTTCTGCTTTCAGCTCACTAACACCGATGCCATCTACAGCTCAAAAACGTCAGTGTTTTTATGGGGCCATTGAGCAACACGGACAGCTGCAAAAACCGCTAAAGAATGCGGCGGTAAAAAAACGTCTGTGTATGAGGCCTACACTCGGACTGCTTGCAATGTGCAACAAGAAACCTTCACACACCTGCCTTATTCTTCCTTACAGATGTACAATACCTTTTTTAACCAGGAAAGTATATGCATGTGTGTCAAAGCAAAGGCTACAAACTTCAAAGTAAAAATTGTTGTATATTAAAAGCAATTTAAATAGAAGTTCAGAAAAAAACAGATATTCCAAGCACTATAGCCAGAGTCTCACACATGCATATGATTGAATCAATCAGTGAAAAATAGCTGGAGCTGTCGTCACAAAAACACTGGGAGTGGTGATGAAGCAGATAGAAAGTCGCGCTCAAGGCTAGTGATATACAGTCAGGTCCATATATATATTGGGACATCGACAATTCTAATCTTTTTGGCTCTATACACCACCACAATAGATTTGAAATGAAACAAGATGTGCTTTAACTGCAGACTTTCAGCTTTAATTTGAGGGTATTTACATCCAAATCAGGTGAACGGTATAGGAATAACAGTTTGTATATGTGCCTCCCACTTTTTAAAGGGACAGTTGGCTGCTCAGCTGTTCCACGGCCAGGTGTGTGTTATTCCCTCATTATCCCATTTACAAGGAGCAGATAAAAGAGATAAAGAGTTCATTTCAAGTGTGCTGTTTGCATTTGGAATCTGTTGCTGTCAACTCTCAATATGAGACCCAAAGAGCTGTCACCATCAGTGAAGCAAGCTATCATTAGGCTGAAAAAACAAAAAACCCATCAGAGATAGCAAAAACATTAGGTGTGGCCAAATCAACTTGTTGGAACATCCTTAAAAAGAAAGAACGCACCAGTGAGCTCAGCAACACCAAAAGACCCGGAAGACCACAGAAAACAGCTGTGGTGGATGACTGAAGAATTCTTTCCCTGGTGAAGAAAACACCCTTCACAACAGTTGGCCAGATCAAGAACACTACTCTCCAGGAGGTAGGTGTATTTGTGTCAAAGTCAACAATCAAGAGAAGACTTCACCAGAGTCACAAGATGTAAACCATTGGTGAGCCTAAAAAACAGGAGGGCCAGATTAGAGTTTGCCAAACAACATCTAAAAAAGCCTTCACAGTTCTGGAACAACATCCTATGGACAGATGAGACCAAGATCAACTTGTACCAGAGTGATGGGAAGAAAAGGAGTATGGAGAAAGAATGGCACTGCTCATGATCCAAAGCATACCACCTCATCAGTGAAGCATGGTGGTGGTAGTGTCATGGCATGGGCATGTATGGCTGCCAATGGAACTGATTCCCTTGTATTTAATGATGATGATGTGACTGCTGACAAAAGCGGCTGGATGAATTCTGAAGTGTTTCAGGCAATATCTGCTCATATTCAGCCAAATGCTTCAGAACTCATTGGACAGCGCTTCACAGTGCAGATGGACAAAGACCCGAAGCATACTGCGAAAGCAACCAAAGAGTTTAAGGGGAAGAAGTGGAAAGGCTTCAGGCTGTAATTGACTGCAAAGGATTTGCAACCAAGTATTGAAAAGTGAAAGTTTGATTTATGACTGTTAATCTGTCCCATTACTTTTGGTCCCTTAAAAAGCGAGAGGCACATATACAAACTGTTGTAATTCCTACACCGTTCGCCTAATTTGGATGTAAATACCCTCAAATTAAAGCTGAAAGTCTGCAGTTAAAGCACATCTTGTTTGTTTCATTTCAAATCTATTGTGGTGGTGTATAGAGCCAAAAAGATTAGAATTGTGTAGATGTCCCAATGTTTATGGACCTGACTGTAAATGGTCAGAATATGACTGCCACTGATTATTGAGATTGCAACAGTCAGTGGCAGTCATCATATTCTAACCATTTATATTGCAAGCCTTGAGCTCTGCCCAGACTTTCTATCTGCTTAAATATAAGCTTACCTTTCCGAAGATCTCAAATTAAATACTAATACAGAATGATTAACTTTTAAATATAATTTTCTTACAGCCTTGAGGCATTCACTGTGTACCATGAAAAACGTAGATTACAGCTACTTTCACACTGGGACAGTAGCGGTAAAGCACTAGTTTTAGCGGTGCTTTACTGCTATTCTAACCCTAAGAAGGGGTTGACAAGGGGTTAAAAGCGCCACCGCTCAGCGATTCCAATGCGGTGTTCAGCCGATTTGGAAGCACCGCCCATTGACTATAATGGAGGGGGGGGGGGGGGTACAGGAGCGCTCCGCACACCACCCCAAATATGCTGTTTGCAGGACTTTTTTTTCCCGTCCTGCAAGCAGGGGGGGGTGGGGGGGGGGGTGTGGGTTGGGATATTTCAGGTGCTATTTTGAGCACCGCAGCACCTGAAAAATGACCCAGTGTGAAAGAGAGCTTAGGCTTGCTGCTAGGCTGGAATAAGGATTAGTATGCGTTACAGAGTGCAAACTATTGTTCTAGGTATTTAGCAATTTCAGGTCAAGAAACACTTAAAGCGGAGTTCCACCCAAAAGTGAAACTTCCGCTTTAAGAGAAGGTGACCCCCCGACATGCCATAATTGGCATGTCCTTTTTTGGGGGGGGGGGACCGGACCATTTTCACAGGGTCCACTTACTCTCCTGGCGCGGAGGAGCCGGAAGGAAGTTCACCTTCCCCCTCCATCTCAGCGGTCTTCTGGGACATGTCACAGGTCCCAGAAGATAAGCCGAGCCATTCAAAAGCTGCAGCGTGACTCGCGCATGTGTAGTGAGCGCCCGGCTTTGACGCCAAAGCCGGGTGCCCACACTTGTGATGCCGGCGCCACCGAGGGGAGGGGGAGACAAGCGAGCCCTCGGACGGCCGCATCGCTGGAACGAGGGACAGGCGAGTGGCCCTTTGGTAGCTGCTGACTTTTAACAGGGTGGAACTCCGCTTTAAACAGGTGTTGCGATAGGAGCTTTATTGGAATTAATCATCACTGTCAGATGGCAGAATGGCTGCAGCTGAAGGACAGATCAGAGCTCTGTACACAAGCACAGCGTGTTGCATGGAATCTCCTGGATGGCAACACATACGGGCAGTGCGGGACCAAAAGGACCTCTTCTCCTTTCTTAGGCCCCTTTCACACGGGCGGAAAGAATTCAGCTTTTAGCTGCGGATAGATGAAGTTTTCTACTGCTGCTATACTCAGACAATGCTTTCCTATGGCCCCATTCACACACTGGTTTCATTACATGGGATTTTTTGTGCGATTAGAAAAAAAAAGGGATTTTATTAAAACTTACCGTAAAATCCTTTTCTCTGAGTTCACTGACAGACGCAGCTCATCATGACGTGTGGGGTTTATGCTTGTCCCACTAGGAGTTAACTAGGCAGGGAAAAGAAACAGCTGGCCCCTCCCATGGGGGCCGTCCTCTCCTCCTACATAAACCCCCTCATAGCACAACTCTTCAGTTCGTACACAAGCCGTACAAGAACAGAGCACAGAGGGGTGGGTGCTGCGTCTGTCAGTGAACTCAGAGAAAAGGATTTTACGGTAAGTTTTAATAAAATCCCTTTTTCTCCTATCGTTCACTGACAGACGCAGCTCATCATGACGTGTGGGGACGTCCCCAAGCTGTGTCAAAAGAGGGGTGGGTAAACGCTAACAACAGTACCCAACTGAACCTCTAAGGAGGCGCCAGACGCGCCTACACTGCCGCCTGCAAAACTTTGCGACCAAAGGCAGCATCTGAAGATGCAAACACATCAACTTTATAGAACTTGTTGAAAGTGTGAACCGAGGCCCAAGTGGCCGCCTTGCACACCTGTGACACCGAAGCCTGGTGTCTGAAAGCCCAGGAAGTGCTAACAGCTCGGGTAGAATGAGCCGTGACCGGAAAAGGGGGAGCCTTGCCCCAAACAGAATACGCATGGGTCACGGTCTGTCTGATCCAACGAGAAATCGTAGCCGACGAGGCCGCCAACCCTTTGCACTGGCCTTCTGGCAGCACAAACAAAGCATCAGCTTTTTGAAAAGAAGCTGTAGCAGCCAAGTACACTCGTAAGGCCCTCACTACGTCCAAAGCATGCAACTCAAACTCCTTTGGGTGCGATGGACGAGGGCACAATGAAGGAAGAACAATATCTTCACTAACGTGAGAGGAAGAAACCACCTTCGGAAGGAAGGAGAAGGTCGCAAGACCGCCTTATCCTTATGTATGACTAAGTAGGGAGACTTGCACGATAGTGCTGCTAATTCAGACACCCATCTGGCGGAAGTGATGGCAACTTAAAAGGCCACCTTCTGCGACAGCAATGACAAAGAAATCTCCCTGATATTCTCATAAGGTGGTTTCTGAAGTACAGAAAGCACCAAATTCAGATCCCACAGAGCAATCGGAGTCCTCACCCGAGGCGCCACATGTCGCACACCTTGTACAAAGGTACGAATCAATGAGTGCGAAGCTAAAGGTCTCTGAAAGAGAATTGCCAGAGCCGATATCTGGCCCTTGAGAGTACTCAAAGCCAGTTTTTTGTTCAGGCCCTGTTGTAAACGACATAAGAGCGAGGGTTATGGCCCTCCGCCTCGCACCAAGCAATATAAGCCTTCCAGGTGCGGTGATAAATCTTGCGAGAAGTACACTTGCGAGCTTTTAACAAAGTAGGGATCACGGAGTCGGCGACTCCTGTCTCTCAGCACCTGGGACTCAGCCAAGCCGTCAAAGCCAGCGAGGGTAAAGCAGGGTGCAAGATAGGTTCCTGAGACAGAAGATCGTCTCGCAGTGGGAGCCGCCAAGGGGCATCTGCCACCATTCGCACCACGTCGGCGTACCAAGTGCGCCGAGGCCAATCTGGAGCCACCAGGATTATTGGTATCCGCTCCGCCACTATCCTGCGTATCAATCGCGGAAGCAGTCGTATCGGAGGGTCTTGATAGAAGTCAAATAAAAGAAAACAAAATAAAAAATGGTCACAAACAGGACCACAAATTCCCCTAAGGGGAAGCCAGGTCAACTCCTTGCAAACTAGGCATAAGAACTGAAGAGCTATGCTATGAGGGGGTTTATGTAGGAAGAGAGGACGGCCCTCATGGGAGGGGCCAGCTATTTCTTTTCCCTGCCTAGTTAACTCCTAGTGGGGCAAGCATTAACCCCACACGTCATGATGAGCTGCGTCTGTCAGTGAACGATAGGAGAAATAGATTTGACTGCGTCCAGGAACGATTTAATGCAGCTATCTGCACAAAACTGCAGGTAAATCGCAGTGCACTATTTCAACTGCAGATAGCAGTGGCAACAAGGAAAGAAAAACAAAGGAAGCACATCAGAAATTACAACAATGTTCCACTGCCGCTAAACGCAGCTGCATGTAAAAGCAGCTAAAAGCAATGTATTGCAAGTGATCGCTGTGCTTAGTGTCTTGAAACTTCAAAATAACAAAACATGCTTTTAACAGCGGCAGAACAGCCGCCCGTGTGAGGGGCCTAATGCCTTGACAAAAGGACAACCATGCCCACTGCACCACCCACATGACGTTGTCCAGGAAATTCCCTGCAACACGCCGTGCCTGTGTACAGAGCACTAGTCTATCCTTCAGCTGTAGACACTCATCTTATAGTGCTGCTATCAAAGACTACAAGTGTGAAAACAGAGTGGTGTTCATGCTGGGCAGTGTTTAGTACGAGCCTTTTTTATTTTCATTTTGTGAGTTACCAATTTTGTATTTGATTTTTAATATTAAGGCCTCATACACACGGACGTTTTTTGATGCCAGCGTTTTCTGGCATTTTTTTCAGCTCTCCATGTTAGTCAATGGCCCCAGAAAAACACAGACGTTTTTGAGCTGTATATGGCGTCGGCGTTAGTGAGCTGAAACTAGAACCCACGACCAGCGCGTTCTGAGGCTGTAATGTTTTGGCGGTTTTTGACGCAGACGCTGCAAAACGCTCACTAACGCCAACTAACACCGTACTGGCGTTTTTAGGTTGAAAGATAGCAGAGGGATGATTTTTTTTAAAAACGCCAATTGATGCCTATGCTCACTAACGCCGAAAAATGACGATTTTTTTTTTCCTTGATGCCGGGCCCGACGGTTTGTTTATTTTTTAAGAACCGTCTGTGTGTATGAGGCCTAAAGCTTTAACTCTACTGCACTTGTGCGCTCTTCCTATTCTGTCATTTATAGATTTCCCCAATCTTGTGAAGAGCAGCAACCAAGAGGTGTCATATTACTTCTGAAGATTCAAAATGTCTTGTTTAAGAATTTGTGGTGTAAGACACTTGCACATTAACAGTTTTTACAGATGGCTTTTGTGCGTTAAGGCTTCATGCACACAGGACGTTAAAACAAACGTCCTAAAAACGCCAGTAACTTATCAATGATTTTTTCAGGTTTTTTTTTTAGCGTTTTTATGGCGGCGTTAATGAGCGTTATTGAACGTTTTTAGCGCTGGCGTTAATGAGCGTTTTTGTTGTTTTCAATGGATACAAAACGTCCATAAACGTTGGTGAGCGGCGTTATTGAGCGTTTTTACAGCTGAAAAACGTCACTCGGAACCCTCTGGTCTTGGGTTTTTTTACAGCTGAAAAACGCCCCAGCTAAAAACAGTTGATAACAGCCTATGTGTGCATGAACACATAGGATAACATGGAGGGTTTATCGACTGTAGAAAAAAAAACGCCTGCAGCTGAAAACAGCAGCTGTAAAAGCGTCCTGTGTACATGAGGCCTAATAGTCACAAGTCACAAGAGGGCCCTTAAAAATGTTTTTGTCTTATTTTCATTATTAGCATTAAAGTCTCATCTTCCTGGTAACGAACAAAGCATGTACTTTTTACAACTATCTTCCAATCACATTAACGCGCTTCCAAAAAAAGCCACTGTAGCCTATAAAAGCAGACAGGTTTTTGAAGTTAAATAAAACACTCCTTCCATAGTCTGCCGCTGTCAGACTAAATAAGGTATATTATTCTCCCATAAGGCATTTATGTGCATACATTCTGAGCCTTGCCCAAGATGCATGAGAATACTGGAGTGGCGTTTGAAAACATTACTAAAAATCATTATCAGATTGTAGTCAGCAATCTTCTTTAGATCAGCTTTTCACGTACACTGACATGTCTGTGAAGATCCATCTCACATTACAGTCATCCTGTTGAGTCTATAAAAAAACAAAA
>BLSH010047610.1:2208569-2223408 GCA_018402905.1 Glandirana rugosa | reverse complement strand
GGGTGCAGAACCATTTACAAAGCCACAAGCAGTCACAGCCAGCTGCCCGCAGTTAAAACACTGGCGCTGGGGACCCGAAGACCGGCAAAGAATCTGTCTGGGTAAGGACAGTGCTGGATCCTTGAACAGGTAAGTGCATGTTTATAGAGTTAGCAGCTACAGTTTTTGGCACATCTGACTGAAGCGCCTCTTTATGCGGCTTGAACAAGCTACAAAACATCCTCAACATCACAGAGCAAGCCTAGCTGAATGTGATCAACTACTACTAGATATTGTATTTGATAATACTGACATACTCCCCATTGACTTTGTTCAATAAGATTTAAAGTTAATTTGTACAAAATAAAAAACAGGAGGAGAAATACACCCTGAAAACAAAACAAATGGCAAGATGCAGAGGAGCCTTTACACAGAACATTTAAGCCAAAAAGTCTAAATACACAAATGCCATGTACACCCCCTCCCCCCCCCCCCCCCCCCCCCCAAGAAGAAAAAAAAAAATACTCACATCCAATAGCAAGATACCGGAAGAAGAGCCAACCACTTATGAGTGGTTCCTTAGGATTACGGGGTGGCTTGTTCATGATGTCTAGATCCGGTGGATTGAAACCCAGTGCAGTTGCAGGAAGACCATCAGTCACCAAATTAACCCACAGCAGCTGGACAGGAATTAATGCCTCAGGAAATCCCAGGGCAGCTGTCAGGAAAATGCTACATGGGACAAAAAAAAAAAAAAAAGCATATAGTAAAATATCTGCTATTAAAACTTCAAAAAGGTATTGGTTTATCCCAGAACATCATATAACCTAAAAAAACAAACACCATTCTGAAAAGTCTATACAGTGGTAGGGTTACTTGGGTATATTTGAGTTTTTAAGCCTGCCCTGAAACGTTCTGCTTTCTCGAAGGTGAACTGCAAAACCGATATCTATACCAATCCGGAAAGCTACAGATAAAGAGCAGGGTGAATATAGAAGACAGCGTTTCAGGAAAAAAGTTAGCCAACTCAAATAAACCCATGAAAACCATGCCAAAAGCACAGCAGCTTCGGCTGATACATACCAAACCACTTCTCCGACATTTGAAGAGATGAGGTACCGAATGAACTGCTTCATGTTGTTGTAGATGGCTCGCCCTTCCTCAACAGCAGCCACAATTGTAGAGAAGTTATCATCGGCCAGCACCATTTCTGAAGCTGTTTTGGCCACTGCAGTCCCAGATCCCATAGCTATTCCAATCTCTGCTTTCTTCAAGGCAGGGGCATCATTGACACCATCTCCAGTCTAAAACCAAAACAGTCATAACGTATTTGAGATTACAGATTTTGGTGAAACAGAATGTGATATGGGAATCTTTATTAGACGAATGAAACAAATCTTAAACACTTCATATCAGAACGCTTACTAATATTTCACAGCTGTAATAGAATCACGCAAGAGTTTTATGACCCTATAAAATAGTATTTTCGAATCTTCATTTACTTACCATTGCTGTGATCTCATCAAAAGACTGCAGAAACTCAACAATTTTGGACTTGTGCGAAGGTTCTACACGAGCAAAGCAGCGTGCATTCATGCAAGCGTCCCTTTGTGCAGCGGGGGACAACTCATCAAACTCGCGACCTGTGAAAGCCTTCTCAGAAACATCCTCATCTTCACGGAAGATACCAATACGTCGACAAATTGCAACTGCTGTGCCTTTGTTATCACCAGTAATCATAATCACGCGGATTCCAGCCTGTCGACACATTCTCACCGATGCAGCAACTTCAGTTCTAGGAGGGTCCAGCATTCCAACACAGCCAATAAAAGTCAGATTGGTCTGGAAGTGGAAGTACATTAAAAAGACAATTACCTTCAACCAGAGCACATATATACTTAAAATTTGCTTCATTAAAAATAATTACAGGCATGGCTATATTATATATAATTACATTGGTCAAGCTTGGACCAACAGAACTGTGTGCGTATGTACTTTATCTGGCTGATGCCTCTGGAAACTGGAAATCAATGAAGTAGACAGCACTATTTCAGTGATCTCCACTTCCGGGCCCCGTAAAGGTGCTATTTAGAGAATGAATAAATGAAAATTTTCTCTAAATAGACAAGGTGAAGAGGCGAGGCAATATCCCTTTACCACCTTTCTCCTTTTCCCCAAATGCCCCCTCCCCTTAATTCCACTCCAACATACATATCCTGATACTGCATACCCTAACACTTGACTACAAGACAATTCCTTCTAGATACAGCTCACATATTACCCCTCAACCATACTCCTAAAGGTAATTGGATGATCATCAATACCATAATATTGTCATTGGTATAACACTAAATAACACCAGCACGATTTAAAGTGGTTTTAAGGTAAATGTTTTACCTTAATGTATTCTCTGAATTAAGGTTAAAAAGAAAAAGAAAAAAAAAAAAAACACCTTCTGTGATTAGAATCACAGATCATTCCCTAAATACTGAATACTTACTTACCTGAGCCTGACCTAGAACACTGTGCCCAAGAGCAGTGACTCTCTTCACCCCCTCTCTCCTCACTGGACATGGAGGCAGAAGTGGGTACTATTGGCTACTGCTGCTGTCAATCACAGCCTGAGAGGAGAGAGTGGGGGTGGGTGTGAGCTGAGCTTTGAGTGTCTACTATGCTTGCTATGGCACTGGGGGGAACCACAGAAGATCAGGGCTGCTCTGTGCAAAAGTATTGCACAGAGGAGGCAAGTATCAGATGCTCATAGTTTAAAAAACATTTATGTTTACAAATCACTTTGATATACCAGTGTGCATTTTATATACCACAAATGCAAACATTTCAAAATGTCCTTAGTAAAATTTGGTTTACAATGCAAAAAAAAAAAAAGGCAGCCTAAATCTAAAATCACAATCTTAACCGGTTCCCGACCGACTCGCGTAGATTTACTGCTGCAGAGTGGCAGCGTCCTGTGAATCACTGTCTATAAACGGCGGCTTGTACTTGTGCGGCAGTGCGCCAGCGGCAGCACTCTCTCGTGCCCGCCGCACTCTACAGAAGTGTGGCCGCGACTCGGGCGGACTCAATCTCTGTCGGCGAGCCGCGATTGCCTGGCAGAGAAGAAAGACAGGGAACAGTCGATGTAAACACGGCGGTTCCCCGCTCTGTCAGGGAGCATGTAAGAGATCTACTGATCCCTGTCACTGGGACCAGTTCGATCTCTTATGCCCCTGGCAACCCAGCCCCCTTGCAGTCAGAACACCCCTAGAGAACACAGTTAACCCCTAGATCACCCCCTGCAGGTTAACCCCTTCACTGCCAATGACATTTACACAGTAATCAGTGGCTTTTTAAATTTCTGATCGCTGTATAAATGTCATTGGTCCCAAAAACGTGTCAAAAATGTCTGACATGTCCGCTGCAATATCGCAGTCCCGATAAAAAAAAATTGCAACAATGCCAGGAATTAAATTCTCATGGTTTGTAAAACATGGCAACTTTTGCGCAAACCAATCAAACGTAGATTGCGATTTTTTTTTACCAAAAATATGAGGAAGAATATAAATCTGCCAAAACTGATGAATTTGTTTTTTTATATATTTTTTTTGGATATGTATTGTAGCAAAAAGTAAAAAATTTTTTTTTTTTTTTTTTTTGGCAAAATTGTCGCTCTTTTTTGTTTATAGCAGTGATCAGAAATGATGCAGAGGTGATCAAATACCACCAAAAGAAAGCTCTATTTGTGGGGAAAAAAAGGACGCAAATTTAGTTTGGGTACAACGTCGTACGAACACAAAATGATCAGTTAAATCAACGCAGTGCCGAATAGCAAAAAGTGCTCTGGTCCTAGCGAGGGAAATCCTTCCAGTCCTTAAGTGGTTAAAATGTATAATAGGTCACATCTAATAATTACACCAATAAAATAAATATGGAACAAAAAGAAGCATACAGTACTTTACCTCATAATTAATGAAATTGGAAGATTCCTCAAGCTTCATATCTTCTTTCCGTGGTGGGTTATCGTGAGTTGCCAGAGCCAAGCAACGCAGAGTGTCTCGGCCTGAACCCCACTCTCTGATTACACTAGTAATCTTCTGTTTAATTCCAGGTGTTAATGATAGTTTTGTGCTTCCAACGCGGATATGAGTACAACGATCTATTAAACCCTCAGGAGCACCCTACAAAAAAATTAAGTATTGAAAGTATAACCAGCATTAAAACACACAAAAAAAATATTGCAGCAACTAGAATTATGGTAAATGCAATGTATTACAGAATAAAATCTTTTATTGCATGAAAGGAGATTTACCTTGACAAACATTTTGTTAACGTTAGTGCGACTTGGTTTGTTTGGCGTGCAGTAAACAGACATAGATTTCCTATCTCTTGAGAACTCCAATGTAAATTCTTTTTTCATCAGCTGTTTAATAACCTGTAAACAAACAAGTTAGTTGTAGAAGCAAAATGAGACACACAAACACCAGTAACAATAACCTTTTGTTACAGGGTTCTGTAATTTGCAGTTATAACCACAAAAAAACAACAAAAAAAAATAAAACCACCACCACATAAGAGACTAACCGAGTTGCAAGCATTGGCACGCTCTATTCTGGAGAGTCCCTTTAGATCTGTGTCAAATACATTCATTTTTTCAACCAGGCAGGTAAGAGCAGTCTCTGTAGCTTCTCCAACTTTCTCATAAACTCCCTTTGCCTAAATTTAACAGAAAAAAAAAAAATGACAATTTGTTCTATATATAAAATAGATGTAAAATTGCAGCATTCTAAAAAGGTCAGGCATATTTTTAAACTTTCAATATAACTGACACTTACACGGATATCCTTTTAATCAATTGCCAGATGGATCTTAGTCAGTTCAGCAGTGACCAGCCGAGAGTCAATTCATCTATGGGCAGGTTGGTTGTACAAAAGTCAATCCATCAATCGCCTTCAGCACAACCAGCCTGTAGGATTTTTTTGCATGAGATTACTGCCGGTGGCTATAGCCGCCAGCAGTGACCATTGTGTTCTCTTGGCAGGAAAGACTCCACGCTGGCAGAACACAACAGTGCTGCGGGATGGACCCCCCCCCCATCAACACGGACTGCATTGATGGGGGGAATCAAGTGTTTTTCTTTTTTGCAGGAAAGAAAATTGCATTATCCATGGCTTGCCTAAGTAAAGAACCACTGGCAGCATTACAGCATGGCAAAAACTGCATTTGAAATTAACAATGTTGCAAATTATGTAATCCTTCACATCTTGCACAGAATTAAAATGTACATGCAAACACACAACTCAAAAGGTATATCATATCATACAAACCTCATTGAAGTCCAAAGATGAATCGTTACAAAGTGCACAGATGGTGGCAAGCTCTATCAGGCCGTCATACTGGTGACATTTCACTAGTTTGTCATCTTTCAGCCTATTGATTGACATGGAAAAATATTAGCAAATACACAAAATTCCCCATATTACCAACCGCATGTCAGCATGAATGTAAAAAAAAAAAAGGTTCTTTCACTCAAATTGAATTTCTGGGTAGCTTTACACAAGGTCTTGTGTTTACAAATTAAACAATGCATGAGGTACTGTTAACAAACAGAACGCAAAGCACACCGAGCTAGCAATGGCAATTATGGCTAAATCACCCACAGGCCTTATTTACCAAAACTTCTAGTAGCCACCAAGTATATTTTTTAAAATCTACTTTTCTCTGGATTAACACAGACAGTTCTCATTTCAGACACATTGATATATGACATGTACAAGTGTAGTAAAAGGAGAAGTCCAGCCAAAGCTTGTTTGGCTGGGCTTCTCCTATGGATCACAGGAGTGCAATCTGTTTTGCACTCCTGTGACCTGTTTTCAGCAGGGAGCGGACTGAAGTATACCCTCTGCTGACGTCACGGATGTCAGTCCAGGCACCGCGTCATCCCGACAATAGGAGCCAGGATCCGCCAGGTGCCTGGACCGACACCCCGCTCAGTCTCCCAGCGAGCCGCTGAGAGCCTGAAAAGGCCCGCTCCTCCACAGTCCAGCGCTCCAGTGAGCACAGAGGGAGATGAGCAGAGAGCTGTGATTGACAGTCTGCAGCTCACTGCTCACAGAGCTCTGAAAACCGAGCCATCGGCTATGTTCGCTCGGTTTTCAGTGCAGAAATGCCAGGGGACAGATGCAGCATTGCACCAATGCTGCATTCAACCAAGTATGAATAGGGG
This sequence comes from Glandirana rugosa, assembly GCA_018402905.1. Taxonomy (NCBI): domain Eukaryota; kingdom Metazoa; phylum Chordata; class Amphibia; order Anura; family Ranidae; genus Glandirana; species Glandirana rugosa. The sequence goes on along the minus strand of BLSH010047610.1, from coordinate 2,217,209 downwards.
GGAAATAAAAACCAAAAGAAAAAGCACATTACTTCTCTTTTAAAAAGGGGATGTCAGGATCTATCTATGCTTAAAACGGCTCCCATCCCCTTCTAATTCCTATTCTAGTGATCTGGCCAGTAACACACTTCCTGTATTAGAGTACCTCCACTCTGAAGGAGCACAGGGGCAGCTTTGCACAGCAGCAATGCCAGTCTGGGGAGAGGGCAGTGTTAGATGGACTAGTAGATTTAGATACACTTACGAGCTGAAGCCAAACTCCAGCTAATTACTTTATCAGCAGTTAAAACAACAGTTTTTTTTCCTTTTAAGATACAGATGTTAATAAATGAATAAAAGCTGACATTCTAAGCCCCCCTGTCAGCTGTAAATGGGTTGTCTCAACTCTAACTGCTCCATCTGTAAGAGCGTGTGCGTTTGAAAAACAATAGACTTGATGGTCAGATTACCAGGTGAAAACCACATCTAAGAATAGGTAAACTGCAATATAATAAATAATTGCTTTTGCATTTAATACTGCTTTAATATGAGAGTACCCCTCCACCACAGCTGCTCTCAAAAAGACAGCAAGACATGTCAAACTATTTTCAGGTGTAAGTAGGCAAACCAATCAGCTTGAAAGTAAAAATTTAAAAAAGGGACTTACACTTCTCCCATGGGAGCATAAGTGGAGCCGGTTACAGAAAACTCATTCAGAAAGCAATTATCGCCTTCAACTCTATCAACAATAAACATCTGTAGGAAGAAAATAAATCATTATCAGTTGATTTACCTTTTAAGACTATATGTACTTTGTATCATATTTAGTTCCAAAATGTACTTCAGTTTGTCTTAAAGGATGCTGCTTGAGAAATGCTAATAACAACCGGATGAAACAAATTAAAATTATCCATGACATCTAGTACATACACTTTACACTTGATCTCCCATACCATAGGATAATGCAGATCAACACCTTTCACATACAAATGCAGTGTACTTGACACCTTAGGCCAGGGTTTCTCAACCAGGGTTCCTCCAGAGTTTGCTAGGGCTTCCTTGAGCAATGGTCAATTTCTTTCTTTTTTTTTTTTTTCCAAAAGTTTTTATTGAAAGATACACAGATTACAAGGTATTACAATTTCTACCTCTCAGATAAATTCCCAATGATACCATTGATATTTTTAGCTATCTGTAAGGGGGCAATTCTTCCCCATGACCACAAGTGTAAGGAGCATTCTTCCCATTGACCATCACACTAATGTATCATGAGTTGTAGATTTTTAATTTTTATTAGGGGTTCCCCGAGACCAGAAAATTATTTCAAGGGTTCCTCGGTGTTGAAAAGGTTGAGAAAGGCTGACTTAGGCGATCATTTTCCACAGCATACAATTGGTCCAAAAATGGAAGATACATTGACAGGTGAAATTCTCCTGGCTCACAAAAAAAGAGTCCCACCATGAGCCTCAGATTGTAAAAAAAAAAAAAAATAAATAAAATGGGGCTCTGTCCTTGAAATACGTTAGCCTATTGGATCTTCGCCTTCTCCTATCACATGATATGATGCAATGGGGATTGAATGAGGTTGTACTATGTGATGTGCTTGATACATTTGTCATCTTGTGAGTAGAATACTTACCACTCTTTATATTAATAAAGTGATGGTTTTAGGATAATGCACTAGGTCGGTGCACCCTCTGTCTTTTTATGGTTTCAGTTGTTCCAGATTCCCCCAGTCTTAAAGTGGATTTGAACCTGATTCATGAAATTTGAGCTGCAGATCTGCAGTGTTGTATGTTATTTCTCTCCAAAGCACTGTGCCCCGTCTCTTGCTGCGTTCCTCTGTTATCAGCCTTATAAAGTTTTCCATCACATACAGTTGTGCTCATACGTTTACATACCCTGGCAGAATCTATGATTTCTTGGCCATTTTCAGAGACTATGAATGAGAACACAAACTTTTTTCACTCATGGTTCGTGTTTGGCTGAAGCCACTTTATTATCAATCAACTGTGTTTACTCTTTTTAAAATCATAATAATGACAACACAAACTACTTAAATGACCCTGATCAAAAGTTTACATACCCCAGTTCTTAATACCGTGTATTGCCCCCTTTAACATTAATGATAGCTTGAAGTCTTTTGTGGTATTTGTGGATGAGGCGCTTTATCTTCTCAGATGGTAAAGCTGCCCATTTCTCTCGTCAAAAAGCCTCCAGTTGCTAGAAATTCTTGGGCTGTCTTGCATGAACTGCACGTTTTGAGATCTCCCCAGAGTGGCTCAATGATATTGAGGTCAGGAGACTGAGATGGCCACTCCAGAACCTTCACTTTATTCTGCTGTAGACAATGATAGGTCGACTTGCCCTTGTGTTTTGGATCATTGTCATGTTGAAATGTCCAAGTAAGTCCCATGCACAGCTTCCTGGCTAATGAATGCAAATGTTCCTCCAGTATATTTTGATAACATACTGCATTCATCTTGCCATAAATTTTGACCAAATTTCCTGTGCCTTTGTAGCTCACAAATCTCCAAAACATCCGCGATTCACCTCCTGTGTTTCACAGGCCTTGTTGACTCCTCTCCAAATGTAACCTTTATGGTTGTGGCCAAAAACCAAATGACTTTGTGCCAGAAGGTTTGAGGCTGGTCTCTGTGCTGTTTGACGTAAGCAGGATACTTTGTGGCATTTGCGTAGTAATGGCTTTCTTCTGGCGACTCGATTATCCAGCCCATCTTTCTTCAAGTGCCTCCTTATTGTGCATCTTGAAACAGCCACACCACATGTTTTTAGAGAGTCCTGTATTTCACCTGAAGTTATTTGTGGCTTTTTCTTTGCATCCCGAACAATTTTCCTGGCAGTTGTGGCTGAAATTGTAGTTGGTCTACCTAACGGTGGTTTGGTTTCAACAGAACCCCTCATTTTCCACTTCTCGATTAGAATTTGAACACTGCTGATTGGCATTCTAAATTCCTTGGATATCTTTTTATATCCCTTTCCTGTTTTATACAGTTTGAACTACCTTTTCCGGCAGATCCTTTGACAATTCTTTTGCTTTCCCCATGACTCAGAATCCAGAAACGTCAGTGCAGCACTGGATGAAAGATGCAAGGGTCTGTCACGAGTTCAGAAACTCACTGACCTTTTATATACACACACACTAATTACAAGCAAACAGATCACAGGTGAGGATGGTTACCTTTTTAATAGCCATTCAAACCCCTTTGTGTCAATTTGTGTGCATGTTATCAGTCCAAAATCACCGGGGTATGTAAACTTTTGATCAGGGTCATTTGGGTAGTTTCTGTTGTCATTATGATTTAAGAAGAATAAACACAGCTGATTGATAATAAATAGTTTCAGCCAAACACGTTACTCATGAGTGAAAGAAATGTTTTTGTTTTATTCATATTCTCTGAAAAATGCCCAATAAATCAAATTCTGCCAGGGTATGTAAACTTGTGAGCACAACTGTATGATAAAAGCAGCTGGAGTTTTGTGTTGGGGAGGATGCTATAAATAGATTAGCAAAGCTCTGAGCGATACAACGAACAGAGCTGAGAGTCTCTACCTATGAGGAGAGGGGGTGGGTGCCTTTCCTCCAATTAGCTGTCTTGGCTGTGTGCCCAGACTTCACTGCAGTCTTAACCAGGAAGAGAAAATCTGCTAACACAAGTATGCGCCCGCTGTATTCCTGAGGATTGTGCCCGCGGCTCGGGCGGACCCGATGTCTGCCGACGAGCCGCGATGAGCGGCTACAGCCAAAGAACGGGGAACTGCCGATGTAAACACGGGGGTTCCCCCCTCTGTTAGTGGGGGCATGGGAGATCTACTGATCCCTGTCACTGGGATCAGTTTGATCTCTCATGCCCATGGTAGCCCAGCCCCCCCACAGTTAGAACACACCCAGGGAACATAGTTAACCCCTAGATCTCCCCCTGCAGGTTAACCCCTTCACTGCCAATGACATTTATACAGTAATCAGTGGACATTTAAATTTGTGATCGCTGTATAAAATGTCATTGGTCCCAAAAAAGTGTCCGACATGTCCGCTGCAATATCGCAGTACCGCAAAAAAAAAAAAAAAAAAAAAAAAAAAAAAACGCAGATCACCGCCATTACTAGTAAAAAAAAATAAAAAAAACCCCAGAAATGAATCATCCGTAAACGCGGCCACTTTTGCGCAAACCAATCAAACGCTGATTGTGATTTTTTTTTTTACCAAAAATATTAGGAAGAATATTAATTGGCCAAAACCGATGAAAAAAATAAAAAGTTATTTTTTTTGGATTTGTATTTTAGCAAAAAGTAAGAAATTTGGGATTTTTGCAAAATTGTCGCTCTTCTTTTGTTTATAGCGGTGATCATAAATGATGCAGAGGCGATCAAATACCACCAAAAGAAAGCTCTATTTGTGGGAAAAAAAGGAGGCAAATTTTGTTTGGATACAACGTCACAAGACCACGCAATTGTCAGTTAAAAGCGACGCAGTGCCGAATCGCAAAAAGTGCTCTGGTCCTAACCTGGGAAATCCTTCCGGGGCTGAAGTGGTTAAGAGGGCATCAAGACAAAGTGCATCTATACAAGCCAGGATGGATATATAGCCAACATTGTGTGTATCCACTCCCAAGCACAGGAGGTTTTTGTGTGGATTAGTTACTGAATGACAGGAAGCATCATGAACTTACTTGAGTGCTCATCAGTGCCCTGGCAGTTCACTGAGAACTACAAGCCACAAGGGCTGTCGGAAGTTGTAGTTCTCCCATTCACAGAAATCTGTGAATGAATGATGCTGCCATGTGGGCGGATTTTCGCATTTTGTTTTCTTCAAATTTTGCCAGCAAGTGCAGGTAGAAGATCCCCAGCCCCCTGTCACAACAGGGACTTGGGGGTTCAGGGGCTACTCATTTAGTAACATGTTACACCCTGGATACTAATTACGAGTAGTAATCCAGTTTCAACTGCATATTTAGTCATTTGCCTGGAGTTCTCCCCCCCCCCCCCCTCAAGAGCTGCTGGAGTTCTTCTATAAAAGGAGTTTAAAGACAATGACAACTTATTTACTCAGGCATTCAGATCAGGTAAAAAAAAAAGTACAAGGGAGTAACTTAGAAGTATCAATACCCAAAATTATTTTTGTTTCAATAGAACAGGGAAGGGCTAGAAAACCCATCAGGTTTTACTACTATCCAGGGCCTCATTAAAGAGATTTTCCCCCTACTTTCTGTTTTGGGACAAATTAAAGTGGAGCTCTAGCCAAAAGGAGAGGTTCTGCTGTAAGCACCCCCCACATGTAGCATGCATTTTTTTTGTTGGGGGGTACCTAGTTTTGACAGGTGCCCGCTTCCACTTGCGCTTGGTTTGCCCAGTTTCTTTTTATGTCCTGCTGTAAAAGTGCCTGTTTACAGAGTCTGTTAAATCAAAACGAAAATGTCATCAGAAATGCTTGAATCACAGCAGTGATTTCTCTTTGTCCCCTTTGTACAGTGATATCTTTAGCTGGGGTTTAATCCCCTCTGCCAATGTTAAGTGGTTTGCCTCATCCATGTAAACATACATTCTGCTGGAGGAGGCTTGTTCTTTTGAAAAACCAGACTTGTGCTGGCTGGATCACCAGATGAAAATAAAAGAAAAAAAACCTAAAAGAGGAATCTAATGCAGCCATCACATCTAAGAATCGGTAAAGTGCAATAAAATAAATGTTTGCTTACAGGTTTAAATACTGTTTTAAGAGCCCATTTAGGTCTATGCGTGTGCATTCTCATGCACATGCATTCCCAAATATGTTTTTGAGTAGGATTTTGAGTGGATAGAGTTAACAGCTGTTGACTTAGGTGTGTTAATACATGTTGCCAATGCATCTAAAAACACATGCTGTATGCATTTTAATGGGTTGCCAAGGCATTGCCTTTTGTGGGTCTCCGATGCACTAAAATGCAGGAAAACAGAAATGCTAAATTTTTCAAGATGTACTGCAGAGCAAATATGGGCACACGATTTTTGTTATGGGGAAATTGGACACTTGCGATTTTAGTGCATTGCTACGCATGCCTTAAAATGTTACAATATAAATAGGCCTTACATTTACAATGGACCCAAGTGTGTTATTGTGTACAAATTGAATTTAAACTTGAAAATGATAATTTGGAATATAAATACTGAATGTCTAAGTCAGACACAGATATACTAGCTTAAATGTGCCCATGCAGAAAAAAAAAACTATTAGTTACTGGCACAGAGTAGCTTTAGACAAACACTTCCTCTATTTGGGTTGTTGTTGGCAGGAATATACAAGTTCTATATTTGGGCAAAGACTTGACTGGATGCAACAAATCTCTATGTACTGCAGCCTCTCTCAACCTTAAAGAGGAACTAAGCCCTCTTATCCTTTACAGCCAAAGAAGCTGCCATCTTAGCCTCTGACTAATCTGCAGTGCCATTGTGCTGCACATGTGATCGGCGATGAAACCAGCCATTCAATGGTTCCATTGAGAGCCAACATAAGCACACTTCTAACTGACAGTTATCATTAAAGGTATGCCTTTAACCCTTTCGCCGACAGGTACGCATGTCATACGGACTTAACGGTGTGGGGTATTACACACAATCCAGTGGCTGCAGTCACTGGGATTGTGTGTAAAACTAACGGGCAGACTCCTGACTGTCAAGTGGGAGCGGTTGGGCGGCACCGTTGCCGCCCGATCACTCTCACGGCCCCCCGGTAACGGTGCACCCCCATGCTTACCGGGCTCCGCTTGCCCATCGGCGGGCCTGGGATGTCCATGGCGGGTGGCGGCGGCTGGAGGGGAAGGAGAAGAGCGGACACACCTCCGCTCTCCTACCCTTCTTGCAGCGTCCATAAAGCGATGTCTCTTTTTTGCAAAAAATAAAAAAAAGTTACACACAAAATCCACACCCCCCCAAAAAATTTTTTTGAGCCCCCCCCCGTACAAGTGTAAACACATGCTTCGGGGGCATCTATGCGTGAAAAATTTTATTGCGAAAAAAGTTACATATCGCCACTTACGCCAGAGTGAGAGCAATAATTCTAACATAAGACCTCCTCTGTAACACTAGACTGACATCTATAGGGGGCTTCTGAAGCGTCACCCATAGAAAATATAGGGTACTGAAGTTTGATGCCATTTCTTGGGGAGCACAAAAAATTAAGGTTTGGCATGTTGGGTATCTATTTACTCGGCACAACCTCGTCTTTTATATTTTACAAAAAAATTGGGTGATTTATTGCGTTTATTTGCCCTACAATTCACGTTTGTTTGTTTTTTACTGAAATTTTGGGTTTCCTAGACCGTTGCGGTAATGCGTGACATAAAAAAAATGGAACTACCACTATTTTATTCTTTTGTCTGCTTTCAGAAAATATATCATATTTGGAGGGTTTGTATAATAGTCAGGCCTAAAATAAGTTTTTAAACATATGTGCCAAAAACGGCTCTGGCAACAAAAGGGTTAAATGTAACCATTTGAGCAAAGTTAAATTTGAGTTTAGTTCCACTTTAACAGAGAAAAATCTTTAAAATGGCTTTTATGTCTTAGGGCCAGTTCACAGCAGAATTGCATAGGAATATGTGCTGTGTTCCTGTGTGATTCCTGCACAGTGCAGTTTTAAAGCCCTTTCATTTGAATGGGCTGCAAATGGCTCCAGAATATGTAATAATAACAGTGCTGTTCTAGGACAAAATAATTTTCAGTAAAGGTAATGGTAATAAAATTAAAGTAGAAAAGGCAACACGTTTTCTTCATTTTGGACACAGTAATGGAGGGTTATAAACTCTGCCAGTCTTTTTTTTTTTGCCATCTGCATTCCATTGGGAAGATTTCCATTCACTTCCTGTCCAATAACCAAAACAGGAAGAAGATGGAAATCCCTTCAAAGTAAGGGAATCCCTGGTTGTCACAAAGTTTATCAGATCTAGTGTCCCCACTGGACGATTTCCCAGGTCTCATCTGGGGACAACCCAAAATTTGGGATTTTTCTTCTTTCACATTCAATGGTAAGGGTAAAACAGGACAAATAGAGAGGGTGAATCTCGCTAATGGGGGACACAGACAACAATACAAATCCAACAGAGCTTCTAATCCTTCTCCACTCTATCCAAAACTAAAAAAAGGTTTAGCTTTTAGTTCTATATTAACTCCTTGCCGACCGCCGATCGGCAATTGACGGCGGCAAGGTGGCTCGTGAGCGCAAATCGCAGTCATATGACGGCGGCCGCGCTCCCGAGCCTAGTGAGCGCGCGCCGCCGGAGGCGCGCACTCACTGTGTTCGGGGAGGGCCAGGGAGCGGGTGCGGCGGCTTCGATTGCCGCCGGCCACCCGCGATGGCCCCCCCGGAGCGAAGGTCCGTGTATGTAAACACGGACCTCCGCTCTGTGTGAGGGGGAAGGGCTGTGATCACAGCCTTCGTGTATACGAAGGCTGTGACCACTTCCCTTCCCCAGCTAGTACAGTCCGCTTGTGTCACTCACGCGCGGAGGCCGCCGCGCGCGAGTGATCCGAGCCCTCGCGCCGGCGGCAGTATACTGACGCTAAACGCGAGTGCTCGGTGGAACGGCGGCAGTTAACGGCTAGCCGCCAGCCGTTCCTCAATTATATCTTGATTTTCGATTTGGAAAAAAATCAAAACCTATCTCACCT
>BLSH010047610.1:2179546-2189693 GCA_018402905.1 Glandirana rugosa | reverse complement strand
ATTTAACCACCACAAAAAAAAAAAAAAAAAAAAAAAAAAGAACCCCACCAATCTTTAAAAAAGCAGTAAGCATTCTTAGGGCTGAAATACTATGAAGGGCAGACGACCTAAAACCACTCTCATATTGGCAACTACACATTACTGGGGACATTAAAAAAAATGAAATCTTTTACATAAATGGATTAAGAAACATTTATAGCAATGTAAGTTTAAGGAAATCCGAACTCTTAAAAAGGAGGAGATACCGGCTAAATTATTGTACAATATGTTCACACAGTAATACTATAAACTCACTTCAATTAAAACGCCTTCAGGTCAGCATGGTAGACATACAACTAGGATGCACGCACTGCAAAGATGTAAAAATTTCAGGGTCCTCAACTTCTGAGACCATACACATGATCTATTATGCATTGTTGAGATTTATTATTCATCCCTCACTCCATAAAATAGGAAAATTAACTGTGGCTCAACATTTTAAATTAGGGGAGAGAGGGGGGGGGGGGGGGAGATTTTCAAACGTCAACATTTTAAATTAGGGGAGGGGGGGGGGGGATTTTAAAACGTCCTGTGTACATGAAGCCTAAAAAGAACAATGTAGAGAGATTTTACAATAAATAGTTCACTGGGTGCCTTGTATTGCCCAATAGTAAGTAAAACACATTACCTACTAAATAGATCACTTCCTACTGAGAATCTGCCACTGCCCCACCATTCTAAGTTAAATTATCTTTATCAGACATTAGTGTGTGGATTTGGCCAACTCTGTAGGGACTGGATAAAATTCTAGCTTTCTATGGGTGCCTTTACACTGTACTGCAGCTGTAATGTGTAACCATCCAGAAGGTTACAGTCATGACTCACACACCAGTAAAATCCGATTTCTAGGATTCCCCCCTACTTTACTCTAGGCAGGTGCAATTTTTTTATTCTCTGGAACAGGCATGCTGGGAATGTTGTAGGTTTAGAGGGATATCTAAAGATTGCTGACACAGCATGTATAAAAACCACAGACAAATGTGAGAGCTACAGCATTTGTACTCCAAATTTGTGTTTTGTTGCTTTGCAATTTACTCATATTATCAAATCATCCAACCACTTCCCTTCTTCAAGCATTTAGCATTTGCCGACCTGTCCTCATACGGCGGCAGGTCGGCTCTCCCATGCGAACCGACGCACCTGTATGTCGGTCCGTGCATGTGGGATTGCGGGCGCTCGATGTCCTACACAGAGGCAGAACGGGGATCTGCCTATGTAAACAAGGCGGATGCACGTTCTGACAGGGGACATGTCTGAGATCTGCTGTTCCCAGTGATCGGGAACAGCTATCTCTGTCATGTCCCTGGTAGCCCACCCCCCCTACAGTTAGAACATACCCAGGGAACAGTTGATCGCCCCCTAGTGTTATTTTTACATTGACCAGTGCATTTTTATAGCACTGATCAATGTATTAATGTCACTGGTCCTCAAAAAGTGTAATTTGGGGTCCGATTTGTCCGTTGCAATGTCGCAGTCCCGCTAAAAAAAAAAAAAAAAAAAAAATAGCAGATCGCCACCATTACCAGTGAAAAAAAATAAATAAAGTTTTTCTTTTTTCAAAATTGCTGGTATTTTTTTTGCTTCTAGCGTAAAAAAATAAAAACCACAGAGGTGATCCAATGCCACCAAAAGAAAGCTCTATTTGTGGGTAAAAAAGGATGTCAATTTTGTTTGGGTACAGCATTGCATGACCGCGCAATTGTCAGTTAAAGTGATGCAGTGCCGCATCACAAAAAATGGCCTGCTCTGGAAGTGGGTAAATCCTTCAGGGGCTGAAGTGGATAAGTTGCCCAAGAATCCAAGAAGTTTCACTCAGCACCAGTTTTGAAACAGAACTAGTCTAAATTTTGTATCACCATAAAATAAATAAATAAAAAAAAACACACACCCCTTCTACTATATGAGAGAGATAAATTACCTCACATTAAAAGCAAACTGCTCTACACCGGGTCCCTGTAGTATCAGTCCCTAGAGGGAGTCCTTATGCAATTACAAGTAATAGCTTGTTTTGAGATTTGCATTCTTAAACACCTGCAGTAATTCTTTCCAGGTTATACCCATCAAGTACCCATAATCTAGTGGCCCAGGTGTATCAATAATTGAGAAAACAAATGTCTAAGGCTGCATTCACACAGGGGTGACCCGATTTCAGGGCGCCTTTGCTAGGTGATTTTAGCGCAACTTAAAAAAACACGACTTATGCCAGGCGACTTTGCCTGTGGCCAATCAGAGAAGGGAGGGGGGCTGCCCCAAATAAATTCTATTCTTTTTCACTACAAAGTCGCTTGCATTCAGATGGGGGATCCGACTTGGAAGCGACTTCTATTGAATCCTATGGGCACAAGTCGGATAGAAGTCGCCTCCAAGTAGTACAGGAACCTTTTCTGAAGTCGCAGCGACTTCAGTAGTGTACATTAAGACGGCTCCCATTCATTTCAATGGGATTTCACTTGTCAAGCAACTTGGGGCGACTTGAGGTGACTCAAGTCAGAGAGCAAGTCACCCCTGTGTGAACGGGCACTAAAGAATGAAGATATTTACAATGATTTGCCAAGGAAAAGAACAAAAACCTATGATTTTTCTTCAACTCCATGAATAATCACAAACCCTCTAGCAAATATTTAAAATGAAAAGCTTGTAATAAAAGGCCCATTATATTTGACTAAACTGAACCTGACACACTATTTCTGTAAAGCGGATAACAAAAATGTAAACTTGCTGATTCAAGATTTGCAATGCAGCTTTCTTAAGCTGCTTAATATAGTTTCTTGGCTCTGGTCTTCACTAGCGCTACAATCACACATGTAGGTTTCTGCTGCCTAACCATGTATTACCCTTAGGAGTAAAATTATGAATGTAGATGTTTTGACACACACACACACACACACACACACACACACACACACACACACACAGTCTTTAGGCGCCATTCAGATCTGGTGGTTTGGGATCAAGGGCAGAATCATGGCAATTCCTCCCACAATTCCAAATCACACTGCATTACTGGCAAAACGCACCACATGCGTTTGGGTGCCATTTTATTTTTAAAGGCACTTAAACAAGTTGTGCTTTTGCCACGATAAATTGCGTGTCAATAGCAGCAAACTGCATTACGCAAAGCAATGCAATTTATCACACGACAACCACACCGCTTTTAGGTGCTATTAAAAATGAACATGTGGTGCATTTTGTCACTACTGCAGTGTGATTTGGAATTGCTGGTAGGACATGGGGCCTCAGTGATGTGAGAAGAGAGTTCTGTGCGTTATCCAAATTGCATGCTTGCCAATCCCATCAGCACATTTTACCCATTACTAGATCAGCAATAACCAACAAGTCACACAAAAAGGTCATTACCAAAATATGCCTAATTATCGCAGGCAATGCATATAATGTAGATACCCCATCACTTGCAAGTGTCTGTATTTGGCTGACTTCTATGGCACAGTATCAAAATAGGCAATACCTTACAGCCAACAAAAATTCTACAATGACTTTTTATATAGTGGTGCGTGTTTGTTTCTAATCAGGGTTTTTCTATTCTTTCAGCCTGGGTTCACACTAGTGCGATCTCAGAGAACGCATGTGATTCATACCCACACCGCAGGTGCCAATCACATGTGATCTCTAAGCAATGAGAGTTCAGCCATACAGTTGTATGGCTGAACTCGCATTAGATTCACACTATAAAAAAGGTGAAGGAGTCTTTTTTCCCCGCACTAAAATCGAAAATCCCATGTGTGTTCTCACCTACGCGATCCGATTCCTGTGCGAGTTTACACTGCGATCTGTGAACCGATCTGGAGGTATCATTAACATTCTATTTGCATCGTTCGCAGAGGGCAGTGTGAACTTCCTGCGGGAGAGGTGCAATGCAGGAACCGGCTTTGTAATCACACGCGTTCCCGCATCACACCAGTGTGAACCAGGGCTAAGGCAAAACCAAACCCATCAACTTAACAGTTTCAAAAACAGTTACATTCTTGGGATGCTGGGAATGCAAACTGACGTATTTGCTTGTGCTTTCAACCAAACTAGAAGACTACAGGACCATTCACAAAGCACAACACGACTTGCACATGCGCAGTAGGCTGTGGAGCTAGAAAGCTTCACTTCCCGTTTCCCTTACTAGACATACCGATGCCTGCACCCAAAGGCAATTCAAGAATTGGCTGGGGTGGGAACATTGCAGGATCCCAGGACAGGCAAGTGTCTTTATATTAAAAGCTACAGGTCCCAGAAGACTATGGGACCATTCACAAAGTGCAGCGTAACTCGTACACACGCAGCAGGAAACGGGCTGCGAAGCTCTAAGGCTTCACTTCCAGTTTCCCTTACTACAGATGCCAGCACCTGCACCCGAAGCAGATTGAGGACATCGGGGGATCCCTGGACATGTAAGTGTCCTTATATTAAAAAAAAAGGCAGCAGCTACATTATTATTTGTAGCTGCTGACTTAATGTTTTCTGAAGGAGCCTGGAGCTCCTCTTTAAGGAAAGGTCAGCAATTGCATTTTAGGAAGGTTTTACTGTACTTCACACTGAGGTCTTTTTGATTCCTGTTAAGTCACCCCATCAAAACCTGTCAAGCTACATTTTTGTAATTTGCATATTTGTAAAATAAATACCTTAGGGCCCATATTAGTATGGATGCACAGAAACAAAAAATGGGATTTTATTAAGAACTTACCGTAAAATCCTTTTCTCTGAGTTCGTTGACAGACGCAGCTTCTATTCATGACACGTGGGTTATGTACCTTTTACTAGGAGTAGAATAGGCAGAACGAAAGTTCAGAAAGCAAAGCTGGCCCTACCCAGGGGGCCGTCCTCACTCAGCACATAACCCCTCAGTCCTGCATAGCATATCAGTTCGTAACAAGCCGTACAAACACAAAACCGAGGGGTGGGTGCTGCGTCTGTCAATGAACTCAAAGAAAAGGATTTTATGGTAAGTTCTTAATAAAATCCCGTTTTCTCTTACGTTCATTGACAGACACAGCCTCTATTCATGACACGTGGGGACGTCCCAAAGCAGTGCCAAACAAGAGGGGTGGGTAAACAACAACAACTGTACCCAACAGAAAGATCTCGGGAGGCGCCAGCCGCACCTGCAAAACTAAGCAGCATCCGCAGATGCTGACACAACAAGTTTGTAAAACTTAACAAAAAAGTGTGCACCGAGGCCCAAGTAGCCGCCTTGCACACCTGAGACACCGAAGCTCGGTGTCTAAACGCCCAGGAAATGCTAATCGCCCTGGTGGAATGAGCCGTGACTGGAAAAGGGGGTACTTGGCCCCGAACAGTATACGCATGGGTCACGGTCTGTCTGATCCAACGAGAAACAGTGGCCGACGAAGCCACCAACCCTTTGCGCGGCCCATCGGTCAGCACAAACAGCGCATCAGACTTCCTAAAAGGAGCCATAGCTGTCAAATACACCCGCAATGCTCTCACCACATCCAAGGAATGCAGAGCAATCTCCTTAGGGTGAGATGGGTGCGGACACAAAGAAGGGAGGACAATGTCCACATTAATGTAAAAAGAGAAGACTACCTTCGGAAGGAACGAGCACCACAATATCCTTATGTAGGTCCAAATAAGGAGACCTACAAGACAAAGCTGCCAATTCAGACACCCACCTAGCGGATGTGATAGCCCCCAAGAAGGCGACCTTCTGAGACAGCAATTGTAAGGGAATATCCCTGATCTTCTCATAGGGTGGCTTCTGCAGTACAGAAAGTACCAAGTTCAGATCCCACGCCGCCAGGGGCGACCGTACCTGAGGAGCCACATGACGTACACCCTGTTCAAAAGTACGGATCAAAGAATGCTTCGCTAAAGGACGCTGAAACAGAATCGCCAGAGCGGAAATCTGGCCCTTGAGGGTGCTCAAAGCCAACTTTTGGTCCAGGCCTTGTTGAAGAAAGGCAAGCACCCAAGCAACTGCAAAAGAACGGGGGTTCCAACCCCCCGCCTCCCATCAAGCAATATAGGCTTTCCAGGTGCGATGATAGATCTTGCGCGAAGTACACTTGCACACCTTAAGCATGGTGGGGGATCACTGACTCAGAGACCCCCCCCCGTCCCTCAGTACCTGGGACTCAATCGCCATGCCATCAAAGCCAGCGACGTAAAACAGGGTGCAAAATGGGACCCTGTGACAGAAGATCTTCGCGAAGCAGGAGTCGCCAGGGAACGTCTGTTACCATCCGCACCACGTCGGCGTACCAAGGACGCCGAGGCCAATCCGGAGCCACCAGGATTGTCGGGATTCCCTCCACTTCTATCCTGCGCAACAACTGCGGTAGAAGTTTGAGGGGAGGAAGGCGTACAGGAGCCTGTACCGGGACCATGGGGCCACCAGGGCATCCGTGGCTGCCGCCAACGGGTCCCTTGACCTGCACACAAAGGTCTTCACCTTGTGATTGAATCTGGACGCCAGGAGATCTACATCTGGCGTGCCCCGCCTCTCGCAAATCTGGCGAAACATCTCCGGATGCAAGGACCACTCTCCTTGGTCCAGCTTCTGGCGACTGAGGAAGTCCGCCTTCCAATTTTCTACACCTGGAATGTAGATGGCAGAGAGTGCTGGCATGTGAAGCTCCGCCCACTTTAGAATGAGGGCTGCCTCTGCAGCTGCCGCCAAGCTTCTCGTTCTACCTTGATGGTTCACGTACACCACCGCTGTGGCGTTGTCCGACTGAACCCGAACCGGGAGGCCGCGCAGCCTTGCCGACCAGTGGGAGAGAGAGAGCCTGATCGCCCTCAGTTTCAACACATTGATTGGAAGTCGAGACTCTTGCGCCGACCAACGGCCCTGGGCCGACAGGTGCCCCAGGACACCTCCCCAGTCCGAAAGGCTGGCATCAGTCATGACCATTGACTATTCCAGGGGAAGGAACGATTTCCCCATGGTCATTGCCGGGGCCCGAAGCCACCAAGTCAACGACCCCCTGGTCTGATGATCCAGCCAGATCAGTCTATCCAGAGACTAAGGAGATCTGTCCCACTGCAGTAGTATCGCTCGCTGCAGGAGCCGGGTGTGACTCTGGGCGTACGGTATCGCCTCGAAGGTTGAGACCATGTGCCCAAACACCCGCATGCAGAAACGTAAGGAGGACCACCGTCATGACAACAGGGTTCGCACCGCTGCTTGCAGCGTCAGCAAGTTGTCCGGAGGTAGGAATACCTTCGCCTGCACTGTGTCCAATGTCAACGACCCAGATATTTGAGGCAACAGGACGGGGTCAATGTCGACTCCTGCAGGTTGATTAGCCAACCGAAGTCCCTCAGTGAGGTCAGGGCGATAGCAACATTGTCCTCCAGAGCCAGAGCCTACTCCGCACGCAAGAGAAGATCATCCAGGTAGGCTACTACAGCAATGCCCCTCTGTCTCAGCAGAGCCAGCACCGGGGCCAGCAACTTGGTGAAGACCCGCAGAGCCGAGGCCAGGCCGAAGGGGAGAGCCACAAACTGGTAATGAAGGTCCCCTACAGCAAAGCGCAGGAAGCGCTGGTGCCTGACACCAAATGGGAAAATGCAGATATGCGTCCTTGATGTCCAGGGACGGCAGCCAATCCCCCTGGTGCAGGGTGGCCACGACCGAACGGACTGACTCCATCCTGAATTTGCGCGCCTTCACAAAGTGATTGAGCGCCTTGAACTCCAGAACTGGCCTGACCCCCCTCCCCCTTCTTTGGCACCACAAAGGGATTCGAGTAGAAGCCGCAGAATCTCTCCACCGGAGGGACTGGCACAATCACCCCCTGTTCGGACATCGACCGCACAGCCCCTAGCAGAGCTATCCGACGCTCCGGAGGGAGTCTCAAATTGGACGGGAAGAACCTGTCCGGGGGCCGAGTGCTGAACTCTTATCTTGTACCCGGAGGACACCACCTCCCGCACCCACCGGTCGGAAATGCGGGCGGCCCACCGGTCCGCGAACCCAGAAGTCGCCCCCCCACCCGAGAGACGGGCGGGGGCAACCCATCATGCGGAGGAGGACTTATCCTCAGACTTGTCGGGCTTGCTTGCCAGGGACGCTTACCGGAGCCAGAGGCAGACTTGCCGGGCCGGGAGTTCCTGCCCGCCTGACTGGGCGCACGAAAAAAAAGTTTTTGCCCAGAGGGCCGAGGCCCCTGCTTGCGGCGCTGGTCACGCCGATTGGGCTCCGGAAGAAACGTACTCTTCCCCCCGGTGAAATCCTTAATGATTTCATCCAATTGGGGCCCAAAGAGCCGACAACCCTGAAAAGGAAGATCCGTGAGGCCCTTCTTGGACACGTGATGATTGCAAAAATCGAAATTTTTGACAACATCGGTACCAAGTCCAGAACTGCGTCGCAGAGGTAACGAAGCCCCTGCACCAGGTGGTCTGCTCGCTGCACAGATTCAGGCGAATCTACACCGCCCCGAGCCTCACTCTACTCCATCGCACACTCCGTGAGTGACTGAGATACCATGACCGACGCCAAGGTCGGTCGCATGGCTGCCCCCGCCACCAGAAAGAGTGACTTGGACACTGCTTCCGTCCGCCTATCGTCCGGGTCCCTGAAAGAGGGAGAACCCTCCAAGAGAATAGTCGTCGCCTTGTTCAGGCGGGCCACTGGCAGATCCACAGCGGGGGACACCCATTTCTGTAACAAGCTGTACTCAAAGGGATAGCGCACAGAAAAACGTTTTGGCAGGGTAAAGGAATTTAGCAGACGTTGCCATTCCTTATACACATACTGGTAAAAATACTGGAGGTAGGTAAACACCTTAGGAGCACGAGAGGGCTTCTTGGACCCAAACGTATAGGCAGACGCCTGTGACTCTCCAGCCTGATCCAGGTGTAGTGAATTACGGACGGCCGCGACCAGGGCACCCACCAGCGCCTTTTCGCGTGCCACAGAGGCCCCCTGGTCCTCCTCCCCATCCGAAGGCTCCAGCTCTCCGTCTGAGAGCTCCACGGGGGTCCCAGTGACCCCACAACCCCCTTCCGGCTCCGAGTCCTCCTCAGAGGATTGCGGGGAGGGGGGACGCTTTTTGGGCCCCCCCTACACCGGTCCAATCCCCCCAGGCGAAAAACTCTTCCAAGATAGAGGTTAACTGATCCAGGGGAACCAGAGGTCCCAGCGCAGCCTGTGCCTCCGCGGATCCCTCCGGAGAAGCAACTGCCAGTTCAGCCACCATTGCGCCACAGCCAGGACACTTGTGAGGCCTACCAGCCATACGCCCCCACAATGCCACCCCCTGCAGAGCCTCAGGACTGCCCAGTAGGACCCAGCTCCCGCACCCCAGGGAAAGAAGCCAGCAATACTTGTGGAACCCTGTGTCTCTGTGTGAAAAGAGGCGGCCCTGTCCGCCAATGCCACCGCTGCTGAAACAAGTCTGCCGCTGCTGCTGCCGCTGCGTTCCCGGGAGAAGGAATGGCGGCAAAAGCACATGGAAAACTCCCATACAGGGAGATTAACCAAAAATGGCCGCCAACACACACAAGAGGCCAAACCACCTCCAAAATGGCCGCGGCAAAATGGCGGCGACCACAGCTCTGAGAAAATGGCGGCCGATGCTGCCAAAATGGCGGTGGACACCGCATGGCATGCGAACGGAGCGGCCCGAGCAGCAAACAGGCAAGCGGCGGTTAACGGCTGATTGGGCGGGCGGGAGGGGGGGAGAAAAGGCATGAACAGGGACCAGTGGACCTGTACCCCCCACCGGAGGGCACCGCTAGTCGTCCCCACTCCGCCTCAGGGAGGAGGGGGTTGTCACTCACCCATCCAGACGGGCGTAGCGGGTAGCCACCTGGTGCAGACCTTACTCCCCCCAGGCGGGGAGGGATGCTGCAGGCCAACGCAGGCCATAGCCCGGACACTGGGTACGCAGGTGGGGCCATTTATCCTACCGGCTGCCCGCACGGACGCATGGGTCACAGGCCCGATACCGGACGCAACCGGACGTCGTAGGGAGGGGCGGACCCCCCTCATTCCAGACGTGGTCCACCGATGGGCGATGCGGGCAGACCTACCCACTCACTGTTGGGGGAGGAGGGACTCCGCCTCACCCCTGCTGATCGCCACGGGAGGCCACCCCCCATGTCCAGGTGACCAGGGACAAGTACGGAAAAG
>BLSH010047610.1:2154565-2166597 GCA_018402905.1 Glandirana rugosa | reverse complement strand
CATATATATATATATACACATATATATATATATATATATATATATATATATATATATATATATATATATATATATACATACACACACACTCTCTCACAAGAGTACACCCCCCTCCCATTTTTGTAAATATATTATATATTTTCAAGTCACAAAACTGAAGAAATTACACTTTGCTACAATGTAAAGTAGTGAGTGTACAGCTTATATAACGGTGTAAATTCGCTGTCCCCTCAAAATAACTCCACACACAGCCATTAATGTCTAAACCGCTGGCAAGAAAAGTGAGTACACCCCTAAGTGAAAATGTCCAAATTTGTGCCAAAACTGGAAGTTCAACATGGCACCTCATGGCAAAGAACTTTCTGAGGATCTGAAAATAGAATTGTTGCTCTACACAAAGATAGCCTAGGCTAGAAGAAGATTGCCAAGACCCTGAAACTGAGCCACAGCACAGTGGCCAAGACCACACAGCGGTTTAACAGGACATATATTATATATACATACATACATACATACATACATACATACATACATATATACACACACACACACACACACACACACCAGAGTGGGGATTCCCCTTACATCAGGGTCCCCAGAGAGGCATACTTGCTAGTTGCAGAACTGCACCCACCCGGTAAGACTCGGGGCTATGGGCCCCAGACTCGGGGCTATAGCCCCAAGAGCCACCCCCTAGCAACGCCCCTGGCTGTCAGCATTGCTGCAGAGGTCGAAAGGGTGGGGTCAGCCTGTCAATGCTCAGACCATAGCCGCACACTGCATCAAATTGGTCTGCATGGCTGTTGTCCCAGAAGGAAGCCTCTTCTAAAGATGATGCACACGAAAGCCCGCAAACATCTGTGTAGAGCAACAATTCTTTTTTTCAGATCCTCAGAGTTCTTTGCCATGAGGTGCCATGTTGAACTTCCAGTGACCAGTAAGAGAGAGAGCGTGATAACACCAAATTTAACACACCTGCTCCCCATTCACACCTGAGACCTTGTAACACTAACGAGTCACATGACACCGGGGAGGGAAAATGGGTAATTGGTCCCAATTTGGACATTTTCACTTAGGGGTGTACTCACTTTTGTTGCCAGCGGTTTAGACATTAACGGCTGTGTGTTGAGTTATTTTGATGGGACAGCATATTCAATATTCACACTGTTCTACAATACAGGCTGCACACCCACTACTTTACATTGTAGCAAAGTGTAATTTCTTCAGTGTTGTCACATGAAAAAAAAAAAAAATAAAAAATATATATATATACACACATACATATACATACACACACACACATATACACACACACACACACACATAATAGAGATATCTATCTATCTATCTATCTATATACACACACACTTTATTAAATTCTCAACTTCTCTCAGGCCTTAGCCCCACCATCTGTCATTCAACAATCAAATGTGCTCGCCACTGGAGTTCTGGCACTGGTCTGTCCAATGACAGGTGGCAGGACCTAAGTGAGTCCAGTGCTTTGCTTTTGCAATTTCACTTTAATACTTGCCTGACCAGCTGCACACATGTACCTTTCCTTTGTCCTTCTGCTGATCTGTTTAGCCACCAAAAGTGAAAAGAGAAATTCCTGTATAAGCTGCAAGTTGTAGCTTATACAGGGCTAGAGGACTCTCGCCCTGTCCTACATGACAGCAAGCTGGGTACCTAAATGGCCAAGTGTGATGCACCAGTGCTGGTACATGGGAGGAAGAAAATCGAGACAAAAACTGCTTAAGACCTGGAAGCACTGGGTAGGTTTCTTTGAATAGAGTGGCTTGGAGGCAAGGGGGAGAGCACAGATGGTTTGCCAATAGGGCAAGCATTAAAGTGGTTTAATATCTCAACTTAGAAGAAAGTCAAGACCATTCATTTAGACTGGGTTTAGGACCCAGGGTACTCCCTAGAGACCAATATGAAGACAAGTGAAAAGATACCTGAATGTTATCTGTAATGATAGTCATACACATTTGTGGACTTAAAGGGTTACTAAACGCAGCAATATAAAAACAATTCATCCGTCCCCCCACAGTGCACACAGCTTCTAAAGCTTTTTATATCAAAACACTGCTGCTATATACCTTTTTTTTCCCCCATCTGTATATTGCAGTCAGGTGATAAACTGCAAGTAGCCAAGACTTCACCAGTTTGCATGTGGGAGATTTTTCACTCTAATGATGCAACTTAACCCCTTAAGTTACACAGCAAGTATAGCAAGCATACTATTCTGCATGTACAGACAGATTTTATTGTTGTGGGTTTAGTAACACTTTAACTGCTTCAATTTAATTTACATTTTGTCAAGACAATGTGACCAATCATATAAAATTTTGTCCCTGATCTACTACAATAGAATAAACATAATATTGCTTTTTCCACTCAAATACAAATGATTCTAGCATATGATCTCTTCATATTAGGTATGAGTTGCTCTTTAGCAAATGTTTATGCAGCGTGACATAGCAACCTCAATTTTTAGTGAATGGCTGCTAAACCACCCAACACAAGACTTGAAAATACAGACTATTCTGCATTTATTCATTTTTTTAAACAACGGACTTGTCCGCAATCTTTGACTGTTTTCATCTGGGGAATAAGTACACTTTATTACAATATACTGCATGTTCATTAATGGGGGGAGAAACACCATAACAGGGTTTTATAACATGGGCGATTGCAAAACACTTTAGCAAGAGGAAGTTACATCATTTGATGGAAAATGTAATATCAACAGAAAGTATCTGTCATTGTAAACACCACACTGAAAAACTGTTCTGACTTCTGAACCGATAATCCTTTACATGTGCTCGATTGTGTTGGTTGGTTTTTATACTTTTAAAATTTAAGAACAATGGAAGCTACTACTACTGTCTTGTTTTTAGATTTTCATGCCACAAGGCTGCCATTCCATTTGTCTTACAACAAGCATGCAACCACTGAAATCTTAATTTCCATCCTGCATGCTTGTCCAAGAAAGTCGTATTCATTATAAAGCAAGTATCAGGATGCTTGCCGTGAAACCTGAAAACTTTGCACCGAAAGCAATTCAACAATAGGGTTAACCACATTTGATACCTTCAGGACAAGTTTAGATGTGTAGATATTTTAGTTTGCACAAAAATGCTGTGATATTGAATGTTTAAATAAATACTAAACTATATTCTACAGCTAAGCAATCTACACTGTAGAAAAAAAAAACAATAAAACAAAACACACAATTTTTGAATGCCACTTTCCAAATGCTTATTGTACACTGACCATGTTTAGAACAGCTTTCCACAGATCAACGAGCAATAAATAAAAAAAAAAAAAAAAAAACACATCCCTTATATCTTATCTACCATAATACATCATAACTCCCCAAAATAAAAGGGGTCACGTGAAAGTATGAACTTGAAGCCTAAGGCCCCTTTCACACATGTGGACCGATCAGGTCTGCCTGTCCATTCCTCAGATGGACCTGATCGGACCCTCCATTCACCTCTATGGAGCGACGGATGTCAGCGGTGACATGTCCGCTGATATCCGATCCGGTCCGCTAAATCTGGGACGGATGGAAACCCTATTTTCAATCTGTCTGGTGGATGGGATTGGATGAAAAATGGACAGGTGGATCAGTTTTCATCCGATCCTCCATAGAGCACAGCGGGGCTCTGACAGGTTCGTCTCTGCACAGTGAGCAGAGATGAACCTGTCATCCAAAGGCTCAGCTGGGATCAACGGATCGACCCCTGCATACGGAGTCCATCAAAACAGACAGCCCCGTGTGAAAGGGGCCCATGTAGCCCCCCCCCCCCCCCAAATACCTGCATCATATTTTTAGAAGTGATTTTCCAAACACATACTCACCTGCACAGCAAATCCAGCGTCACCCCAGTGTTCAGCTAACATCGCCCAGGACCACCATCTTCGTCCTCTCTCCAGCTAGTTGCCTAGTCTGGGTTCATTTTGGGGTTAAAGGAGCCATCTTTATTGGCCGGCGGACGACGACATAATTCCCACACCTTCACATAATCCCGATATGTGCAGCTCAGTGTACATTATACAGGGGATTATGAACAGGCAGGTAAGTGTAATTTTTTCAGAGGAGACATGGCATGACTGTTCTGCAATAAAAAGCCTGCCTGTTCATAATTTTTAACTTTCTGCCTTTAATTCGACTCTAAAGGGAATTGTCTTTTACAGCCAGAAAAAGAAAAAAAAAATTACTTTTTTTTTTTTATTCAGTTGAGTGCCTTGTTTAGACTGGAATCTGATAGCCTTTGCAAAATGAGTATTAAATATGTTTAGACATATGATGCAAGAACAGAAAGTTTATGCTTTATCACAAATATTTTCTTACCTGCCACACACCCACAATGGCGTTTGCTACTAAAATAAGTAAAATTACAAAAGGTTCTACAAAGGCTGTGATTGTTTCTTCACCTTCCTCAAACCATGCCAACACCTGAAATAAAGATAGAAAAAGATTAAACAGAAACCGAGAGTGCAGCAGGCATCGTCCTTCCTAGCTTTTAAAGCATTGGAATTTGTTGGCATTGTCTAAAACTCAGATCTTCTAACAAGCAGGTTCCAACTTTTATAGGAGAAGAAATCATTAACACCATATTTTTAAATAGAACAGAGCTGTCAGAAGGCATAGAATAATAAGGTAAGTCACTTTACAAAATCAGAACACCAGGAATAAAAAAAAAAAAAAAAAAACTATGCTACGCAAGTACACAACTTTTCCAGGCTTTTTAACACCTACATTAAATATGCAACTCAACATCTGTCCAACTACAAGTTTCAAAGATAAAAAACAAAAAACGCAACACCACTACCACCACACCGTTCTCTTGCATATACTGGGCGTCAGGATACCCTGTGCATCAAATCTCAGTGCATTTCAGCCTGTCATAGCCTTTTAAAAATTTGAAGCACAGGGGTTAAAAGTCCTTGTGCATAAGGCTAAAGAGCCATCACTTCCACCAAGCTAAAATATATAGACTTTTTTGCAATCTTTGTCATAGTTAAGCAGATTTCTTGATCACTTCCTGTCCCTTTGATATAGAGCAATCAAAACATGACAGAGGCTCTAACCCTTTTTCCACTATCCAAAACACTTCTTGCTGGAGTTGGACTTGGTAGAATAACATTCTAATACATATCAGGCCATGGATGTTTTTTTTTTTTTTTTTAAACCTATAAATGTATATAAACAGTCCACATCAAGTTACATGTTCTCAATCAATATGGTTAAAGCCATCTGACAAAAATCACTCTAGTTATAAAAAGGAACAAAATAGTTAAAACGATTCAGAACAAAACAGGCAAGATTATAAATTACAGTTACAAAATGTATTTTCTTTAAGACCCCTTTCACACCAGAACGTTTTTCAGGTGCTTTTGCGCTAAAAAAACTCCCCCCAATCCACTCCAGTGTGAAAGCCTGAGTGCTTTCACACTGGGGCGGTGCGCTTGCGGGACGGTAAAAAAAAAGTACTGCAAGCCGTATCTTTTGGGCGGTGTGGGAGCGATGTATTCACCGCTCCTCCACCGCCCCTGCCTATTGAAAAAAATGGGGCAGCGCTCCACTTCGGAAGCACCGCTAACTGGCACTTTTATCCCCCTGTGGGGGGTTAAAAGTGCACCGCTGCCGTCCAAATAGCGGTGCCAAAGCACAGCTATAAACAGTGGTAAAGTGCCGCAAATTAGAGGTGTTTTACCGCTAACGCTCGGGCGGCCCTGGTGTGAAAGGGGTCTAAATGTGAACAATCTTTTATCCCACTGGGCAGACTACAAATGATTATGGCAGTTTGTTTACCCTTACCTACTACAAACAAGTTTTCACTTACATTATTCTCTATACGGTACTAAACATGCCTATAGGCTCTATATACTATTTCTCCATTCAGTTACTGCTACTTTAAGGATGTACCAATAAAAAACAACCACATTTGCTGATCTGATCAAAAGACCTAACAGACTATGATCCAAATAAGAAGTTCACCTAAACCTGAAGATCTAGTAGATCAGGCTACATCCATGAATCCTCACAAGAAAAAAAATTCCTTGGTTCCATAAATATGTATCATTCTAGTCCGCATTGCAAAGTTTATGGGCTCTTTCACACGGACGGCTAGAGATGTAAAAAACAAACAGCCAGCTGAGCCACACCGACGGGTGGTACACCTTTCAAACTTGCCCATTGAGATCAATGGGGCTACACTGCATACAACCGTGAGCAAAATGCTCAGCTTGTAATTGCAGTGGGGTCATGCAATGTATAACTGTAGTCCAGCAATTAAGAAAAAAAAAAAAAAAAAAACACACCACCTGCCAGGCTGCAGCTGTACTGCCCTCTGAAAAGCAACCCATCATGGATCAGAGGGCAAGAAGCAGTCAAATCCTGTAAGGAGGGAGCAGGGGGTGGGAACACGTACATGTGCCTCTTTAGGGCCCGTTCACACCTAGACGATTTGCGATCCAACTTGTGTCGCCCCAAATCGCTTGACATTAGAAATCCCATTGAAATGAATGGAGCAGTCTTAATATGCGCTACTCAGGTCGCTCCGACTTCAGGACGACTTCTGAAAAGGTTTCTGTACTATTTCGAGACGACTTGAGCCCATAGAAGTCAACGGAAGGCGCTTCCAAGTCGGATCACAGTCTAAGAAGCGACTTTGCAAGAAGAAGAAAATAAATTTTCCTAGGTACAATACCAGGCACCTTGTGCTCTGAGGATCTTGAAGGAGAACCCCGCAAAATTAAAAAACAAACAGAAAACGGCATAGGGTCCCCCTCAATATCCAAAGCGCCCACCCCCCCTCTCCTCGACCATACCAGGCCGCATGCCCTCAACATGGGGAGTAAGGGTGCTTTGGGGCAGAGGGTTGCCGGTAAAAGAGCAGAAGATAGAAGACGCCGGGGGGGGGGAAGACACCAGAGCCGATTTACACTTTTTTTCCAGGTGAATGGGTAGGGGTACGATGTAACCCATACTCATTCACATAGGGTGGGGGCTGGGATCTGGGGGCCCCCTTGTTAAAGGGGACTTTCAGATTCCGATAAGCCCACCACCCGCAGACCCCTGACAACCAATGGCCAGGGTTGTCGGGAAGAGGCCCTTGTCCTCACCAACATGGGGACAAAGTGCTTTGGGCTGGGGGGCGCAGGGCCTGTGGGGCCTGATCTTGAAGGGCATGGGGTTCTTCCCCTCCAAGAGCATACCAGGCCCTTCGGTCTGGTATGGATTTTGGGGGCGATCCCACGATGTATTTTCGGCGTTGAGGTTCCCCTTAAAAATCATACCAGACCGAAGGGCCTGGTATGCTCTTGGAGGGGATCCCCGTGCCTTTTTTTTGGAGTTCCCCTTCAAGATCAGGCCTCAGGCAAAGTCATCTGGCATGAAGTCACGCTGTAAGTTGCGCTGAATTCGCTTTCAAATCGCCTAGCAAAGTCTCCTCTGAAGTTGGATCGCCTAGGTGTGAACGGGCCCTTAGCAAGCAGCTTGCTATGGGGGCACATGCAGAAGAGAAGCAGAGTGTGGTGGCAGGGGACCCCAGAAGAGGTGGTAAAGAGCTGCACTGTGCACCTGCTCTGTTAAAGTATAAAAAAAAAAAAAAAAAAAAAAACCACACAACACACACACAAGACTTTAGTATCATTTTAAAGTGGTTGTTAAATCGTGACAACCACTTCAACCTACAGGTAAGCCTATAATAAGGCTGACCTGTAGGTGCCCTGCATATCTCCCAAACCTGCACGGTTTAGGAGATATACAGTATACTAGATGCGCTGATGTCATTTCGGCACACGCGCAGTGAAGAAACAGCCTCCATGACGTTTCTTCACTGAGATTGTGCCGTGACTGGCGGCTCCCGTCCGTGGCTCTGTGACTGGCCAGAATCGCGGCCCCGGAAGGAAGAGGGGCTGAAGATGGATGCTGCCTGCACAGGGGACATCGCTGGACATTGCAGGCTTCGTTTGCAGGTAAAGTGACACATAATGGGCTACTATGCAATGCGTTTTCACTTAGCAGGGGAATATAGAGGAAGTAAACCCCGTCAGGGTTTACTTCCTCTTTAAAGCAGAAGTGCGGGAATTGAAAAACCAAAAGCACACATACTAACCTATATGGCTGCAGCATTGGTGTGATGTTGCAGCTGTCCCTTGCTGGCTCTAAGCCTGAGAACTGAACAATCATGTGACTGCTGATCGCTCAGTTCTCAGACCCGCACAGAGTAGTAACTGTCAGTCACCAGCTCTCTGCTCTGGCTTTCCAGTGCTCACTGGAGCACCAGGCTGCGGAGGTGGCAGGACCGGCTGGCTCACTAAGTGGCTGAGCGAGCTCCTGGTCAGCTATCTGGGTGGATCCAGACATTATTGTTGAGATACATCCAGAGACTGGAGCGGCTCTGCGACGTTAGCCGACAGCGGGTTTTAGCCCACTGTCTGCGGATTCTGGGTCACAGGAGTGCAAGCAAGCTTGGCCATACTTCTTTTAAAAAGGAGCTATCCCTTTGAAAGCAAAATTGCTACAGGGATAAAAAAAAAAAAAAAACAAACAAACACTCACAAAACAAAATTTAGACAATTGCTTGTGCTCCTTTAAGAGGAGTGTGTAGCAACCTAACCGATAGCAAGTTGGATTTAACTGACCCTTATGATAAACTGAGAACATTAAACCAGTTTTATAAAAATAGACATAAAATTTAGAAACTGCCTACAAGAAAGCATTCAAAAACAGGTGTAAACCTGCATATCCAAAGCTCACATCAAGCACTGAAGACCGCAATGGCCTTGTAGAAGTGCAAGCTTTGGGTGTAAACAGATTGTGGTGTGTGATACTGCAGAGATATACTCTGCCTGGTGACAAGTGCCACTTCTAGAAGTCAGAACAGGAGCCCCAGCTGTGACAAGCTATGGAAAGCATCCCAAAATGTAAGTAAGTATAGTGCAGGATTATAGCATTCAATTTCCTTCAATGTATGGTAACCCCAGTTTACAAAACTGTACAAGTAGGAATAAATGGTTACTGTAACAAAACATATTCTTAGCCTAGGTTCACACCATGGAGAGTGCCAAAGCACGTGTAAAATGCACAATTATCCGTGGCCAAAATAGGCTGCGCCTTAACAGATGCGAAGGGGTGCCTTTAATTCTGGCAGTAATGAGATAGCAACACCGCTCCAGGTGAGAATCCCCTCTCTGTAGAACAAGGTGCTGGTCCAGTCCGTGGTCTCGGCATGACAGACAATATCCACAAGAAAGAGTGGCCGCACTCCAGCCTGCAGAGAAAACGAAGCTTTATTGTGTAAAATCAACAAACGACATCACACTCCCAAGGTACACAAGGACAGCAGCATGGGTGACACGTTTCACAAAAAAAAAAAAATTTGCTTAAACATAACCTCTATTATAGGTTATAATTAAGCAATTTTTTTTGTAAAACGCGTCAACCATGCTGCTGTCCTTGTGTATCGTGGGTGTGATGTAGTTTGTTGATTTTACACAATAAAGCTCAGAGTCCCTGAAGTCTGTAGTGCAGTCCCCTCTTTCTTGTGACTATTGCCTGACATTTATTCTAAATGGCACCCCCACACATGTGAAAATGCAGCGTGTTTTGGAGGTGCAAACAGCTACAGCACCATGTAGTTCCATGCAGCTGCCCCATGGATCAGTTTTGAATAAAAGGTTGGGGGGGACCGGTTCCTTACGTTTCCTGTATGTACAGTGCCCCAGTCAAATGAATGGGCTGCTGTACCCATGCAAACATGGTACGCGGCACCTGCAATAGTGTGAACCTAACCTTAGTAGGTAAACCCCGAGAGATACAACATGCTAGTCCTGTCTTAGTGCAAGGTTGCTGAACTACACAATTAAAAATGGTTGTAACTAGGCATTTATCCCAAGTTATGTAACAAATGGCAGCAAACTGCCCATACTTCACAGATTGCAAATAATGTTTGCATCTTACATAAGTCCCCGTTTAAAAAAAAACAACAAAAAAAACAAAAGACACACTGGGGTTGATTTACTAAATCTAGAGAGCGCAAAATCTGGTGCTTTCAAATCTTAATTGAACAAGCTGAAGTAAGAAACGTATTGGCTACCATGCACAGCTGCACCATATTTGGCACTCTCCAGTTTTAGTAAATCAACCGCATTCAGCCCCTGTTCACACCAGTGAGGCTTTGAAATCGCACTACTTTAGTGCGATTTCAAAGCCGCACGTCAGTGCGATTTGTACATCCAACTTCACTATCGCCTGCGATTTCATTTAAAAGAAGGCAATGCAAGTCACAGAGAAATCGGAAAAAAGTACTGCAGGAACCTCTTTCAAAGTTGCCGTGACATAAGTCACGGCTATTTGAACGGTTCCATTGCCAGCAATGAGGTGCAACTTGTCATGCGATTTTGAACTGTCAAATCGCATGATAATTTGCACCGGTGTGAACAGGGGCTAAGGCACTAGGAGTGAGTAAAACTGAAAAATCAGTCCCAATGAAGGTGCTGGGAAAAACAAGGTACTCTACTTGTGCACCAAAAACATCAAAAATCTTGTGCTTTAAGTGATCGCCAAGATTTGCTCCACCAAGAGGGATCTTGGAACCACATCTTGGTGATCTCACTTGTGCACCAAAAACATGAAAAATCTTGTGCTTCAAGTGATCACCAAGATATGCTCCACCAAGTGTGGTTCCAAGATCCCTCTTGGTGGAGCAAATCTTGGCGATCACTTAAAGCACAAGATTTTTGATGTTTTTTTGGCGCACAAGGAGAGCACCTTGTTTTTCCCAGCACCTTCATAGGGACTGATTTTTCACTGTTTTATGAAATGTATGAATTACAGGACTAAAATATTTATCTTCATACATTTACTTACAAGTTTATCAATTCGCTAAGTATTTATGTATTTTATCACCCTATGAATTGTGTTATGAATTGCTCACACACTTTATTAGCTAGCGCAACAGACACCTTTTCAGATATTATTTTGTATATTAAGATTACAAGACAAAGCATAATCTAGCACAAGCCTATATTACATAGCAATTTAAGAATACTGCATAAAATGTTTGTGTACATGAGCCCAAAAAGCCCAGGGCTCCTAAGAAAGCTTTCCAATGAAAACAGAAAATACACTTCCTGTAGCTGCTATACTTATCTCTGGATCATTCATTAAAAGAACATCTCTGTTCATTTGTTGTACAAGCATACATAGAATAATAATTATAGAGCACAAATTCTAGTGGCAATTCTGTTTGGGCTCAAAAGGAATACATTAGCTCTCCAAAAATGGGACCAGTTACTAAATTTGGTCAACAAATCATCCACCCTACCACCAAGTGTCATTCAGCTTAGAATAATGTGATCTAAAGTGATCAACATTCCCAGAAGAGGGAGAAAAAAAAAAACACGTTTTTTCTAGAACATTCTGGAAAGATTTAGCTTTTCAATTAGTGTTGCAATGTTGTATTGCATCAGTGCATATCTAACGATATTAAAGCTAAGATTTTATTTTGTTCTTAATATACTTACAAACGATATACAGGCAGCGAGTAGCAATATTCTAACTAATAAATCTTCAAACTGTTCCATCACCAACTCCCATAATGTTTTCCCTATGGAGAAAGATAAACACTTGTCACCATGACTTAAGGACAACACAGAAGCACAAATAAAACATAGCTGAATGGCAATAAACACCTACCTTCCTCTGCTGGTAGCTCTGTTTGCGAAATGGTTCAAGGAGCAGGGAACAAAAAAAATAAAATAAAGTTAAAATCCAGGAAACATAGGTCAGTTATGTAAATGAGCAAAGTCACAGGTGATCCTCAACAGTTATGCCTACTTGCCAGCTCTTTTCCAGGCTACAACTATATGTCCTCAGACAGGAATACAAACGTTTTTCTACTAACTTGGTACATTTAGGAATTCAGTACCACTGTTCACAAATAGAAAGAGGTATCCCTTTTGTAATACCCTCAACCACTACCTTGTCAAACTTCTAAATAATCAATCTTATA
>BLSH010047610.1:2096715-2108581 GCA_018402905.1 Glandirana rugosa | reverse complement strand
GGCTGATGGTGGCTGGGGGGTGGTGGGTGGGTGGTAAATGCATGGTGGGGGTTGTAATCTGTCACTAGGCAGCGCTGTGGGCATTGCACATCGCCCACAGCGCTGCAGCACCTCCTCTCTCCCCCCTCTCTCCTCTCACACTGCACCGATCGGTGCGGAGAGGAGAGAAAAGCCGGCGCTTCCGCCGGCTTGTTTACATGTGATCACGCCGTCATTTGACGGCGCGATCACGTGGTGAAAGGCCGCTCACAGCGGCCATTCACCACGATCCGTGATCAGTCGGGTCCCCCGGACCCGACGGTCACGGATGTTCCCGTGTGCGCGCCCCAGGGGGCACGCGGGAAGCGCGATTCTGGGAGGACGTCAATAGACGTCCTCCCAGAATTAAGCAACCGCCCTGTAGATGTCATTTGTCTATAGGGCGGTTGTTAAGTGGTTAAGAAATTCACAATACTTGCCTGAAGCACCACCAGTGTTACCAACCTCCCGCAGCATTTTTTACTGGTAGAACATGGAAAATTTACTGGTGGAGCACATTTTTTACTGGCAACTTGAAAAATAACAGAACTCCTAATAAAAACTAAGACAATTGATATTTAAACACAACATGGAAACACTGACAATACCCATATCAATTAGTCTGCCTGGTTTACACTTAAAAAGTCAGCACAGCATGATAAATTATCAGACCCTGATATTTATAGACAGTTGTAAAAATCACAGATTTTTACAAGCTGTCAGTAAATTTACTGGCGGTTGGCAACCCTGGCACCAACATATAACATTACATACAATTAACATTTA
Source organism: Glandirana rugosa (assembly GCA_018402905.1). Classification (NCBI taxonomy): domain Eukaryota; kingdom Metazoa; phylum Chordata; class Amphibia; order Anura; family Ranidae; genus Glandirana; species Glandirana rugosa. Next base: position 2,107,777 of record BLSH010047610.1, on the reverse strand, counting down.
TGGTTATGGTAGGGCATTACAAAGTGTGTGTGTGTGGTGGTAAATAAGGTAAATTAGAGATATGATTTGGACTGATCTGATAAGGTGTTAAAGTAATCAGCAGTGATGTTTGATATAGCTGTTCTCCAAAGGGTAGGGTACAATTAAAATGCAGCAGCTGTTCCCTGCTTCCATATCTTCATGGTCATTTTTACTAGTAAAAGCCAACACAGTAAAAAATCAATTTGAATAAATATTTTCTGGAGAACATGAGATTTGCATTCATGCAAACAAGGGTTTTCTATTCTTCATAAATGTATAGTTTACACAGGCAGTCCAGCGTGCAGGCAAAATCTATACTATGTGTCCTCAGGCTTTATTTTATCAGCTAGCTGACATCTGCCGTATATTTTTGTTAGTCTGTCATACTTGTGTATAGATGCAATAATGTCCATACACTTATATGCATATAAAAAAAATTCCAGAATGATTCTTCTAGCTCCCAGAATTGAAGGCGGCTGTGATTTATGCACATATGCAAGTATTGATGTGTACGTACAGCAAATACTGACCAGGGAGGCTACATGCACCCAGCCATAAGAATTTTACTCATCATATAGGCAAGGATTTTCTGGCACAAATGTTTCTGTGTAAATGATCAGTAAAATTCTTGCCTTTAGATAAGTTTTTTTAAAATGCATAAAATTGTAGTTCTATACCCTCCAGTTTTGTCCTTCAAATTTTTTTGCAGTATACAGTACTTTCATTTACACTCAGAAATGTGTAAAATGCATGTCCTCAGTCACAGATTTTTTTATTTTTAGTTATGAATGCAGTGTATTTTTACACACCTGTGTGCATGTCCCTATTGAAAACAACACACCTTCTTGTAGGCAGGGGTTAGGTGCTCTTTGGGGGTGGGGCTAAACAGCCCTGTGGAACTTAGGTCTGGAAACGGGTTCTAAGAAGAAGGACGTTGATATAAGCGAGTACTGCAATGATCTCTCCCTCCACCAAATAATGTGACTGTTCCATGGAACACTTTTACCAGCTTCTGGACACTATCAATGCCACTATGATGGAAAGTTTATGACTAATTTTATTAAGTAAAGGAGTTACTTTGGCAAACAGAAGCCTCTTTGTGATATTCTACTAAAAGAAATGTAGAATGGTGTACAGTGCACAGCCAATTCCTTGGAGAAGAGTTATGTGTATTTATTGATGCAAGCCTGGTCGGCTCAGGAGTTGGTGATTATGGTGGAAAAGGAGTCCCTTGTCTGACATGTAACCCCCTCATGTACCATGCATCAGGAGATCCAGGCCCCCATGTTTCACGGGCCCTGTGTGTTCAGATGGACTCCTGGAGTCTCTATCTGGACCACAGAAAACATAGGCCTATGGGAGAAGCACTCTGGGTGGGTCTAGGAACTGCATCTGTGCACGTGAACAAAATTTGGGTTTGGGCGGAGAGCAAAGCATGCTGCCCTAAATACCCTGTATGTAGGTGGGGCCCTGCTGCAAGTATTAGCCGTGTGAAGAGGACCTGGGAGCCCCATTTACTTGCATTCAGATCTGTAAACAAAAAATACTTTGAAATGTTTTTTTTACACCCATTCACATGAGGCCTTATTCAGATTTTGTGTGTACAGGCCTATTAAAGCAATTGGCTGTAGAAACAAAAAACACCTGAATGCCTAAAAACGAACCTTCAAAAAAGTAAGCAATGGCAACTTCCATATTTCTAACCTGCAGGATCCTTTTGATCTGTACACTGTGTTACTTTAGTTCTTGTATATATGTATGTCAAGCGGTTTGTTTGTGCCTTAGGCCTTGCAATAGCTCCCAGTAAACGTCCAAGTTTATTCTACCTTCAAGCAAATGTGAACCTTGAATTTATGTTTACAGTGTTAGAAAACACTCTGATCCTTTGCAAACAAGAGTTTGTGAAGTCGACTGTTTCCGTTTGGTTATATTTGTAGCACTGAATGTTGTCTTCTTAAGCTTAAAGTGAATTAGGTAAACATTCTTACCTGGTAACAGCAACAGCCCACCTGTGGCTCTGATTTTCTAGTTCTGTAGCTGTAGCACACATAAAGCTGTTCAATCATTCTCTTCTCTTGTACAAACAAGCATTAAGCACAAAGGCGGCTTTTAAAGAGGGAAGATATATCCGATAAGTATTGGAAATTAGAATTGCAGTCTCTATCAGAGCTAATCTGGCTTGTAATAGAATTATAGGCAGTTTCAGGCACAGTGAATATCCAGTATCATTTTTAATTTTTTGTCTGGAATACATCACAAAAGGGAGTTTTTGTAATGTGAAATTTTATCTTTCTATTTGGCCCTGGACTTATCCATGTAGTAACACAGAGAGCTTCCACACAAGAAACAGCATGACATATTAGAATTAGAGTTGAGTGAACCCAAACTGTAAAGTTCGGGTTTGTACTGAACTTTGCGGTGTTCAGGAGCCAAACCCAAACTTTTGAAAAAAAGTTCGGGTTTGGGTTCTGGGTTCTGGTATTTTTTTCCCGCTTGTTGAATATCTGCAGGGCAGCCAATCAAACAAGCGTTTCACTGGTTTGCCCTTAGAAGCCATAACAGCCATGCCTACTAATGGCATGGCTGTGATTGGCCAGTGCATCATGTGACCCAGCCTCTGTATGAGCTGGAGTCACATAGTGCTGCATGTCATATGCTCTCAGGCTAGTGTAGGGAGAGGATGCTGCTAGTGCTGTGAGGGACAGATTGCAGATCTAATAACATCTCATCCTGCATTACAGAACAATCTAATTGTGGACTAGGTAGAGATTACTACTACTACTGCTTTTAGGGACAGATTACAGATCTAATAACATCTCATCCTGCATTATAGAACAATCTGACTGGACTAGTTAGAGTCTACTGCTTAGAGGGACAGATTATTGTTCTAAAATCATCTCCTAGTTCTATAGGGTCAGGTTCCTGCTGTTGCTGTAAGGGACAGATTATTGTTCTAAAATCATCTCCTACTGCTATAGGGTCAGGTTCCTGCTGGTGCTGTAAGGGACAGATTATTGTTCTAAAATCATCTCCTACTGCTATAGGGTCAGGTTCCTGCTGGTGTTGTAAGGGACAGATTATTGTTCTAAAATCATATCAAACTGCTATAGGGAGAGGTTCCTGCTGTTGCTGTAAGGGACAGATTATAGTTCTAAAATCATATCAAACTGCTATAGGGAGAGGTTCCTGCTGTTGCTGTAAGGGATAGATTATTGTTCTATAATCATCTCCTAGTTCTAAAGGGAGAGGTTCCTGCTGGTGCTGTAAGGGACAGATTATTGTTCTAAAATCATCGCCTACTCCTACAGGGTCAGGTTCCTGCTGTTGCTGTAAGGGATAGATTATTGTTCTAAAATCATCTCCTAGTTCTATAGGGTCAGGTTCCTGCTGTTCCTGTAAGGGACAGATTATTGTTCTAAAATCATCGCCTACTCCTATAGGGTCAGGTTCCTGCTGTTCCTGTAAGGGACAGATTATTGTTATTCCCCTATCCCCATTTCTTCATAGGGCACTTGTCCTACTCTTACCCCCACTTTTCTTCCTTTTGCAGCCCTCTAGCACTTTCCAGGACTTTTTTACAGCAATTTTTGTGCCCTAAAGTTAGGGTCCCCATTGATTTCAATGGGGTTCGGGGTCCGGGGTATACATTAGGGATGGAGACGCATGGTCCACATGGTCTCATTTAAAGTCCCAAACTCTCTCCTCTTTTTGTAGTTCGCAAATTAGGGATGGAGGATACATTTGATGGTTTGGGATCAGTTATTATGATTTCATATTTTATTGTTTGCATGTTGTTTTTTCTTCATTGAACAACCAATAATAATTTTGTACTATCTATATTGCTCCATATGGTAATCATTAGTATCAAGACATGGGTGATGCATGCCTGCAGACATATGCATATATGTACATATACTTTTTTACAATTCATTATTGCTACATGATTTGACACTTCCATGCCAGTTCAGTCATACTGTATGTTGTGGAGGTTTGATCTGGCTGCTGCCTAATCACCTTGGGAGCTGCGATGCTCACAGGTGTCCCTCCTACACACTCTTCATTCACCAGGTGGCTGGTGTGAGGGTGTGGGCAGTTCTTGTCCTCTGAGCATCGGCACCACGCATCCACCCCTGTCCTTCAGTTTCCTTGTGTTGCTGACGTTTTGGGGCGAGTCTGTCCATTTAGGCCAGTGGTTCTCAACTCCGGCCCTCAGGACCCACCAACAGGCCAGATTTTAAGTATTACCTTGGGGAGATGCAGACTAGAAAACTGCAATCACTGAGCAGTAAATGATATCACCTGTGCTGTATTTCAGTTATCCTGTAAACCTGGCCTGTTAGTGGGTCCCGAGGACCGGAGTTGAGAACCACTGATCTAGCCTGAACAATGGGGTTTGACCCGGATGCACATTATGAGTGGCTTGTCTGCTCTGCTCCAGGTGTTTCCCCTTTATGGCAGTCTGTGTGGCGTTGGTGTGTTCGGTTGGTTCTGCTGCAAGCACATTACTTTTCCTACGCTGTAAGTCTCACTGGCACTGCTGCAACCTTGATCTTGTTCACCCATTTTTTTGGTGGGGGTTTCACCCTATCAGCTTCACATTGGCTCTTAATACATTTTGCTGCAATATCTGTGTCCACCTGGCTTCACAGCCTATCCTCACAACTATAACTTACACAGTTGCTGTCTCTTATCCCTATCACTTTTCCTTGGTGTATGGGTCTTTTGCTTTTACTCCCTTGGACCAGACCTCTGTCAATTCAATTTTCCTTTACACCTTACATCCATTACAGATTGGAGCCTCTGCGTTCCTGTCGTTGGGACAATCTGACATCAATTATCACTTCTCTGCGCTTCCCCATACCACGAATAACACCTCAGCTCCCGGTATGGGCGTCCATGTCAGCCCACCTATCTCAGCCCACTGTCATGCGCATGCTGGTTTGTGTAAGTAGCTAATCATGTATCCAATCTACAGCTATTAATCATTTTTTATTATTTATCATTTTTTGGCTTCCCCAGCAGGGTCGCTTTGCTTGTGCCTTAGTGACATGCCCATGTCTTTTTCAGATTCTATTCATTTCGCATCAGCCCCTGAAGAGTGGCCCTACTGCCACGAAACATCGTCGGGCATATTCTAGATGCAAATGTGTATACCCAGGTTACTGTATGTGCTGTCAGCACTCCACCATTTGGAGCTTGTCTTTTATCAACCTATTTTTAATCATGTGCAATAAGTCTGCTATATATTGTTTACTTGTTTATTATGTCCATTATGTATTTTGTACCCATCATTGCATGGTATTGTTGCCAATGTTCAACAATAAACATTTACATTATTTGGTATCCTTGTTTGAAATCGCATCAATGTATACCTCATTTAAAGTCCCGCCCCCCCTTTTTTTTATGTATGTATACATTAGGGATGGAGACGCGTGGTCCACATGGTCTCATTTAAAGTCCCAAACTCTCTCCTCTTTTTGAAGTTCGGACCGCACCCGAACCCAAACTTTTCCACGAAAACCCAAACCCGAACATCCAGGTGTCCGCTCAACTCTAATTAGAATTAACATTGCTTTACTAACACCAGCTAAGTTGCAATGTTAGACATCAAATGTAGGGATACCACCTATAAGTCTTAAAATCTGTTATCAAACACAGGGACCTGAAAGCTTGTATTTCTCTCAAAATCATATAATATGGTGATTATGATGGGGTGAGAGTGTCATTTACTTTACTGAGAAAATGTTATCAGTGATGTAAAAATTAAGGCATTCATTTTTGTCGAGTAAATTAATATATTTTTTTGATGTAAGCTTTAAAAAACACTACGTTTTCTTAAGGAGAGTATTTTGAAAAGCTTTCATCCCAAAATATATTAGCCATCAAAAGGTAGAATTTTACATCAGTTATAATGCTTAAATTGATATTAAAGGTTATATTTTTTTTAAGCTAAAATCAAAAAAAGATGTTATACTTACCTACTCTGTGCAGTGATATTGCACAGAGTGCTGCGTTCTCATCTCCTGGAGTACCCGACAGTGCTCCTTGCTCCTCCTTCCCTGCTGGTGAGGGAGTAACCATGCAGGTGCACTCCAGAGCCAGGGAGTGTGCGTCCATAGACACACACACAGTGCGGCTCGGCCACGCCCCCAGCTTTTTCTCACAGGATTTGACTGACAGCAGCGGGAGCCAATGTCTCCTGCTACTCACAGAGAGTTCAATTCATTAAATAATATTGCATGTGATATTTGGATCATGTGACTCATTTGATCCAAATATCACATGCAATATTGAAAAAGTGAATTGACCTCTCGGTCCCCTGTTCTGGGAGGCCTGGACAACTACCAGAAATAATTGTTGTCCATGGCCATATGCAAGGCCTCAATAAGAAACTTCCTTTAAGTTCTTTTAAGATTAGATTGTTCTTTGGGGGCCCATTTTACTGATTTAAGTGCATCCTCTTGTGTTATGTTGGTATCTACTGTGACCAATATACTGTTGTTATTAACGCACAAATTCTGAAGTTGAGCAATAACGTCTTTACTATCTTTAATATATGAGGGGCTATTCCTAAGTAGGGGTTGTAAGTAAATATCGATTTACTCCACAAATTTGGGGTGTATAAGGAGTCTATTCTAATAATTATTGACCTTCCTGGTAGTTTACTTTTGTTTTTATGTACTTTTGGTACTTGATAAATAGTAGGTATATGTGGGGCTTCTGGAGTGAGATATTTAGCTTCTTTTTTTTATTCAGGGCCTTACTAGTCTCGTCACCAATTCCACTAGATTTTCTTTAAAATTTTTACTGGAATGCCCTTTTAATTTTTTCTCTGTCTTTCCTTCCCCTTAAATTCTTTTCATCTCTGCATCATAATCTTGTTTGTCCAAAAAGACTAACCCCACTCCCTTGTCCACTGGCTGTATCACAACATTCCTCCTTTTCACTAATGTTCTTATGCCTTTCTCTATATTTCTATTTTGTCTAGATTTTTTTTATATTCAGTAATCTAATGTCCCGTTCCACCATACTTTTAAACACCTCCACATATTGGTGTCCTTTTGATTTGGGATTGAATATAGACTTGTTTTTTAGGCCACTGTGAACAAATTGTGTTTCCACAGCCTCTTGCGGTTGTTCTCCTTTTAGGGAGAAGTGCTTTTTAAAATTAAGTTTAACTATATATAAACTCTATTGCTATAAACTGGTTCACCTACTAATATACTGAAAAGTGACCACACTGATACAGTAGCACAGATATAGCTATGTGGCACTGTGCAGGTGAGATACTAACAATAGGACAGAGATACTCTGTATATCACAATGATTCAAAAACATACTTAAAAAGCTTTGGGCAGCTTCAGTTAAACTATAACAACATAGGAATTCTTGCATAATAGTCTCTTCTGGCTTGGGTGAAACTACAACAGCAGCATCTCCCCTAGAGAGGACACGTGTCTGAGACTTTTCCTCTCTCTCTCTCTCTCTCTCTGCTTCTTCATTCTGGGGTTTCCAAGCCAGCTAACCAGGGACAGGAAGTGAGGTACATAAATCATTTTTGTGAACAATAAGCATTCCATTCCATAAGCTGCCCTCCATTTACAGACACTGCAAGGCAGCAGATCCCTACTTTCAATTCCAGGTTGGTCAAAGGTGCTTGAAATTACCTGAAAGTAGTCATGTGTATGGTCAGGTTTAAAGTCTAATTCTACTTCTTATAAAACAAAAAAACATCATGGGAACACTGCTCTGCGAGCAGGACTATATTTCATACGTCTAACCCTTGCACTCTGTGTCTTGTGCTTTGTGTTCTACTCCTGATCCATGCATTTTACAAGCTATGTTGCACAGTAATGATTGCTGCACTGTGTGTGTTGTGATTCATGATATATATATATATATATATATACTGTATATACAGTATCTCACAAAAGTGAGTACACCCCTCACATTTTTGTAAATATATTATTATATCTTTTCATGCGACAACACTGAAGAAATTACATTTTGCTACAATGTAAAGTAGTAAGTGTACAGCTTGTATAACAGTGTAAATTTTCTGTCCCCTCAGAATAACCCAACATACAGCCATTAATGTCTAAAGCGCCGGCAACAAAAGTGAGTAAACCTCTAAGTGAAAATGGCCAAATTGGGTCCAAAGTGTCAATATTTTGTGTGGCCACCATTTTTTTTCAGCACTGCCTTAACCCTCTTGGGTATGGAGTTCACCAGAGCTTCCCAGATTGCCACTGGAGTCCTCTTCCACTCCTCCATGAAAAATCACAGAGCTGGTAAAAGTTAGAGACCTTATGCTCCTCCACCTTCCGTTTGAGGATTCCCCACGGATACAAAATAGGGTTTAGGTCTGGAGACATGCTTGGCCAGTCCATCACCTTTACCCTCAGCTTCTTTACCAAGGCATTGGTTGTCTTGGAAGTGTGTTTGGGGTCGTTATCATGTTGGGATACTACCCTGCGGCCCAGTCTCCGAAGGGAGGGGATCATGCTCTGCTTCAGTATGTCACAGTACATGTTGGCATTCATGAAGCAGAGCATGATCCCCTCCCTTCGGGGACTGGGCCGCAGGGCAGTATTCAAACATGATAATGACCCAAAACACACCACCAAGACGACCACTGCCTTGCTAAAGAAGCTGAGGGTAAAGGTGATGGACTGGCCAAGCATATCTCCAGACCTAAACCCTATTGAGCATCTGTGGGGCTTCCTCAAATGGAAGGGGAAGGAGCGTAAGCTCTCTAACATCCACCAGCTCAGTGATGTCGTCATGGAGGAGTGGAAGAGGACTCCAGTGGCAACCTGTGAAGCTCTGGTGAACTCCATGCCCAAGAGAGGGTTAAGGCAGTGCTGAAATATAATGGAGGCCACACAAAATATTGACATTTTGGGCCCAATTTGGTCATTTTCACTTAGGGATGTTCTCACTTTTGTTGCCAGCAGTTTAGACATTAATGGCTGTGTGTTGAGTTATTCTGAGGGGACAGCAAATTTACACTGTTATACAAGCTGCACACTCACTACTTTACATTGTAGCAGAGTTTCATTTCTTCAGTGTTGTCACATGAAAATATAGCATAAAATTTTTACAAAAATGTGAGGGGTGTACTCACTTTTGTGAGATATATATATATATATATATATATATATTGTACATACTCCTGACCATGGTGGTTATTATCTCAACAGTTGCTGGTTTCTATGTAGTCTCCAACTATTTTAATGAAGTTTTCTTTAATGTAAGATCAAAGTGTCAGTTGTCTGTCTGTTTTCTCTGTAGAGAAAGGCATGTGTAATGAAATAGTTCAGTTTAAAAAAAAAGATTCTTTGTGATAAAGAAAATGTAGGTCTGTAAGATTCATATTTGTTCCACTGTAAATTAAAGAATACTTTTGTGAGTACAAGGAATGCCACATAGGTGCGTGATGTGTACTGTGTGTAGGCTCAAATTCTTTTAAGCCATGCCCCATATTTGATTGTAATTTAACCACACCTACATTTTGCTGTGGTCCTCTTCCGCCCTAAGGTACCCCTCCTTCTTGAGTTCTAAAATTGGGAGGCATACTGTAACAATAACTAATACTGAAGAAAATAAATAGCTTTCATAGTAGACACATGCAATCCTGTAGGCCCAGGAAATATCTCCTAAACCTGTATGGTTTAGGAGATATCCCTTGTATCTGCATGTGCCGACGTCATTGGCACATGCGCACTGAAGAATCGGCACCTGGGGTAGCCCAGGGGGCCGTTTCTTTTGTATTTGTGCCATAAATGATGGCTCCCGTGACGTCAGTGCGGCGACGCCAATCACAGCGCTGGAGCGCTGTGATTGGATGGAGCCGCAGACACGGAAGAAGCATGTCGCTGGTCACAGCGGTGTATACTAGCTCATTATGCTTTTGCTTTGCAGGGTTTTTTTTGGGGGGTGGCTTTACAACCACTTTAAAGGTCTAATGAAACAATAGATCGACTCAGAGTCAATCTTACAGTCCAATCAGCTGATTAATTTTGTGCTGGAGGTTTGATTACTGGCAACGTGCATTCCTGAGAACTGAGTGAGAAAGGTGTTGTACAGTATTTGGGCAGAGGAGATGAGTTTTAAGAAAAAGCAGTAGAAGAGATATTGTGTGTGTGTGTGTGTGTGTGTGTGTTAATGGATTCAAGCTCTCAACATCAGGTTCTTCCTGGTACCAGCAGCAGTGATACAGTACAACCACTGGCAAAGTGCATTCCTTAGAAGGGTGTTGTGTTGTATTGTATTTGAGCAGAATAGATGAGTTTTGAGAAGCATCAGAAAAGATATTGTCATTGTGTGTGTTAATGGATTCAATAAACAAACGACTTTCTGAAATACAAATCGTTATCATTAAAATATATACATACATAACGAATTATCCGAAAACGAAACAATAAAACAAATTGATTTTTTGTAACAAATATCTATACCCTACAGAAATAACAAATTATCCGATAACGAATTAATGTAACATAACGAATATAACAGAATGAAATTATGCATTTTACTAATGAAAACGAAACAAAACAAAAATTTCAGTCGTGCATAATAGACGTGTATAATAGAAATGCCTGGACCAGGGATGTTGCCAGTGCCCATCTAGGGCATGTACCCAGGCATCTTTCAGCTTATGCCCCATGTTCCAAGGCTGCCCGCTATGTTTACTTGCACTCTGCTGCCTGGTGAGAAAGGTAGAGCTACGAGTCAATGTGCTGTGTGTTTTCAAAAACAAAAGTCTGCACCCGCCTAAAAGAGCAATGGCAGATCTTGTAAGGAAGACAAGTGGTAAGCTTAGGAAAGGAAAAGAGTTATGGGGTGTGAAGTGAGATATCTGTGAATAGGGGGATGCTGGACACAGAAGGGGGAGCTGTAGATGGGGGAGATGTAGGTGCAGAGGAGAAAGCTGTGGAAGCAATAGCCTATTAAACAATAAAGACATCCCATATCTATAAACAATGTTTTTTAGTTAAACAAAATAACAAAGCAAAAGCCTATTAAGCAATACATACAT
>BLSH010047610.1:2045452-2063687 GCA_018402905.1 Glandirana rugosa | reverse complement strand
GTCGTACAGCTACGGCGATTTGCGCAGGGGAGCCAACCTGCTGCCGTAACTGGATAGTCTGGCAGGCTGATATTTTACACAGTGCTAAGCCGTGCTACCTAGCTGGGAAGGGAAACACTCACCACGTCACAACCTGAGATGAATCCGATGGAGGAGTTCCTCTACTGTGGTTTGCAGGGCATTGTTCCAGAACTCCCAGGCAGCTAGGCAGACCCAGGGAGCCTGTGTCTCTCAGCCAATACAGCTTATCAGGGGGCTGGGGCTTTAACAGACAGGCGGAAGTCCAAGGAAAACACAAGTTCAAGTGCGCAATGTCCCTTGGTCACATTTTCATTCCGTTTTTGTTCATTGGCAAAAATGGGAATTGATTTTAGTCATAGTTTGTTGCAATTGACTTAAAGTGGTAGTAAACCCCCCACTACTGTTTTTACCTACAGGTAAGCCTATAATAAGGCTTACCTGTAGGTAAAATAAATATCTCCTAAACCTACATGGTTTAGGAGATACTCGCCCTGCATGCAGCCGCAGACATTAGCGGCGTATGCTCTCTGATGATCCGGCTGAGGCGGCCGGCAAATCAGAGCTGGCTGCCGGAACCAAGAGCTCCCGCGCGCATGCGCGTGAGTGACGTCACGTGGCTCCGGCCACTCACAGCGCCGGAGCCGTGTACCCGGAAGAAAGAAGAGGACCATCATGTTAGCGTCCTTAGCGCTGACCGACTCAGGCATCGGGGGCCTCGTTCTAAGATAAGTATTTCATAATATGTTAGTATGCGATGCATACTAACATAATATGCTATTTTCTTGCAGGATTTGTTTTTTTTTGTTTTTTTTTAGCAGGTGGATTTACTACCACTTTAATTTGAGTTTTAAACTTGTTTAGTTTTCGTCTCTGAAAACACGCGGCTGATGAAAATATTTTCGTCTACGAAATTAAAGCTGCCTTCAACAATACTACACATGCTTGAATAGTAAAAGGAATTACACTGATGCATGCGGGGTACTGAACTGAGCATAAACAGTCCATTCACCAATTCCTGTATTTAGTAATACCTTAAAAACCTTTTTTGTGATTCCATAATGGCTGCTTGCTTAGGCAAATTTCTCCCCTCCCTTCATGGTATCAGCATGTAATAGTAAAGGCAAGTTGTACAAAGGGCAGTGCCAGATCTAAAAACATTTATCCTTGGTTTCAGAGTGAAGTAATTCATCATTGCGGTGGTCATTAACACGTTTGCAGTGTTAAGTGACATTTTATTTTTAGACATTTTTCTCTGTCATTCTATTTATCTTCAATGAGTTAAGAGACAACTGAAATATTCAGTTAGCATTAGAAAAATGTATATGATCTACTGATGGAAAAGTATTTGTTTTAACCATTTAGTATCTACATAATGTCCTAGAGCCAACTCCGTTCTTGGGTGTGTGGCTTGTGCGTTGCTGTTAATCATAAGAAAGACAAATTAGTACTTGGCAGACTTCTTATAGCCATAAAGATAAAGTGCTTTCCAAGTACTCTCATTTTTAATTTCACATTTTCCTAATGAGAAAGCGACAGTCAGTTAAAAAATATGAGATAATCTAACATGAACATTTCAGCAGGGCATTTAAACCTCAAAAGACAGAGATGTTCTGATGAGCTACGTTTAGAAAAAATGAAATAATTATCTTGTATCTTGTTATACTAAACATATTTCAAGTATAGCTCGTGGATGTATGCTTAAAAGTAAATTTCAGAATTTCAGAATCAGCAAATCCGTAGCTATTTCTCGTAGCATGGCGCACTTGATAACTTTGGCATATTTTCATAGAGGCAGTTTATTCATACCTGTGGTAAGTCAGAATCTGACCATGACATGTGTCTGTCTGTGAACTATCACATACAGTATCTCACAAAAGTGAGTACACCCCTCACATTTTTGTAAATATTTTATTCTATCTTTTCATGTGATAAATGACATTGCTACAATGTAAAGTAGTGAGTGTACAGCTTGTATAACAGTGTAAATTTGCTGTCCCCTCAAAATAACTCAACACAGCCATTAATGTCTAAACCGCTGGCAACAAAAGTGAGTACACCCCTAAGTGAAAATGTTCAAATTGGGCCCTATTAGCCATTTCCCTTCCCTATGTCATGTGACTTGTTAGTGTTACAAGGTCTCAGGTGTGAAAAGAGAGCAGGTGTGTTAAATTTGGTAATATCATTCTCTCTCTCTCTCATACTGGTCACTGGAAGTTCAACATGGCACCTCATGGCAAAGAACTCCCTGAGGATCTGAAAAAAAGAATTGTTGCAATATATAAAGATGGCCTAGGCTATAAGAAGATTGTCAAGACCCTGAAACTGAGCTGCAGCATGGTGGCCAAAACCATACAGTGGTTTAACAGGACAGGTTACACTCAGAACAGGCCTCGCCATGGTCGACCAAAGAAGTTGAGTGCACGTGCTCAGCCTCATATCCAGAGGTTGTCTTTGGGAATTAGACATATGAGTGCTGCCAGCATTGCTGCAGAGGTGAAAGGGGTGGGGGGTCAGCCTGTCCGTGCTCAGACCATACGTCACACACTGCATCAAATTGGTCTACATGCCTGTTGTCCCAGAAGGAAGCCTCTCCTAAAGATGATGCACAAGAAAACCCGCAAACAGTTTGCTGAAGACAAGCAAACTAAGGACATGGATTACTGGAACCATGGCCTGTGGTCTGATGAGACCAAGATAGACTTACTTGGTTCAGATGGTGTTAAGCATGTGTGGCGGCAACCAGGTGAGAAGTACAAAGACAAGTGTGTCTTGTCTACAGTCAAGCATGGTGGTGGAAGTGTCATGGTCTGGGGCTGCATGAGTGCTGCTGGCACTGGGGAGCTACAGTTCATTGAGAGAACCATGAATGTCAACATGTACTGTGAGAAACTAAAGCAGAGCATGATCCTCTCCATTCGGAGACTGGGACGCAGGGCAGTATACCAACATGATAACGACCCCAAACACACCTCCAAGAAGACCCCTGCCTTGCTAAAGAAGCTGAGGGTAAAGGTGATGGACTGGCCAAGCATGTCTCCAGACCTAAACCCTATTGAGCATCTGTGTGGCATCCTCAAACGGAAGGTCGAGGAGCGCAAGGTCTCTAACATCCACCAGCTCCGTGATGTCATCATGGAGGAGTGGAAGAGAACTCCAGTGGCAACCTGTGAAGCTCTGGTGAACTCCATGCCCAAGAGGGTTAAGGCATTAAGGCAGTGCTGGAAAATAATGGTGGCCACACACAATATTGACATTTTGGACCCAATTTGGACATTTTTCACTTAGGGGTGTACTCACTTTTGTTTCCAGCAGTTTCGACATTAATGGCTGTGTGTTGAGTTATTTTGAGGGGACAGCAAATTTACACTGTTATACAAGCTGTACACTCACTACTTTACATTGTAGCAAAGTGTCATTTATTCAGTGTTGTCACATGAAAAGATAAAAATAAAATATTTACAAAACTGTGAGGGGTGTACTCACTTTTGTGAGATACTGTAACTGGGAATCCTGTTTGTTTTATATGATGTATTCAAACAATACAAAAGTGTTTGATCATCAACCCCATTGTCCTCCATCCAAGGCTAAAGCCTAGTACACAGGGGCCGAATGTTGGGCAGCATTGGGCAGCTTCTGTTGAGGGGGCATGACCGCAAAAGGGCTGCTGACTGGCTCCCGATCAGAGCTCTCAGCCAATTGCCTAGAGAGCGCTAACCACTGGCGGGGGGCGTCCCTCTGTCAGAACACAATAGCACAGCAGGGGAGATCCTCCTGAGCTGTCAGTCTTTTTTCCGGTCAGCCCTGCTGGGTTGAACGATAAAAAAAACCTACTACTGCGTACAGTGGTTTAGACTTTGCTTATCCTAAGAATTAAGTTGTGATTAGTTGCCAAACAAGAGACAATACCACTGGGTTATATTATTGGTAATCTTGTACAACAGCTATAGAAAAAACTTTGTCAGGATCCTGGTAAATGTAAAAGTGGTCGACATCCCAGGAAAGGGCACCAACATATGTTTACAAAAGCAAGGTCCAGATATTCATATCTTAATGTATATGGTGGAAGTTCCTTCCTAGGCCTTGAATCCGCCATGACCTTCCACTATGCCATTTCCCCGGAGTGAAGATCCACTGCTGCCATCTGAGACAACCACTTGGTCTTGTCACTGCCTCTCGCCACTGGAGTTTTCAGGACCCCGTGAGTACACTGCTGATAGACCCTACAAATCAGCTGGACCAAAAAATGTATGAAACTGTAAGTCTCTATTACAGTTTAAATTACGTTTTGGTCCAAAAAACTGGAGCACGCAAAATCTCCCAGATAGCAAGCAATTATGCTGCAGGTTTGAAAATTACTTGCTGAGCTATTTCTAGACTTGTCAGGTTTCACAAGTTTATTGCACAATTGCAGCAAGTCCACACTGCATGACTCCAGATCAACTTTCTTAGCAAACGTTCTGCAAGTCTGCTGCAAGTTTTGGTTCAGTTTTGTTGTGCAATAGTCTTCCCACCACAGGGGTCACTGCGGCTGAATTTTCATGCTGTAGGCTTGCAAAGTTCTTGCTGTAGACTCACCACTGCAACTTAGCTCTTGCTAGAGACTTGCCACGCAAATTTGCTACAAATTGGAAAAGCGTCAACTAGAACTTGCTCTGCAAGTGTATAACTTGCCAGTGAAAATGTGCAGCAAGTTAACACTACCACAAATTTATGGCAAGTTATCCTTGCTATCTGGGCTGGTGCAGCTGTGCATAGTAACCAATCAGCTTCTAACTTCAACTTTTTCAATTAGAGCCGGTTCACACTGAGGCGGCACGACTTGCAGGGCAAAGCAAGTCGCGCCGTTCGAGGCTACCTCAGCGCGGCTTGCAAGGAGACTTCTTTACATAGAAGTCAATGCAAGTCGCGCTGAGGTCGCCCCGAAATAGTGCAGGAACCTTTTTCTAAGTTGGAGCGACCTGAGTCGCTCCTATTAGAATGGTTCCATTGCACTGCATGGGGACGACTTGTCAGGCGACTTGAGTCGCCTGACAAGTCGCCTCAGTGTGAACCGGCTCTTAAGATTTGACAATAAAACCTAGACGCTGATTGGTTACTATGCACGGCTGCACCACATTCTGTGTTCTCCAATTTTAGTAAATCCCCGCATATGTCTCTACACAGCACATTAAATACACTGTATATGTAAATGTGAAGTTGTTTAAGTGGAAGTAAACCCTATTTTTAAAAAACACTGACAGGTAACCTATTTTACAACAGAGACTGTAAATTTTTATTTTGTTATTAAAGCTTCTTCTGGCCTGCCATGTTTTTTCATGTTGCACAATCAGAGCCCAGTCTAAAGCCACCAAGAGATGGAGTGAAATTCTACTGATTTAGCAAGGGCTGACATCTCAATCCGTGTGTGGCTATCGCTGTTCGACAGAAGCCAATCATTAGACTGACTTCTGTCGAACTGACATGCTGGAAAACTGTTGTTGATTCGTGGCTGCAGCCACTAATCAATAGATTCTGACAGTGGAGAGTACCTGAACACATTGTCCCAGCAGGGTGATTCCTCCGTCCACCTTGCTTGTGTGTATAGAGCAATCTGCTCTTTTGCTTCATTCAGCCTGCTGGCTGAAAAAAGCAAAATAAAAATAAATCTGTCTATGGCCAGCTTAAAGTGGTTCTAAATGCAGAACTTGCATTAAGATACAAAACCTTCTTTGTGCAGCGGCGCCCCCAGCCACCCCTTATACTTACTTGAGCCCAATCTCTATCCAGCGATGTGCACGAGAGCCGAGGCTCTCTGGGGACTCTCCCTTCTCATTGGCTGAGACAGAAGCCACGCCATTGGCTCCCACTGCTGTCAATCACAGCCAGTGAGCCAATGAGGAAAGCAGGGCAGAGCAATAGCTCTGTGTGTGAATGAACACACAGCGCAGCGGATCATGAGCGAGCCTGCTCGGGATCCAGGAGCACCAGCAGAGGACCAGAGTAGAGGAGGATCAGGGCTGTTCTGTGCAAAACCACTGCACAGAGCAGGTAAGTATAACACGTTTGTTGTTTTTTTAAACAAGCCAAGCCTTTAATATCACTTTAAAGTGGAATTCCACCCAGTTAAAAGTCAGCAGCTACAAAAAGTGTAGCTGCTGACTTTTAACAATCGAATACTCACCTGCCCCAGGCTCCAGTGATGCGGCTGCCTGAAGGCTCCCTCTTCTCCCGCTCCCCTTGGCGGCGCCGACATCACAAGTGTGGGCACCCGGCTTTGGCTTCAAAGCCAAGTGCGCACTGTGCATGCACGAGTGGCACTGTGAATGGCCGGCGTATCTTCTGGGACCTGTGACGTGTCCCAGAACATTGCCGGGTGGAAGGGGAGGAAGGTGAAGGAGTTACGTTACCCTGACCTGGCCAATCAAGATGGCTGAAGACTCTGTACACAGAAGAAGACTGGGTGAAGATGCAGGGCAGCACTGAAATCACAGTACTAGGGTGGATGTGCCATGATGTGCAAATATGTTGTACATAATTGCACATTATGGTAAAAGCTCCAGGAGGCCCAAATTGTTTGTATTTTTATGGCAGTTTACTTCTGCAATGCCCCATTTTTTAACTCTAAGGCCCCTTTCACATGGGGCTGTTCGTTTTGACAAACTCCACTTGCCCAGCAGGGATCGACCCGCTGATCCCCGCTGAGCAGGCGGATGACAGATTTGTCTCTGCTCACTGTGTGGAGACAGATCTGTCAGAGCCCCGCTCTACTCTATAGGAAACCAGATGAAAACGGACCGCCTGTTCGTTTTCATCCGATCCGCCAGACGGATGGAAAATAGGGTTGAAAGAGCCCTTAAGTTTCGTACACACTATAAGAACATCGGGCGAACATTTTTGTCCAAACATTTTTCGTACAATTTTCTTATAGTGTCTACACAACTTTCAACAGCGGATTCCGAATTTTAGTACGAAAATTCCCGTACAGACTCGAAAATGTTTCTTATATGGGAACAAAACGAACAATTTTCACTTAATGTATACCGTTTTCATACCATTTTCTTACAAGAAAAGTCAGAAAAGAAAGACTGTGCATGATCAGAAACAATAAACAACAACAAAAAAAAAGCCTTTGTCGTACGAAAATTTTCGTACGAATTTCCATTCATCGGTTCTGATTTGCTGTGAAACAACAAGAAAAATCGGACGATCGTTCGCCTGATTTTTTTATAGTGTGTACCTCACTTTATTCAATAGTAAACAGACACAATGCCAAATGCAATAGTTATTGAATGAGGCTTGTCTTGTTTGTACATATATAAATACAGTACATGTGTATTTAGGCCTCTACTCCTATAGATAACATGAATTAGTAAAAATAAGAAGTGTGATGAATTTGTTTGAGCTTTGCGAAGAGTTATATTTGAAAGTGATTCCTCCTCAGCTGTTAGTTCCAGCCTCAGAAAATACTGTGTAACCTCAAAAAACTCGTTGACAGACACTGGAAGCAACCGGATAGCTATTCCAAACCAAGAATGTCATTTTCTGTACTCCTGTAGAAATCTAAGTGCAGCAGTTCTTACCCACTTCCCCAGATGATATGAACAAGACCAGAAAAGTTTCAAGTATGTCCTAAGGATTTAGAAAGACTTGGTCATGGGGCAAAAAAACCCAAACTAGTGCAAATATAAAGTGCAGACACTCAACCTTTCTGCCATGGCTGAATTCCTGGCATTCTAAAAGGCAAAACGTAGGCATTTTCCAATAGTGCTTATGCTTGTACAACCCTTAAATGTGGGACATTCAGGTTCTAAGGTAAGTCATATTCTGGTATACACTCATCAAAGTGTCACATATGGATATATAGTTATTACATTTCACAGCCCCAGTAAACTTATGCCCCTGGGAAATATAAATGGCTGGGTAAGCGACCGGAGAGTGAAACAATAGAGAATTTTCCCAATAAAGGAGAGAGGGAGTCATAGAAGAGTAGTACAGGAAATGTAAAGGATAGGGGGACTGAAGGGGGGTAGGGTCTGGGATAGAGAAAAAGGATGTGAGGCCATAACTAGACAAAACCACAAAGCTATTCCAGGCCCTGGGTCCATCCCTCAAGGGGACACTACTGAGCTGATGTACTAAAACTGGGAAGTGCAAAGTCTGGTGCAGCTGGGCATGGTAGCCAATCAGCTTCTAACTTCAGCTTGTTCTATTAAGCTTTGACAAAAAGCCATGATTAAGGCTACTTTCACACCGAAACATATTTCAGGCACTGTGGTGCTAAAAATAGCGCCTGTGCAGCGCCTGAAAGACTCTCCCCCTATTCTCCCCAGTGTGAAAGCCCGAGCGCTTTCACACTGGGGCGGTGCACTTGCAGGACAGCAAGAAAAGTCCTGCAGGCCGCATCTTTTGGGCGGTGTGGTGAGCAGTGTGTACACCGCTCCTACACTGCCCCCTCCATTGAAAGCAATGGACGGCACTCCCGTAGCTGCTGTACACTGACTCGGAAGCCCGGAGCGGCATCGCTTTTAACCCCTTGTTAACCCCTTCTTGGGGGTTAAAAGCGCCCCGCTCCCACCTGCATAGCGGCACAGTAGCGCCGCTATAATAGCAGTAAATGTGCCGCTAATTAGCGGCAATTTACTGCTACCACCCTAGTGTGAAAGTAGCCTAAGGCCTGATTGCCGAGATGCTTTGGCTATTTTGACTGTTGTTCACCTGCATTAATAAAACAATGTTTTGGCTGACATCCATGGCGCCAGCCTTTCTCCCATTTTTGCACAAATTGCACATGGAGGTTTGCAGAGACTTCCTAGGCCGAGTGCTGTGTTCCGCTGACCAGGCATTATACAGGAGGTAGTAGCTCAATGCACCTGTTCCACTAGAAACAGATTGGTTTCTATGCAGAGCTGCACCAGATTGTGCACTCTCCAGTTTTAGTAAATCAACCCCTATTTGTTCAATTCTTACTGCTTCCTGTTTTGCCCTATTGGCAAGTGAGGCTGTCCATTATAGAAATCAGCCAATTAGAATTTGTGGAGTTGGGGCTTGGAAGCAGTGTTGCCAACCGCCAGTAAATTTACTGACAGTTTGTAAAAATCAGTGATTTTTAGAACGGTCTATAAATATCAGGGTCTGATAATTTGTCATGCTGTGCTGACTTTTTAAGTGTAAACTGGGCAAACTACTTGATAAGGGTATTGTCAGTGTTTCCATGTTGTGTTTAAATATCAATTGTCTTAGTTTTTAATAGGAGTTCAGTTATTTTTCAGGTTGCCAGTAAAAAATGTGCTCTGCCAGTAAGAGTTTCCATGATTTGCCAGTAAAAAACCCTGCGGGAGGTTGGCAACACTGCTTGGAAGCAAGCTTTGATACTCTTGAAAACGGAAGAGTTTTGCTTGTTAGAAAGGCCATGATTTATCCGGGTTCAAAAGTTTGGAAGGCTGCTGCACATATAGGTACCTCCAAGTGCCTGGTTGTTATACCTGCTGCAGTTTTATTTTTTTTCCCCTAATGACAAAGTCTCCCTAAGATGTGTGTTATCATATACAGGTGTAGCGGTACTCCTGAAAGGGCCGCTGATGAATGATTATTAAACGTGATGAAAGTGTAGGCCCTGCATTTCTCCTGATAACAGCGACACAGATGATGATGATGACCAAGGTTCTTTTCCTGTTTGTGCAGAGGCTGCCAGCACACACACAATAGAGACTTCATGCACACTGACCTAGTAATCAGTCTAGGAGATTACTTTTTAAGTTTTAATGCTGTTAAACTTGTAACCAGGGAGGGGTATAGGGAATGGGATACTCTGATAATTGCAAGTTCTAAAAGGGAGAACACTAACTTCACTGTCCTGTAGCGCTTCTTTAACCCAGAGACTAGAAGAAATGGCCAAATTAGGGACACAGTAAAGGCTTTGCCCTGTAAAGCTACGCTTATATCCATACAGAACCAACATCACCCTTAACAGCAAACAGGATTTCATTTATGATACCTCCGGATAGCTGCCCAGACTTAGCTTCTCTTCGTCTTCTAATAGAACGTTAATAGACTAGATCCTCAAGGGTAAAGTCTCAGGGTGTCTTTGTAGTCGTAGGTATTGGCTCTCAGCTCTGCCACAGCCGGAACCCTGATGAGCATCATGTAGATCAGTAGTTAAGACCTTCAGAGATGGCAGCTTTCCCAGCTGGTGAATATCCTAAGCCAGATTTATATCCTTCCCCATCATGTCCCAGTGGCTTGAACCTCCTATGGCTGGGGAAGTATGAATATTCATAACACAGTCTGGCAGGGAAACCTCATACTATAACCAGTGATGCCAGTAATACTTACTAGCAACAGTGCAAGTTCACAACTCTTGTCTTGTCTCCTCCCATGCTCGTCTTCAGGTCTTCTCCAGAGCCTCTCTCATCCTCTAGAACTCTTTACATCAATCTTTCTGGCTATCTCCTGCTCTGACTGCCTTTAGGCGTTCCCTAAAAAAAAAAAAAAAATTCTCCAGGGAAGTTTATGTTAGGCTTCCATCAGCTTCCATCCCCCACAGTTAAAGTCTTTTGTACCACTTGCCCCACCCTATTAGATTGTAAACTCCTATAAGCAGGACCCTTTTAATCCTCTTGTATTTTATTGTATTGTAACTGTACTGTCTCCCTTTTATATTGTAAAGCGCTGCGTAAACTGTTGGCGCTGTATAAATCTTATATAATAATAATAATAACAACCCTACTGAGCTTAGGGAGAAACCAAGTATACTATTATACAAATCAAAACTGGACTAACTACTACCCAGCCAAAAACAACATTTTCCTATCATCTAGCAAGCTATCTAGGAGGGTGCTACACAAGTACATATTTCACTGAAAACTATACAACATTCAACTCCTAAAATATAAACTATTAAAACACCAAATGCCTAATCCTAACACTAACCGAAACCCTTAAGTCCCCAAATTAATTTAGCTTATTATGCTATGTAGGCACCTTGCCCTGCTCCTGGAGCTTCAGTGTTGATGGCATGCAGGCCTTGCACCAAAATATTCCAGTACCAGGATAAACTAATGTGACTATATTTTATGGAAATAACACGCCATTCAAAGAACATTGCTGCTTAATTTTGCTGTTGTAGACACTTGGGAAAGCATTTTGAATTGCATAGCAGTGGCTGGACATTGAACATTTACATTAGGTGTCTGAGAAGTGGTGAGGTTTTTATCAGTTAAATTAGGTTGGATGATGGGCTAACGTGAAAGGTATTTTCTAGGAATGTCAGACATGATTAAGAGTAAAACCACTAACACATAGGAAAATGTACAGTTTTATTCCTGCAACTAACTTTATGTGCAAATTTGATCAGGTTTTCATAGCCTTGTTCTTATATGAAATTCGTCTTATCTAACGTCATCATACCTAATCAAAATGAAGCTGGTACGATTGAAAATAATTAATTGCCATTTCCACATGTGAACATTCAGTTTTGTGAACCAAGAAAAATTACAGTTGTGGATTGGGAATAATAAGTCACAGCCCAAATGAATGCTCATGATCAAGTTTTGATGCTTATCAAACAAAGAGACTGTGGGGAAGATTTACTAAAACTGGTGCACACAGAATCTGGTGCAGAAGTGCATAGCAACCAATCAGCTTCTAATGTCAACTTGTTCAATTAAGATGTACCAGATTCGGTGTGCCCCAGTTTTAGTAAATCTCCCCCTGTTCCAGTATATTGGTGGCCAATGCAGGATGCCAATGAGTGATGGTTATTTTTGCAATTATGTTAGAACGGGATTCACTGAGCTTTAATAGTTTATAGGAGTTCCTTCCAGCCCACATACTCTCACAGCCACACTTGCTCTTCTGGCATCTGTCACAATTGCCAGATTGTCCATCTGGGCTTGCCTGACATGCCATGTAGTTAGATCAAAATGTTCAGTGCTTAACAGCTATTATTAGAGAGACAATCAGAGTTATGGGAAATAGATTCGAAAATTAAAGATCTGAGGTAGAATTAATGGAGAGAATGCATATACAGTATTGTACAAAAGTGAGTGCACCCTTCACATTTTTGTAAATATTTTATTCTATCTTTTCATGTGACAACACTGAAGAAATGACACTTTGCTACAATGTAAAGTAATGAGTGTACAGCTTGTATAACAGTGTAAATTTGCTGTCCCCTCAAAATAACTCAACACACAGCCATTAATTTCTAAACCGCTGGCAACAAAAGTGAATATACCCCTAAGTGAAAATGTCCAAGGTGTCAATTATTTGTGTGGCCACCATTATTTTCCAGCACTGCCTTAACTCTCTTGGGCATGGAGTTCACCAGAGCTTCACAGGTTGCCACTGGAGTCCTCTTCCACTCCTCCATGATGAAATCACGGAGTTGGTGGATGTTAGAGACCTGGCGCTCCTCCACCTTCTGTTTGAGGATTCCCCACAGATGCTCAATAGAGTTTAGGTCTGGAGACATGCTTGGCCAATCCATCACCTTTACCCTCAGCTTCTTTAGCAAGGCAGTGGACGTCTTTGAGGTGTGTTTGGGGTTGTTATCATGTTGGTATACTGCCCTGCGACCCAGTCTCCGAATGGAGAGGATCATGCTCTGCTTTAGTTTCTCACAGTACATGTTGGCATTCATGGTTCCCTCAATGAACTGTAGCTCCCCAGTGCCGACAGCCCCAGACCAGGACACTCCCACTACCATGCTTGACTGTAGGCAAGACACACTTGTCTTTGTACTCCTCACCTGGTTGCCACCACACACACTTGACACCATCTGAACCAAATAAGTTTATCTTGGTCTCATTAGACCACAGGACAGGTTTCCAGTAATCCATGTCCTTAGTCTGCTTGTCTCCAACAAACTGTTTGTGGGCTATCTTGTGCATCATTTTTAGAAGAGGCTTCCTTCTGGAACAATAGCCATGCAGACCAATTTGATGCAGTGTGCAGTGTATGGTCTGAGCACTGACAGGCTGACCCCCCACCCCTTCAAACTCTGTAGCAATGCTGGCAGCACTCAGTCTATTTCCCAAAGACAACCTCTGGTTATGACGCTGAGCACGTGCACTCAACTTCTTTGTTTGACCATGGCAAGGCCTGTTCTGAGTGCAACCTGTCCTGTGAAACCGCTGTATGGTCTTGGCCACCGTGCTGCAGCTCAGTTTCAGGGTCTTGGCAATCATCTTATAGCCTAGGCCATCTTTATGTAGAGTAACAATTCTTTTTTTCAGATCCTCAGAGAGTTCTTTGCCATGAGGTGCCATGTTGAACTTCCAGTGACCAGTATGAGTGTGTGAGAGCAATAACACCAAATTTAACACACCTGCTCCCCATTCACACCTGAGACCT
This sequence comes from Glandirana rugosa, assembly GCA_018402905.1. Taxonomy (NCBI): domain Eukaryota; kingdom Metazoa; phylum Chordata; class Amphibia; order Anura; family Ranidae; genus Glandirana; species Glandirana rugosa. The sequence continues at coordinate 2,050,334 of BLSH010047610.1, read as the reverse complement.
TGTAACCCTAACGAGTCACATGACACAAGGGAGGGAAAATGGCCAATTGGGCCAAATTTGGACATTTTCACTTTGAATTGTACTCACTTTTGTTGCCAGCAGTTTAGACATTAGTGGCTGTGTGTTGAGTTATTTTGAGGGGACAGCAAATTTACACTGTTATACAAGCTGTACGCTCACTAATTTACATTGTAGCAAAGTGTCATTTCTTCAGTGTTGTCACATGAAAGGATATAATAAAATATTTACAAAAATGTGAGGGGTGTACTCACTTTTGTGAGATACTGTATATGAGTATCATGCCACTGTTATATTGTATAGTTTCACTTTTGCGTATGATTCATACTCTAATAGAGTCTTCAAATTGCATCCAAAAGTAAATATTAGGACTGACTTACGTGTAATTAAAATATTATTTTACGATTGTAAATCTGATAAACATGTCAGAATGTCAGGAACCCACCTGCAGTTGGTTTGCCAGACGAGGAGCTTAAAGAGGAACTGTAGTCTGCTAGCATAATTTGTAATAAAAACATCTTTGCCATTCTGAAGCTTCCCTCCAACCACTTTGCATATTATTTTATATATACTGTGATTCTGTACTTGCCAAATATGCTGCAGAAATCTCCCTCCAGTAAATCTGCAATCATTTTAACTGTGGGCAGCTGAAGCTGCTGCCTGTTTACTTCCTGGATTTACACAGACACACAGAGGCACACCTCCAGCTCTGCAGCTCTCATTTGCCCTTTTATGACTCATCCCTCCTCCCTTCCTGGCAAACTCTCATGGGAGTGAGAGAGAGAGAGCTGTGCATGATGTCAAACGCTGAGGCATTTTTCTAGCCAAGAAACAGAAAGTGGGCTGCATAAGGTATTTACTGGCAGAAAAAAAAATGTTTTACTATCCAAAGTTAAAACAAAAGGGCAGAAGATTTAATAGGTGGAAAGATGAAAAAATGACTGAAGTTCCGCTTTAACATCAATGCACAACCTGCTCATCTGTCTGTAGTGCAGTCAGTCGTGGGCATTTGTCAGCTGATAGGCTTTCCGTGCTCTGTCTTTTTGTTGAGTCTTCTGTTGTTTTCTGGTCATGTTTCTATCATCTTCCCTGGGTCCTGCGGTCCATTTATTGGTACTTCTCACTCACAATGGAAATGCCTTGGGAGCAAAGTAAAGCTAACACTGGTGATAAGACCTTGCTGAGCAATAAGAGCGTGAAGACAGATCAAAAGGAAGGGCCACAAACTGGTAGTGTTGTTTTCCCACAGTAAATTGGAGGTCACACTGATGCAGTAGAATGATGGGCACATGCAGTTACATGATGACCACAGAGGATAAGAAGTCTCTTAGGGAGGGAGGCTTTGACAGATCTGGTTGACTCCACTTGAATGAAGACATTTAAAGCATTTAGATCCATAGCCACCTTTCATGAGGGAGACTTTCTGGTCTCTGTGGGCATCAATGATGGGTGCTTTCTCTCTTGCACTCCAGGCTCTTTTTCAATGTACAGGCTTGCCTGCCCTTTTTTTCTTGTAAGCTGTGCACATGGTGTGGTGGTATGACCAATGATTGGTCTATACCCCCTTAAATGGGCACCAAATCTATACCCTGGTTGATTGCTGCAGAGTTCACACTACTGTTTACTATGAGGCCTCATGCACACAGGACGTTTTTTGACATTTTTACAGCTGCTGTTTTCAGCTGCAGACTTTTTTTTTACAGTCATTAAACCCCCCATCATGTTATCCTATGTGTTCATGCACACATAGGCTGTTATCAACTGTTTTGAGTAGTGACGTTTTTGAGTTGTAAAAAAAACCCAAGACCAGTGGGTTCTGAGAGAGGTTTTTCAGCTGTAAAAACGCTCTAACGCTCAATAACGCCGCTCACCAACGTTTTTGGACGTTTTGTATACGTCCGCAGCAAAAATGCTCAAAAAAGCTGAACAAAAATCACTGACAAGCTACTGACCTTTTTAGGCCATTTTTTTAATGTCCTGTGTGCATGAAGCCTTAGGATGTGCTTCTAAGCGATTTTGTACTTGCTTATTGTTGCTGTTCTCCTCAGGTCTGTCCGTAAAGCATTCTTTCTTGACCCTTTCCCTGCCTAGTTCCAGTTCCCATTTCCTGTGTTCCTGGCTATATCTCCTAGTGTGTCTGATTCTGTCTTCCTAGACCCTACTAGGCTCTAATCCTGTTCTCCATAAACAAGCTTTCTTCATATCAGTCCTGACCTTTGCTATGTTCTTGACCATGTCTTCATTCCATTCTTTCTCATTTTGTCACTGGGCTCTGGTTAGCCCTGGAAACCATCCTAAATACAACCTTGGGTTGTGTGAATACTTCTGATTTTCCACCTTGCCATTGCTGCAGAACAATCTCTATGTTAAATCCAGATAATCTGCCACTGAAGAGCAACTAAAATTGGGGCAGGGACGACAGCAACCCAATCTTTCTACAATGCACAGTGGCTTAGTGGTTAGCACTTCTGCCAGGAGCACTAGGGTTGTTGGTTTGAATTCCAACCATGGCAATACATGCCTGGAGTTTGCATATTCTCCCTGTGCCTGCTAGGTTTCCTCTCACACTAAAAAGACATGTCCGTCTAAATTTTGTATGTATCAATGTGGGTTAGGAACCTTAGATTGTAATTTCCTTGAGGGCAGGGACTGATGTGACTGTACAATATAAATGTAAATTGATGACACTATATAAGTAACGGTAATAAATAAAATAAGTATAATTTATGGGTTCCCAGTAAAAGTATGCATGATTGCTAAATGTAAACCACCCATTTCCAATTTTTCAACAGGTTTGAATGATATGAAACAGTTTTGCATGATTACCCACTCGTATCTCTAATCCTGGGCAACACAGTTGTATAAAAGATGGAGGATCTCTGGCAGCAGAGCAAGCCAGCAAGGAGTATAATTTTCTGATATTGAAAGGAAGCACCAGAGCCGTTCCATTCACTTACACTTGAGTTTCCCAGGCCTGGGTAGGGGATCATACATCATTTTTTCATAAAATACTGATCCACCAGAAGTCTCATCCTGCCTTGTGTTCAAAATGAAGAAGTACATTTTCTTCTCTGACTTTCTATTTAAGCCTTTTAGTCTAATAAGGACTGAAAAGAGTGTTTTTAGCAAGTTCTATTCCAACTCCAGGGCTGAATGGGATAAGGGCATTTTGTATGTGGTATGAGGGGGCTTTGTTATAAATTTTGCACATATGACTAAATTTTGACCTTAATTTTCTGCATTCAAGTGAAAAGAGAAGAAAGAGCCAATATAATTCTGATCTTCCAAAAAAAATGTTTTTGATCAGAGTTTTAAGGCAATGCCAATGAGGGAGATTTACTAAAACACACAAAATCTGGTGCAGCTATGCATAGTAACCAATCAGCTTATAGGTTTTATTGTCAAATCTTAATTGAATAAGCTAAAGTTAGAAGCTTATTGGGTAATATGCACAGCTGCACCAGAGTCTGTGTGCTCCAGTTTTAGTAAATCTCCCCCAATATGTTCTAGAGCTTAAAAAGGCAATTCATCATCAGGTTTATGAGTACAATAAATAAAATATAGTTGATATCAGGGCTTTTCTTTTCAGAGAATAGGTGCAGGTACTCACCCCTTCTGAGTCACCGCTTTTCTCCGCCCCCTACCCACCTTCGAGCACTTTCCCTTGGTTCCACCCCCTACCCATCTCCCAGTATCACCCCTTTTGAAAAATACAGAACCAAGTATCATTTTGTGGTGTTATGCAATTTGTATAGAATTTGTTAATGATAACACGGAATGTAGTAAAATAGATTCCATGCAGCCAGCAGCAATAGACCCCCCAGCAACAACAGATGCCCCCAAGCAACAATAGCTCCGCCTAGCAACAACAGACCTCCCGCCAAAACAATACCTCTCCCAGAAAAATGGATCCACCCCAGCAACAATAGATCTCCCAGCAGCTAGCATCCATAGACTCCTCCTTCAATAGTGGGTGCCTCCCAGCAACAATAGATCCCCACCAGCAACAATAGTCCTCCTGCAACAATAGATCCCCTCCAGAGATAACAGATCCCCCAGTAGCCAGCAATAGACCCTCCAGCACCACCCAGTCATTACATACATTCAGTGCCAGAGGTGCCGGAACTGTGTTATCCCTGAAAGAAAGGCCTGGTTGTTATTATGTTGCAACACAATAGGTATTATCTATATATAGTGTTGAGCGAACCCGGACTGTAACGTTCGGGTCCGTACCGAACTTTAGGGTGTCCGTGGCACGGACCCGGACCCGGACATTTCAAAAATCGTTCGGGTTGTGGCCGGTTAGTGTCGGTACGGTAATCATCCGTACCGACACTACCGAAGATTCCCGTTTGGTCACTTTGTGAACAACTAACCGACGGGACGTCGAAGAGTTGTGCACCTCATTTTATCGTCTTGGGGCCTGGCTTGGGCTTGCTAAAAACTTTACAGGCCCAGGCCCAGGCACGGTGCCTGTGGGATTTCAAGCCATGCCTGGGCTTGCAATGTCAGGCCCAAGCGAGTTGTGATATATATCTATTATGGATAACACAACGTTGTATTATTGTTGGTCCGGAAAGAAAGTCCCTATTGTGTCAAGGCCGTGGAGACCGTGACTTACATACATTACTGACCCACCACGACCTCCCAGATAACGACCGATGACCCCCTAGACAATAGAGACCTCCCCTAGATAACAACGTCCTCCTGATAACAACGACCACCCCTAGATAACAACGACCCTCCGTGGGTGATAACTTCCTCCTCAGATACCTACGATCGACGACCCTCTAGATAACAACGACCCCACCTAGGTAAAAAGACCCTCTCCATAACAAAACCGCCCTCCAGACAACAACGATCC
>BLSH010047610.1:1997763-2041087 GCA_018402905.1 Glandirana rugosa | reverse complement strand
CCTACACTGCCATGGTCACGGCCTAGTCAACCTCTAGGCTCCTACTCCACATCCACCCCCCTTCCCGTTATTTTACTTGATTTTAATTTATTTTCCCTATCCCCATTTATTTGTAGGGCACTTGCCCTAGTTTGAAGATGATTTTAGAACAGTTATATGGCTTCTACCGTTCATTAATACTTTTCAGACACAGTTTGAAGATGATCCACATTCAACTCCATTTTTGCTTTTTTTATGTTTTTATTTTTTTAAAAATATTTAAAGTTATTTCCCTGTCCCCATTTTTTTGTAGGGTGCTTGCCCTACCCTTACCCCCATTTTACTTCCTTTTGCAGCCCTCTGGGGCTTTCCAGGACTTTCCTACAGCCATTTTTGTGCCTAAAAGTTCGGGTCCCCATTGATTTCAATGGGGTTCGTTGTCCGTGCGATCGTTCGGGTTCCGTCCGGACCCGGACCCGGACTTTGTCCCGAGGTTCGGACGGACCAGCAGAACCCGAACTTCCAGGTGTTCGCTCAACTCTATCTATATAATATGTATGGAACTAATATTGTGCATGTAGAAAATAAACATTTTAAGTAGGATAAGATGAAATAATCTATGCAATATAAAAACAATAATACAACGCAAAAGGTCTCTAAGTTTTGATTTGCATGTTTTTTTATATTTCATATATCATTTTTGCTTATTTTACTATTCATTGAATTTATATATATCCATACACAGGGATTTTTTTCCGTTCCGCCACCTTTGCCAGACATGTTTAGTATAAGATGGTGAAGCAGGGCAGGCACGACATAAAGGGGCAGCCGTAAATTGAGGGTCGGTCACATAAGCCGACGACTGCATATAGTTACGGCTGCAGCATGCCTAAGACAGTGGAGGGCGGAGTGATATCCTCCGCACTCCGCCTCTTTCTGCAGACTGGGTGCTCCTTTTGGTGACAGCCACTCTTTGAGCACTGAGGAGAGATTGCATGTGCTTGACACGTGCCTGACTGCAGAGAAGCTGTGTAGCCTTTGTTGGTAAATTATTCATGCAGGATGGGGCTTTGTTAATGCTGCTTGAATGTGGGTTTGTGAGGGTCTCTGAGCTGGATATGGGGCTGTCTCTGAGCTGGATATGGGGCTGTCTCTGAGCTGGATATGGGTCTGGCTCTGAGCTGGATATGGGGCTGTGTCTGAACTGGGATGGGACTGTCTCTGAGCTGAGATTGGGCTGTCTCTGAACTGGGATGGGGCTGTCTTTGAGCTGGGATTGGGCTGTCTCTGAACTGGGATGGGGCTGTCTCTGAGCTGGGATTGGGCTGTCTCTGAACTGGTATGGGGCTGTCTCTGAGCTGGTATGGGGCTGTCTCTGAACTGGTATGGGACTGTCTCTGAGCTGGGATTGGACTGTCTCTGAACTGGGATTGGGCTGTTTCTGAACTGGATATGGGGCTGTCTGAGCTGGATATGGGGCTGTCTTTGAACTGGGATGGGGCTGTCTCTAAGATGGATATGGGGCTGTCTCTGAGCTGGATATGGGACTATCTCTGAGCTGGTTATGGAGCTGTCTCTGAGCTTGATATGGGGCTGTGTCTGAGCTGGATATGGGGCTGTCTCTGAACTGGGATTGGGCTGTCTCTGAGCTGGGATTCGGTTGTCTCTGAGCTGGGATGGGGCTGTCTTTGAACTGGGATGGGGCAGTCTCTGAGCTGGAAATGGGGCTGTCTCTGAGCTGGATATGGGGTTGTCTCTGAACTGGAATGGGGCTGTCTCTGAACTGGGAACTGGGATGGAGCCTCTGAGCTGGAAATGGGGCTGTCTCTGAGCTGGGATGGGGCTGTCTCTGAACTGGATATGGGGCTGTCTCTGAGCTAGATATGGGGCTGTCTCTGAGCTGGATATGGGACTGTCTCTGAGCTGGGATGGGGCTGTCTCCGAGCTGGATATTGGGCTGTCTCTGAGTTGGGATTTGGCTGTTTCTAAGCTGGATATGGGGCTGTCTCTGAGCTGGATATGGGGCTGTCTCTGAGTTGGGATGGGGCTCTCCCTGAACTGGGATGGGGCTATCTCTGCGGTGAATATGGGGCTGTCTCTGAGCTGGGATGGGACTGTCTCTGAACTGGGATGGGGCTTTCTCTGAACTGGGATGCGTCTGTCTCTGAACTGGGATGGGGCTGTCTCTCCAAACTGGGATGGGGTTGTCTCTAAGCTGGGATTGGGCTGTCTCTGAGCTTGATATGGGGCTGTCTATGAGCTGAATATGGGTCTGTCTATGAGCTGGATATGGGTCTGTCTCTGAACTGGGATGGGGCTGTCTATGAACTGGGATGGGACTGTCTCTGAACTGGGATGGGGCTGTCTCTGAACTGGGATGAGGCTGTCTCTGAACTGGGGTGGGGCTGTCTCTCCAAACTGGGGTGGGGCTGTCTCTGAGCTGGGATTGGGCTGTCTCTGAGCTTGATATGGGGCTGTCTATGAGCTGGATATGGGTCTGTCTATGAGCTGGATATGGCTCTGTCTCTGAACTGGGATGGGGCTGTCTCTGAACTGGGATGGGGCTGTCTCTGAACTGGGATGGAGCTGTCTCTGAGCTGGGATGGGGCTGTCTATGAACTGGGATGGGGCTGTCTCTGAACTGGGATGGGGCTGTCTCTCCGAACTGGGGTGGGGCTGTCTCTGAGCTGGGATGGGGCTGTCTCTGAGCTGGGATGGGTCTGTTTCTGAACTGGGATGGGGCTGTCTCTGAGCTGGATATGGGGCTGTCTCTGAGCTGGATATGGGGCTGTCTCTGAGTTGGGATGGGGCTCTCCCTGAACTGGGATGGGGCTATCTCTGCGGTGAATATGGGGCTGTCTCTGAGCTGGGATGGGACTGTCTCTGAACTGGGATGGGGCTTTCTCTGAACTGGGATGCGTCTGTCTCTGAACTGGGATGGGGCTGTCTCTCCAAACTGGGATGGGGTTGTCTCTAAGCTGGGATTGGGCTGTCTCTGAGCTTGATATGGGGCTGTCTATGAGCTGAATATGGGTCTGTCTATGAGCTGGATATGGGTCTGTCTCTGAACTGGGATGGGGCTGTCTATGAACTGGGATGGGACTGTCTCTGAACTGGGATGGGGCTGTCTCTGAACTGGGATGAGGCTGTCTCTGAACTGGGGTGGGGCTGTCTCTCCAAACTGGGGTGGGGCTGTCTCTGAGCTGGGATTGGGCTGTCTCTGAGCTTGATATGGGGCTGTCTATGAGCTGGATATGGGTCTGTCTATGAGCTGGATATGGCTCTGTCTCTGAACTGGGATGGGGCTGTCTCTGAACTGGGATGGGGCTGTCTCTGAACTGGGATGGAGCTGTCTCTGAGCTGGGATGGGGCTGTCTATGAACTGGGATGGGGCTGTCTCTGAACTGGGATGGGGCTGTCTCTCCGAACTGGGGTGGGGCTGTCTCTGAGCTGGGATGGGGCTGTCTCTGAGCTGGGATGGGTCTGTTTCTGAACTGGGATGGGGCTGTCTCTGAGCTGGATATGGGGCTGTCTCTGAGCTGGATATGGGGCTGTCTCTGAGTTGGGATGGGGCTCTCCCTGAACTGGGATGGGGCTATCTCTGCGGTGAATATGGGGCTGTCTCTGAGCTGGGATGGGACTGTCTCTGAACTGGGATGGGGCTTTCTCTGAACTGGGATGGGTCTGTCTCTGAACTGGGATGGGGCTGTCTCTCCAAACTGGGATGGGGTTGTCTCTGAGCTGGGATTGGGCTGTCTCTGAGCTTGATATGGGGCTGTCTATGAGCTGGATATGGGTCTGTCTATGAGCTGGATATGGGTCTGTCTCTGAACTGGGATGGGGCTGTCTCTGAACTGGGATGGGGCTGTCTCTGAACTGGGATGGAGCTGTCTCTGAGCTGGAATGGGGCTGTCTATGAACTGGGATGGGGCTGTCTCTGAACTGGGATGGGGCTGTCTCTCCGAACTGGGGTGGGGCTGTCTCTGAGCTGGGATGGGGCTGTCTCTAAGCTGTGATGGGTCTGTTTCTGAACTGGGATGGGGCTGTCTCTGAGCTGGATATGGGGCTGTCTCTGAGCTGGTTATGGGGCTATCTCTGAGCTCTATATGGGGCTGTCTCTGAGCTGGATGTGGGCCGGTTGAAATCATCTAGAAGGTGTGTAGGGGTGGAGACAAGGGGTGGTTCTAGGGGTGGGTAGGGGTGGAGACAGGTCTAGAGGAGCGGGGTGAGTTCCTGCACCTTTTCTCTGAGAAAAAAATCCCTGCACAAGTGTGCATACATAATACCTATTGTGTTGCTACATAATACCAACTCTATTTTATTTAATTTACAAGTAGCACTGATGAAGGAGGCCTTTTGATCCCTCAAAATAAGCTGGTGTTTCCCCAGAACTCTGTGAATTATCAACTTTTTCTGGATGGTCAAAAATATTTGGGCTGTTTTCTCTTTTTACTTGAAAACCTTTTCCAAGCACACAGACTTTGGCCATGGTAATTTGGAGAACTGCCTGTATCCAAGCAAATATCAGTACACCTATCTGAGATATATACCTACAACTGAGTCCAGTTCCGCACCACCTTACTTCTTTATTAATCTGATGCATGACTGTAATTACTGTAAATTGATAAAATTTTATAATATCATATTTTAAAAGTAGTAACTATCATAACTTATAGGAAAGCATAAGTGGCTTGTTTTGCTGAATGAAGAACTGAAGTAGATGTGCTATATTTTGTCTATATAATATTTTTTCCAGAAGAATTTTCCATGAAGTGCTCACACAGAAATAGTCAGAGTCCTATGGCGGGATTGCTTACATTGTTATGCAGGGGTATCTATTTTTAATATCTCCTGTCTTCCACATGGACAGAGGGTGCAGAACTCTATGTGTGCAAAAGAAGTATCTCATCTTTTTGGTCCCTTTTGTCTCGGAGGTTGTAGAATATTCGCCATTCCAGCCTAATGTGTCATGGTCAATCCAATCGGTTAATTATAGACATGCTGAAAGAAACGGCGTCCTTGTGACATGAATTTATTCCTAATGAATAAATACAGCCATCTCCACAGCCTTTCAGACTACAATGCACAGGCAGGAACAAGTTCAAATGTTGCTGCTGCAGTGGGAAGACAGTAACTGTATGTTCCCTCTCTGGAAGAACATCTATTACATGACCAGACAATGAAGTGTATAAAAGTAAAAGCATCCTTTTCTCTACAAGTCATTGTACTGTGCCTGGAGTGTAGGTGTATGATGCAAAGAATGCAAGGTAACTTTTTCAGCTGAGAAAATTACTCAGTATTTAAAGGTGAATCACTCATTTCATAAAGCACTGTTTTGCTGATAACACCTTAAGCAACTCTGAACAATACTACATTGAATTAATGAATGAAGCATGCTTAGCTCACACTTGGATTAGTAGTGATATGTATTCAGCGGCAGTTTTTTTTTTTTTTTTGGAACAGCTGGAATTCAAGTCCTGAAAATATTCCTTAGTGAAAGTGATCCTTGCTTTTGTATAGCATTATACAGTCTGTTGCAATTTACTGACTACATATTCATGTCATGATGGCAACAAGTTCAAAGTGCTCTACTGGGCTGAGATCTGTGGACTGTGCACGACATTTGATCATTTAAGTTAATGCCTTATCTGGCTGAAGGTAGCCAATGGAAATCAGGTAGACCGAGACCATAAAGGGGGAGCAAACGGTCAGCAACAGTACTCATGTATGGTATGTCATTAAGTGATGTCATGTATGAGTATTTTCATGTTACTTTGAACAAGAGTGACTTCTCATGGTGTTAAAGTGGTTCTAAAGGCTGAATTTTTTTACCTTCATGCATTGGCTCCCACTGCTGTCAATCACACCCCTGATGACGTATACTTATACGAAACGCGTCGGGGGCCTGTTGCCTTGATTTGCTGCGTGCATGTAACTTTTACTCCTTTACCAATTTGATGGTTTTTTAACCTTTTATTTAATAAATATACCTCATGCCGCAAGGTTTTACACTATTTTGAGTCTCTTCCATCCCTTCCGATCCTGCTCACATTGGGAACTATTGGTCTACCCCACTCTCCATTCATCACCACCACGGACGAGTGGTAGGATTTCGTGTACATTTCTGTCTTTCAAGCAAGACCTACTTTGTCGTCTCGGAGTGTGTGACGTACCATCGCAAAAGAAGGTGGCGGACCTCTAACCATCCGGAGATCCTGGATTCCTTAGGAGCCGGTTTCACAGCAACCAGAAAGACTCCCCCAAACCATTGGCGGAGTGTGTGACGTGTATACCTGTCTCCATCACTACCAAGGTACCCAGAGAGGGTCCAACGCCTCATTTAACCTGATATCTGGTAAGCCTCCATCTTAACACGATTGGAGGATCCCCTTCCATGTGGAATTGATGAATTGAATTTACAACGGTTTGTTTGAAGAGATTGATCCCATTCAGCCACCCTTAGGGGTTTATAGACTGTCATAAACTCTTTTATTACTTATTGAATTTACATACCACTACTTGTATGAACACTATTGGTTTGACTGCAGTAGTTATCTAGACGGGCTGAGCGCTATATTGATTGTATATGATGCTGTCATTCACAGCCAGTGAGCCAATGAGGAGAGATCTTTTTTTTTTTTTTTTTAAAGAAGCTTTAATATCACTTCCAGTCAGCAAAAACTGGCCGAGATTCGAACCATGTATGATAAAACTGAATGCACCTAAGTTGATCGATTAATCGACCAAGATAGGTACAACCAACCTGACAGATTTTTACAAGCGACTATTGCTCCCCCCCCCCCCCCACTAGGAGAACACAATGGCTCTGCAGGAGGGATTCGCCCATCAACACTGACCGTGGGTGCAGGAAAGAAAATCGTTCCGTCTGTGACCAGCTTTATAACTTGAATGAGTACTGTTGCTCCCCCTTTATGGTCTTAAACTTATATAATTTTCTTGTACAATTTTCCTTAAGAAGTACCAAAACCATATAATATGAGGTCAAACCTAAACTATTTCAATTTGTATGCAATTAGGCATGACCTTGTACTACATAGTTGAAGGTAAATCTAAGGCCTTATACACACAGGTGTAATAGCAAAACTTCGGGACTGACGTCAGGCATAAATCGGCATCAAAAATGCGATTTCGGCGGCGTTTTGCATCAGCGTTAATGAGCGTTAGTGAGCGTCGGCGTCAATGGGTGTTTTGTAAAAAAAAAACATTCCTCTGCTTTTTTTAACCTGAAAACGTTGCTACGGCATTAATGTGCGTTAATGAGCGGTTTGCCGGCTCAGCGTCAAAAACGCTATAATGTTACAGCCTCGGAACGTGCAGGTCATGCGTTCGATCTACAGCTTAAGAACGCCGACGCCATCTACAACTCAAAAACGTTGACGTTTTTATGGAGCCATTGAATAACATTGAGAGCTGCAAAAAACGCTGCGGTAAAAAACGTCCATGTGTATGAGGCCTAAAGGAAACTGAACAAGAAAATTGTATAATGTGTGGCCAGCTTAAAGTGTTATTAAACCCAGGATTCATTCACTATATCTGGTCTCCCACAGCACACAAAACATGGAAATGCAATGATTTTAGTAAATATAAATAAAATATCTAAATATCCTTTCTCATCAGCAGTATACAGTATAGCAGCCTTGGGATGTCTATCAGTGCCTGATTAAAGCTTGTAGGAGGAGTTGTCATTCTACACCCGACTCTCCTATAAGGCTGCAGGGCCCCTGACCCTCTCTCTGGACAGTGCTGATGGGAGGGTGCATTTGATCAGCACAGGGCCAAAGATAAAAAAAAAACTCTCTAGCAATACACACCAAACTGTGCATGTGCAGAGTGACTCTAAATATTCTGTCTTATCAGGAGATAGATTGGGGACAGTGGAAGAAGGGGAGGATCAGAGAAGACAGGATCAAACAGCCTTTTTACTCAATGTGGAGGATTAACTCCTTAGGTTCCACAGTGAGTATAACAAGCATGCTTTACTGCATATACAGACTGAAGTTACTGTTGTGGGTTTAGTAACACCTTAAATCTACCCATTTTCCACTGGCTACCTTCAGCCAGATAACTCAGATAATCAAATGATTTTCAAGTGTTCCAAGCAAACTTTCTTCATACCATTTCATCACCAACACCAGCCTTAAAGCGGAGTTCCACCCAAAAATGGAACTTCTGCTTTAAGCACTCCTCACCCCCTTACATGCCACATTTGGCATGTATTTTTTTTGGGGGGGGGTGTCCCCAGGTTTCAGAGGGACTTCCTGTCCCTCATCCACCTTCCACCTCTGGGCCGCCTAGGCGACTCCTCCTCTCCTCCTAGGCAGCCCCTCCCTCCTGGCAATCTTCTGGGACACGTCACAGGTCCCAGAAGATTGCCTGGCCACTAGGAATGCGCAGCACGACTCGCGCATGCGCAGTGGGTGCCCGGCCATGAGGCCGGGCCGGATGCCCACACAAGGACCCACACTACTGTTTATTAAAAGTCAGCAGCTACTCTTTTTGTAGCTGCTGACTTTTAATAAACAAAAAAACGAGTGGAACTCCGCTTTAACAGGACTCATGTTTTGTAAGCCAAATTCTGACCATTTACAGGTTGCATCAGCAGTAGGATAGGTGACAATTCTACAATGATTTAATTGCAGTGGCATGAGCTTTGCCATCCTATCAAACAATATGTATATGCAATAGTTCTACTGTCAGGAACAAAAAGTATTTACAAATGTATTAACCAGAGTAGCTTCTATTTGTTCAGGCAGTATATATATATATACAATATATATCAAGGCCCATCCACAAATATATGGCAAAATCTTGTTTTTGGTAAATAGACCATCACCCTTCTACAATGTAAGGACTTTTCTATGTCTGGGTAGGCTTCTGCTTTGAATATCACTCATATCCTTGCCCCTATAATAATGATTCATTTGTTATTTTTAAACAACCAACGACCCCTCCACACTTGTAAAGCGTAACAATGTCCACTACAGAGTACACAATGTACTGAGTACATTTAGCATTCTTTTTTTGGGGGGCTATGTTCACAGGATAATTCTGTGCAGGACCATGCTATGTAAAACAACCCATGCTTGTTTTGTGTGTATAGTGTGCCTTATTTATTATTTCAGAACCATTGCACAAGGGGTGCAAATGACCTTAGTCAAGTATAAAAAAAAAAATTCTTTACAATTTATTTTCATACAATTATAGAAAAAACAGTAGTGTTCCAATTGTATTGTGCAACATTCAAGTAAAATATACTGTACATCCATTATGTATTATCATTTATCCCCCTCTATCCACCTATTACATTATATGCTAAGAAGAGCAATACTTCTTCCTTCCAGAATATGCTGATGATCAAAGGATGTCACTTTTCTTGACATGTTCTTGAGAAGAAGTCTGCTTCCTTGGAAGTAGGGAAAACATCTATGAATAAGCATAATGCATCATGTTAATATATAATCTTGCATCTACAATGGCATTTTTCCATAACTTCATATCAAATAAAAAAATGCATTACATTGTATTCCATATAAATACCACTTATATAGCTATGTAGTTTGTTATATTCATATATTACAAGTACTTCTATAGCTCCATCAATTTACACTGCCCTTTACATATATATTGTATATTCACATCAGTCCTTGCCCTGAAGGAGCTTACAATCTAAGGTTCTAACCACTTAGCCACTGCACTGCCCATATTACCATGTTATTATATTAACCTGATGTATTATGCCTATTCTTATATATTTTCTAAACTTCTGAGGAAGCAGATTGTTCTTGAAAACATGTCAAGAAAAGTACCATCCTCCCACCATCCATTAAACATCAGCATATTCTGTAAGGAAAAAGTATTGCTCCCCTCAGAATATATTAGCTGGATAAAGTGGGATAAACAGTAGTACTTTAATGGGTGTATATTTTACTTGAATATTGAACATTACTGCTTTTTCTTGTACAAAGGTTTTTATTAAGACAGAAAAGAAAAGATGAAGTACATACTGGTGATGACATAAACAACTGAAGTGTCAGTAAGGTCACAAGATTGATCTCGAAATAAATGTATACAGAAAAATAACAAGTTCAAACATCGTATATATCAGAATTGTAATTTTGTTTCTCCTTCATCCTGGTCAGGCATAGGCCAGGTCCGAGAGAAATTAAACATAAGAGACGAAGCACAGAAGAGAATAAAAATAGGAATCAAAAAGAAAAAGTAGAGGAAAGGAAGGGAAAAGGAAAAGGAAGTCCGCGGGGCTGGGGGGGGAGGGGGGAGAGGGACCGATGTCTCTTACATCCAGGGCCAGATTAACATAGGGGCTATTGGAGCTGAAGCTCCAGGCCCCTACCTTAAGATAGGCCCAGCCCAGTAAGTGCACACATGATTGGTATGCAACTTGAGGGCCACATTGATATGTAAATCACAGGCGGCAGGCGGGTGGCATTCATATGTAAATCACGGCCCCTCCCACTCCTTACACCATTGTGGACCCACCCACAGCACCAGGCCCATGATGCTCTTAATCCAGCCCTGCTTACATCGAAAGGAGCACAGGGTCCAATCTGGACAGTTGACTATAAGCTAGCCAAGGTTACATTACTGCTTTTTATTGAGTATGATTGTATTAAAATATGTAGGCAGGAGTTAAATTGGGAGTCCCCTTTAATGCTGGTCACTCCCCTTTGGAGGGGTGTCTTTAGGGTTGGCCCAGCCCTCTGCCTATATTTAGGGATGAGGGGGGCCGATCCGTGTTTTACGATGAAAGCAGCAAGAAGAAGTTGTTCCTCTTAGCTGGAGAGCCCTGGAGTTTGGGAAGAAGCTATGGGGACCAGTGGAGGTTATGGCCTGTATAGCAATAAGCAGCAAGCCTAAACTGTTAATAGCAGCACCACAGCCCTTCTGTAAATAGTGGAACAGTTCATCAATAACCAAGGATATGCAAGCATTGTTATTGCATTTTATTACAATGTTGTGGACTCATGTGTAAGCAATTTGCACTGAAGGATTGCCAATGGATTGTTTTAACTTGTTACCTTTTTCAAGTATTCAAGTAAAATTCAGCAAAAAGAATCCGTGCCTCTTCACTGTCTCAGCCTCAGCCAGGGAAAAGGTTGTGTTTTTTTTTTTTATTCTTTTAATTCAGTATAGCCATGTGCTCCCTTGAGAGTGGCTTGTAGTAGTGGTTCACCTGATAGCGGACCTCAATTGCACCATATGCACACATCCAGAGGCACTGACCAGGCTGGTTCTTGTTTTTGTTGTTTTATTTGGGGGGAAATAACTTGGATGGGGATAAGGGGTAACTGTGGGGTGCCCAAAGAATTATGGTACAAGGTTCCCATATACAAACCTGTATATGCACACTTCACTGCAGACGCTCCCTCTGCAGACTATTGCTCCTCTCAACTCTCAATTCCAGCCTGAAGGGAAATCTATCAGGCTTCTTTATACCTTTCTCTTCACCGCGGTTAGCACATGGTGAGGCCTACCCTGTTGCAGCAGGACCTCACGAACACCCATTACAGGCCAGGGATCACATGCCCGTGAATGTGCAGTAAAGTACTTCAATACTAACCGGGCCTTTGACGGACTACAATTCCCAGCCCATTCTCTTCCCATCCTCTTCCATTCCAGACTTGCTCTCTGGTAGTGACTCTCCTTTCCCTTGACTGGCTTCCAATTCTCCCACAGACTGACAACCAATCCTCTCCCAGCCTTCTCCAGCACTTTCTCCTCCAGTCCCAGGGATCATCACTCACCGCACTGGTGGATACTTTAAAGTCCCTCACTCCTCCTGTAGCACCTCCACTGTTCACCTGTTCCTCCTGTGCCGCTCCAGGAACCACTGTACCTCCTGGTTGCACCCGAAAACTCAGGCCCCAATGTTACCCTCCCCAGACTGGGGGGCGACCTCCTGGGTAGGGGCCTGCACCAAAGCGCCTCTGCTACATGTCCAGACTTCCACCTGACACTACTCCTCCCAGATTGAGCTGACTGTGAGGATTTAAGGAGGCCTGCCCCCTGCCAACCCTGTTTGGGGATTAGTCAGGGCTCCTTAGAACACTCCAGATGGCTCCATCCACCTCCCAGATTTCTGACCAGAAGACCTTCTCTCGGTTTCTAGAAAGAAGTGTGAGGTTCTCGTGACCTCATCTGTTAAGTCCACCCAACCCTACTTGAGCCTCTCCTCCCAGCCCAGATCAGAACATTCAGGCCTGCACATTACAGTCAGGCCTGACTAAATTTACTTGAAAGCCAAAAATCCTGCTAGAAAATGCACCTATACTGTGGGGGCGATACACTAACCCCCCTAAACATCAGCTGGTCCCCATCTGAAATTGAAACAGAAGCCGGGCATCCCAAAGTCAGAAAATGGAGGGGAAAAGGGAACATACAAAATTGTACATGAATAAATAAGTCTCAAAAATATATCATCTCCATTTTTGCAATATTTACAATATACAGTTGATCACATTTCCTATCTACAATCCCTGCATCTACCTGCAGCATACTGTACACATCCTGGGACAGAGCACCTCCCCCTAAAGGGAAGCCCTCCACCCGCCTAGTTAGCAACATTTGTCGTTTTGCTTGACTCTTGACGGATAAAGATGAACAGCCATTCCATCAGGAATCCTAAGAGAAGGGAAACACAACTATCTAAACTAACTAACTAAACAAACAACCTATCGGGGGGGGGGGGGGGGGTTACAAGCCTCCTAATACAACATAGCAATTTTGCACACAGTTCTTGACCTGCCTGCTCTGCCAGAGGGGTTAGAGACTCACAACAGAGCATAAAGAAGAAAGAGTCATTGAAAAATTCCTTTAAAGTTCCTGGTGGGAGGAACCTTTCCCAGATAGCAGGCTTCAAAGAGAAAAAAAACAAAGAGGGCAAACTTC
This sequence comes from Glandirana rugosa, assembly GCA_018402905.1. NCBI lineage: Eukaryota > Metazoa > Chordata > Amphibia > Anura > Ranidae > Glandirana > Glandirana rugosa. The sequence goes on along the minus strand of BLSH010047610.1, from coordinate 2,028,181 downwards.
ATCCCGGTGTCCTTGCAGTAACAGTCTCTTCCACTGGGCACAGGGTGGCAGGCTAATTTGTCTTGCAGTTCAGGGGGGAGCACACACTCCGCTACTCTCCTGTAGTCCCCGAAGTGTGCTGCTAGGCTGTACCACATCACAGCCCTGGCGTAATAAGGAGAATCAGCTAATCTCACCCGCTGGTCCCCTCTACCCTGAAGAGAAAAAACGTAGCTAAGGTATCGACAGCTGTGGGTGACTGAAGTTCCTGCTGCAGCAGTCTGGGAGAACCCCAGTCAATAAGCACATTGTCGCTCTCCTCCTGCTGCTCTCCATAGAGGGCGCCCCCTGCCAATACTGACTCCACAGCGCTGGGGGTGGCTATGGGGCCTGCGCCATACTCACCGATGGACGCTGACTTCAGCAGGGCAATATTAGCAGAGTCCTGGTCCCTGGTTGAATTGATGATCGTTGTCGATTCTTTTCTTTGCAGACTTTCTCCAATTATGGCGGAACCGTTCGGTAGCAGCTCCCCTCTGCTCTGCCCAGGTGGTTCTAGGCCCGCTCCGGCTGGCCGAGACCTTTGACCCTCCAGTTTCCACATCCCTGAGTGTAGGTCCACAGTGAAGTAGCGCGGGTCCCGCTGAATAGGTGCCCGCTGCAGCAATGGCCTATTGCAATGCCCGCACCGGACCCATGCGTCCATCACCACGGTTGGATACTGACACTCTGGGCATATCAGACAAAGTTTCTCTATCCCCTCCACCACTCCAAGGGCGAATCCCCCGCAATGTTCAAGGCGGACACTGGTTTCCACCAACATAGGCTGCTCCGACATAGCTGGCAACATCGTACTCTCCGCCATCTCACTGATGTCTCCCACTGGCTGCAAGCATGCTAGCTCTTCCAGGACGTGTCGCCGCCCCCACGTTTCTAGACGAGCTAGTGCCAATTGTCCTGATAAGCAGGCTTGCTGCATGTCACGATGCTGTAACCCCTTGTATGAAGGACGAAACTTTACAGGCATTCTGATGCTAGCAGGACTTGTCCAGACTTGTCGGTGATCACCAGTGACAACAGGGAACCACAATAGCCACAGTTTTGCTGGACAACTCCCCAACACAGTCTCTCCTTGTTCCGCAGAAACACTCCCAGGCCTACTTCTACTGTTGGCAGGAATTGGAACAAACGTCTGCAAAGTAATGCCCAGCTTTAGCAGAACGCTGGACATATTTGTAATCCAGTGGGAATGTCCAGCCGTAGCATGGCGCGGGACATATTTGTAATCCATGGGTGCGTTCGCCCACCGTGATTGCCATGGACAACGTCACAGTACAAAGTCACTGAATTGCAGGATTAGTATTTTGTAATTGCCCATCCCCAGTGCTGTTCTGGAGAGGCTAGGCAAACAGGCAGCAAACTGTTGGAGGCTCCCGCTGGTTGCTATGATCAACGGCACACTTATCTAGTACAATTTAAGGCAAAGTATCCCGGTTAAGTCCTCATTGAATAAAACACATTAAACATTCCTCTGTCTCAAATCTTGTGGTTGCTATGGGCGACGACTGACAAGTAGTCCCGGAAAATGAGCCTGCAAATGTAGCCATGTGCTCCCTTGAGAGTGGCTTGTAATAGTGGTTCACCTGATAGCTGACCTCAATCACAACATATGCACACATCCAGAGACACTGACTAGGCCGGTTCTTGTTTTTATTGTTTTATTTGGGGGAAATAACTTAGATGGTGATAGGGGATAACTGTGGGATGCCCAAAGAATGATGGTACAAGGTTCCCATATACAAGCCTGTATATGCACATGCCACTGCAGACTCTCCCTCTGCAGACTATTGCTCCTCTCAACTCTCCAGCACTTCACTTGCTGACCATTACTCTACCGTTCTCTCTCTTCACACAGAACTCTTTACTTTACACTTCTTTGCTTCTCTCCAGCTCAGAACTTTCGAGCCTGAAGGGAAATTTATCAGGCTTCTCTCGGTTTCTAGAAAGAAGTGGGAGGTTCTGGTGACCTCATCTGTTAAGTCCACCCAACCCTACCTGAGCCTCTCCTCTCAGCCCAGATCAAAGCATTCAGGCCTGCACATTACAGTCAGGCCTGACAAAATTAACCTTCCCTAGCCAAAAATCCTGCTAAAAAATGCACCTATACTATGAGGGCACTACATCAGTTTTCTGCATATTATCATAACAAAACAGAACATACGGAACGGCAACATAGCAACAGGGCCAGACTCCATCTAAACTATCATAGTTCAACTAACTGACTAGGAAAAACAAAACCCCCCACCCACCCTTCTCACCTCCCTCCCCAAACCCATTACCGCAGCTCTAGTCCAATACCTCACCAGTGTATACAATAAGATGGTGAATGCACCTGTTGATCCATTAAAGATGATACCATGTGCCTGAAGGAGAATCTTTGGCACTACTTGTACCCTATTATATACTCATGTCTGCTTTAGGGTCAAACTGCCCAATTCAGAGCAGCAAACCTCAGTGAATGGAGAGTAATCCGCAACCCTCCATTCATTATTTATTGTTCACCCAACCGTGGAGGACGAATCTACCCAGGCCTGCCACACCTTGTGGAACTTTTTTGGGCATCCCCTGGATATATATGTTGCTCTATAAAGGGGTGTCATGGTGTTTATCAATCCCTTCCAAAAGGATATCGAGGGAGCATTGATATCTTCCAGTTCAAGAGGATAGCTTTTCTACCATAGAATAGTACTATATTGAGTAGGGTTTGGTGAGCTCGAGATGGGACTAACTCTTCAACCAGCCCTAGTAGGCATACCCTGGGTGACATAGGAATAGTGATGCTGAGGAGAACAGAAATACATGAGGTGATCTCCAACCAAAAAGCCTGGATTTGTGGGCAGGTCCAAAATACAGTTGTATGCAAAAGTTTAAGAACCCCTGACAATTTTCATGATTATCATTTATAAATATTTGGGTGTTTGGATCAGCAATTTCATTTTGATCTATCAAATAACTGAAGGACACAGTAATATTTCAGTAGTGAAATGAAGTTTATTGGATTAACACAAAATGCGCAATATGTATCAAAATGAAATTAGACAGGTGCATAAATTTAGGCACCCAAAAAGAAAAGTCTCATCAATATTTAGTAGAACCTCCTTTAGCAGAAATAACAGCCTCTAGATGCTTCCTATAGCCTGTAATGAGTGTGTGGATTCTGGATGAATGTATTTTGGACCATTCCTCCTTACAAAACATCTCCAGTTCAGTTAGGTTTTATGGTTGCCGAGCATGGGCAGCCCGCTTCAAATCACCCCACAGATGTTCAATGATATTCAGGTCTGGGGACTGGGATAGCCATTCCAGAACATTGTACTTGTTCCTCTGCATAAATGCCCGAGTAGATTTTGAGCAGTGTTTTGGGTCGTTGTCTTGTTGAAATGTCTAGCCCCGGCGTAACTTCAACTTTGTGACTGATTCCTCAACATTATTCTCAATAATCTGCTGATATTGAGTGGAATCCATGCTACCCTCAACTTTAAACATATTCCCAGTACCAGCACTGGCCACACAGCCCCACAGCATGATGGAACCTTCACCAAATTTTACTGTGGGTAGCAAGTGTTTTTCTTGGAACGCTTTGTTCTTTTGCCGCCATGCATAACGCCCCTTGTTATGACCAAACAACAAAATCTTTGTCCAAATGTGCGTTTGCATACCTCAAGTGACTCCGATTGTGGCGTGTGTGCCGAAAAGGCTTCTTTGGCATCACTCTCCCATACAGCTTCTCCCTGTGCAAAGTGCGCTGAATTGTTGAACGATGCACAGTGACACCATCTGCAGCAAGTTGATGTTGTAGGTCTTTGGAGGTGATCTGTGGGCTGTTTTTGACCGTTCTCACCATCCTTCGCCTTTGCCTCTCCAATATTTTATGTGGCCTGCCACTTCTGGCCTTAACAAGAACTGTGCCTGTGGTCTTCCATTCCTCACTATGTTCCTCACAGTGGACACTGACCGCTTATATCTCTGCGATAACTTTTTGTAACCTTCCCCTAAACCATAATGTAGAACAATCTTTGTTTTCAGGTCATTTGAGAGTTGTTTTGAGGCCCCCATGTTGCCACCCTTCAGAGGAGAGTCAAAGAGAACAACAACTTGCAATTGGCCACCTTAAATACTTTTTCTCATGATTGGATGCACCTTTCTATGAAATTCAAGGCTTAATGAGCTCACCAAACCAATTGTGTGTTCCAATTAATCAGTGCTAAGTAGTTACAAGTATTCAAATCAACAAAATGACAAGGGTGCCCAGATTTATGCACCTGTCTAATTTCGTTTTGATGCATTTTCTGTTAATCCAATAAACCTCATTTCACCACTGAAATATTACTGTGTCCTTCAGTTATTTGATAGATAAAAATGAAATTGCTGATCCAAACACCCAAATATTTATAAATGGCAATCATGGAAATTGTCAGGGGTTCCTAAACGTTTGCATACAACTGTATATGCTCCACATCAGCAGGAGAATATGAACATCTCCAGCATGTGGCAGCGGAAGAGGGAAAAATATGTGCCAGTCTGGCCGGAGTATAAAAGATCCTATGTAGAAATGTAAAATGTATAAGCTTATCCCTTGCAGACACTAGATGTTTAAAAGGGTGATCCCACATGTCATCCTAGTCGTCTCCCTGGACATCTGAGATCTCAACTGCCCACCGGGTTCTACATTTATCTATTGCAGGTGGTGTCTTTTTAAATAATTCTTTATATGTAGCTGATAAAGGTTTAGGAAGATCGTCATTTGACTGAAGATCCTCCAAAGATGAAGGCAGGATCTCAACCCTTCTACTGCTGAACTGTGCCTGGAAGGCGTGTCGCAATTGTAAAAAGCAAAAAAAGTACAAGTTGGGTAGATCATGTCTCGCATTAACTGATCAAATGTCAAAAGCTCCCCCTCCCTGGTTATGTCCCCCACTTTCTTAATGCCTTTACTAGCCCAAAGTCCGGGCTCCTGCATAGAATGGAAGTGAGGAAGATTTGGATGCATCCATAAAGGGGCTGACGGAGTGACTCCAACATAGCTAGTGGTCACCAATTCAGTAGTTAGCTCCCAGGCTTTTATAGTAGCTTTCATTGTCATGGTTAGTGGAAGATCCAATCTTGGGCCTCTGTACAATGTTAACCTCAAGCTTTCATAAGACCACATAAGAGCAACCTCCAGGACAGTAGCTCAGTCTCCTTCATCTGCTATTAGCCACCTCCAAGCAAACACCATCTGCCTGGCTAGATAATATTTCTGCCAATCGGGCAGTGCTAAACCGCCTTGAGTACAGGGCTTGATGGAGACCATAGGAATGAGCTAATAATACCATCAAGTTTTTTGAAAAACATTTTAGGGATCCACACTGGGAAGTGCCTGAGGAATTACCGGTAAAATGTTCATTTTAATGAGATTAATACGTCCTACTACTAGGGATAAGGGTAGCTTCCTCCATAATTGCATTTTTTTGCTTAAGTTGTGCCAGTAACAGGAGCAGGTTCCAAGTCGTATAATCTTTAACACTGGTTGTGATTTGAACACATAAGTAAGTTATGGAGGAAACCCACTGTAATGGTAAGCTAGTGTCTGCTCCCACCTTCGCTTCTGTACCCAGAGGTAGTATCGATGACTTGCCCCAATTCACTCTAAGACCCGAGAAGGAGGCAAAGTCATTGAGAATTGTTAAGGCTGCTTGAAGAGATGGCCCTGGGTGTCTGAGGAAAAGAAGCAAGTCATCCGCATAGAAGGCATTCCTGGATGGTCCCCACCTGGATTGCTCCAACCTCTCGTGACCGTCGAAGTGCCCTTGCTATAGGTTCCATCATTAATGCAAAAAGGAATGGGGACAGTGGGCATTCTTGTCTTGTACCCCTACCAATTGTTGTATAGCATATTGATCCATAGCCTAAAGTTTGGCCCAAACCCCATAAATTCTAATACTCTATGCATGTATTGCCAGTCTACAGAGTCAAATGCTTTTTCGATATCTATAGAGAGAATGACTCTCGCAGGGAATTCCTCAGCTTCTACTTGTAAATGTGTAAACACTCTTTGTATCTGTGGATTTCTCAGTTTCCCAGGCATAAACCCCGTCTGGTCATTTTCCACTAACGAGGCTATGACCCCAACCAGTCGTGTTACCAACACCTTGGTAAGGATCTTCAGATCCATGTTTAGTAGAGCTATGGGGCAGTATGAAGAACACTCCAAGGGATCTTTACCTGATTTTAAGAGGAGTACCATATAGGCATCTAGCATTGAGGATGGCAAGGTCTGGTGTTCTAGGCAAAGTGTTAAAAGCTTACTGAGTCTAGGGGCCAGTTGCTCTACATAGACTTTATAGAAGTCTGCTGGGAAACCATCCGGCCCAGGTGACTTTTGGGGAGGAAAGGCCGAAATAGCAGCCTCAATCTATCGGGTTGTGATTTTAGCGTCTAGGAGGTCTCTATCCGAGTCCGACAACATTGGGAGGGACAAGTCCTCCAACCTCGCATTTAACTCAGAGACGTCATATGGTGGAATTGGAGCATAGAGGGAAGAGAAATACTGCACAAGTTCCGACATTTTACTAGGTCTGTGACTAAGTATCCCCAAGACCCCCTAATTGCCGGGATGTTAACCAGGGCTCTTTGATCTGCTACCAGCATGGCTAACAGTTTGCCGTTCTTGTCAACCTGCGAGAACATAGACTCCGCCTGTTGCCTAGCTTCAGTATGCGTGAGGCCCAAGAAATGCAACAAGAGCAGATGCCGCGCCTCCAATAAGGCCGTATATGTAACGTCCAAAGGCGAGTCCGTGTGTGCCCTTGCACACTCCCGTTCCCTGTCCTGGAGACAGGGACACAGAGTTTGCATGTCGGCCTACTGCAAGACTACAGAAAGTAGATTCCAAATGGAGAAAACTGCTCTGGCAGCTTTCTCCAGATTTTGTTATTACCGGATGGGACTCTGTAGTTTGGAGATCCCTAATCGACTTGGGTGGGACGGGATCTCCAACTCTGTGTCCGAGTCTTATTGACAACCAACAGCCAATTTAACGAGGGGCTGGAGAGAGCAGTAGGGGGAAGGAAGGTGGAGGATGAGCAGCTTGCGGCTGCTGTCTCAAGACAAACCCCTGTCAGGAAGACTGTCTGCCCTGTGGGAGACTGCAGCTTGAGTAAGGGGGATTCTATGCCCAGGGACTGGGAAAGGCTGGCCAGCTTTGAGAGTCGGGGAGACTAAAGAAGCCAATGAGTCCAGGGGGCTGGAAGGAATCAAGTCTGTTGGGAAAAAGCATCGGAATTGCTGACAAGAGAGCCAGGTGGTGTATGTTTTAATTTAAGTGCTGATGAAGTTTGACCCCCTGCGTGGGAAGACTGAACGGACTTTTGTTTTGTTTTTTCCATTTAATAAACGTGGGCTACCAGGCCCTTAACTATACTGCCTGTCTGACGTGGACTCACTGCATAAAAAGGCATCTATCACTTGAGCTAAACAAGCCCCAATATCACACAGTTTATGATAATAGATGTCTATTACCACAACTACATATCAACCCCCGGGTCGGTAAACACTTGATGGAGAGTACAGGGGATGGCCTTGCTGATCAGGATGGAGTCCCCTCTAGCAAAGGTAGAATAGGTTGAGTGCAAGGCCCTCTGCACCCAGGGTCTACGCAGGGGATGTGTCTCCTGCAGGAGGATGACATGTGGCTTAGTTTGTTTAAGGTATTGAAATATAGCTGCCCTCTTGAACTTGTTGTTCATCCCCCTAACTTTCCAAGACACAACTTTAACATTGATATCCATCACCACACATTAAAAAAAAACATAAAAATCTATATTTCTATGGAAAGCAAACATGGTTAGAGTCCAGATACATGTTGCATTCATGAATGGCATCATAGATGCATTATTAGGGTAGTTATTAAAAGTAGTGAGCTGCTGAGATGCCCCCTCCCCCCCTGCTGTTATACCAGAACTGTCCAAAACAGAAAGGAAAAAAAACTGCCTGGTATGCAGCTTGATTCCACAAACCCAAAAACATCCTGAGGTCCAACCGTTGGTCTCCAAAGTTCAACAGTTTTAGTTGTTCATCTTGTATCTCCAACGGGAGACTCCAAACAGTATATCAGGAGGTTCGACACAGACAGGAACTTTTCCTCTAAAAAGGGATTTTAAAGGCAATAACGGACCAAGGTTATTATGCAAACCAGAGCATTTTATTATTTGGAAAATAAAAAGGATTTTGCATAATACAAAAAGGGGCCTTACACAGACAAGGTTAAAGTTGACGATAAAAATGTTATTGACAGAGGAGATACATAGGTATACACAGTACAGAACATAAAACCATGTTGATATGGGCTGGATGTATAAGAGAAGAGCCTCCTGAGATGGTAGGACTGGGGGGCATCCAACACGTTTCGAGATTTTCTGGGACAGAAAATAGCAGCTCTTCTTCAGGGATGATCTCAACTAAGAGGAGGGATTCTAAGATGAGAGTAGTATAATCATTAAAACCAAACACAGTACAACGGAAAATTGTTATCAAATACTTACCGTAATTTTCCTTTCCTGGCTCTGCCCCATGACAGCACGACCTTGTGTCAACCCCGCCCCTTGACCCCGTATAGGACATCCCTGAACTAGCCCATAAAAAGCCAGCAGTACCTGGTAATGGTGTTCTGTTACTAGCTTGCGACAGTCCAGGGAGGGTGTGTGCTGTCATGAAAGGAAAATTACGGTAAGTATTTGATAACAATTTTCCGTTTTCCTGGCTCAGCCCCATGCCAGCACGACCTCGGGACTTAACAAACATACACCAAAGGAGGGCAGGTAAAAAAATCAAATAAACACCAGGTGCTGCTCAAGGTAAATTTATTAATAACTGGACAAGGCAGAAGACAGTATAGAAGTTCCAACTACACCACTAGAACGAGAAGCGACATCCAGCTTGTAAAGCTTGATAAATGTGTTGGGAGAACTCCAGCTTGCTGCTCTACAAACCACAACCACCAGGACCTTGCACCAAGCCACCCAGGAGGACGAGACCGCTCTGGTTGAGTGAGCATGGATTTCTTGTGGAGGGGGGAGATCCTGGAGAAAATATGTTGCCTGAATTGCTCTAACCACCCAGGATGAAATGAATCTCGGGGATGCAGGCATCATTTGGATAAATGAATAGGGCATCATTTGGATAAATGAATAGGGCATCCGACTTTCTAAATGATTCAGTTTTCAAAAGGTATGTCTGTAGAATGGACCTTAGATCCAACTTGCGCAACTCCAAGTCCCCCGGATCCGTTGGCGAGAACACCGGGAGCACCGTGTGCCAGTTGAAGTGGAATTCCGAGGAGACCTTTGGCAGGAAATTCGGTGAAGGACGCAACATGACACCATCTGGGAGGAAAGTTCAGTAAGGTTCTCCGCAGGAAAAAGCCGCAATTTCAGAAACTCGTCTGGTTGAGACTATTGCTGTTAGGAACACAATCTTTAAGGTGAGATTATAAAGTGAACTTGCCGTATCTGGAAAAAAGGGGGCGTTAAACAGACCTTTGAGGACCAAGGGAAGATCCCACTTAGGGAATATTGGATGAACTGGCAGACGCAACTTCATTGCTGCCTTCAGAAACCTTACTACCAGTGGATCTCTTGCCCAAGGCATGCCTGTCAGGGCTGTTATTGCAGAGACCTGAACCTTTAAGGTGTTATAGCTCAGGCCTAAGTCCAGACCTGATTGAAGAAAATCTAAGACATCCCCCACTGAAGGAGATCTAAATGAAAAACGTTGCTGGGAAGCGAACATTCTAAACCTCTTCCATACCCAATGATATGTATTGTTGGTAGACATCTTCCTTGCCGCCATCAAGGTCGTTACAACCCTATCTGACAAATTCAGGCTACTGAGTCTTTCCCGTTCAACCGCCATGCAGTCAAGGCTAGACGGGCCGGATCGGGGTGATACTGGCCACTCTGTAAGTAAGTCCCGGGTCTGAGGCAATCTGACTGGGGGGCAGTCCGCTAGGTGCCAGAGGAGAGAAAACCATGGCCTCCGTGGCCAGAATGGGGCAATCACTATGGCTCGAACCCCCTCCTCCATGATCTTCAACAGACATCTGAGGATCAGGGCTGTTGGTGGAAATATGTACACCTGCCTGAAATTCCACTTCTGGGAGAGTGCATCCTGGCCCATTGCTTGCGGGTAGTAGTACCGGGAAAAGAACCGTGGAACCTGGCAGTTGACTGGGGTTGCCATGAGGTCCACTTCGGGTATCCCCCATTGAATAAAAATTTCCTTCAAATATTTCGGGTTCACCATCCATTCCGTTTTGTCAGAAAATCTGCGACTCAGGAGGTCTGCTGCTGTGTTCTGAACCCCCAGGAGATATGACGCTGTTAAGTCTGTGACGTGCTTCAGCAAGATCGAAAATCTCTGCGGTTACCTGAAGAAGGGATAAACTCAGCGTTCCCCCCTGTCTTGTTATATAGGACACTGCTGTCCTGTTTGTTGTCCATTAGGAACCTCACTCTCTTGCCCTGGACTTCAGAGCCTCCCTGGCCGCTCCTAGCTCCAGCAGATTGGAAGAAGAGCGAACTTGAGGAGGCCATCTCCCCTGGGTCTTCAACCCTTGGCAATGAGCCCCCCAACCCCGGAGACTGGCATCTGACGTAATTGTTACCCAATCCCCAGGGTTGATGGACCTGCGCCGGCCCAGATTGTTCTTCACCGACCACCAACGAAGATCATTCCGGATAGATTGAAGGATACGTATCCTCTGATGCAATGAGCCGTGGCACCACTGACTGAGAAGACAAAATTGGAATCTTCTTATATGCCACTCGGCCCAGGTTACTGCTGCAATACAGGCCGTCAGAGACCCCAAAAAACTCATATCCCTGTGTGTGATAACCACAGAGGCCACCATTTTCGCTGCTTCTGCTGAAATGTGATTTATCTTGCCCTTAGGCAGGAATATCTTGTATTGGAGCGTGTTGAATGTCATGCCCAAGTAAACCAGAGTCTGGGACAGAGTAAGATGACTTTTCTCCGTATTTATCCTCCAACCGAACTGACTCAAGGTGGTCAGAACATGATCTTAGTGCTGCATTAACAGTGCTTCGGACCGCGCCAGTACTAGCACGTTGTCCAAGTAATGGAAGACCCGTATTCCTTGCTGACAAAGACAGGCAATCACTGTCACCAGGATTTTTGTAAATGCCCTGGGAGCAGAGCTGAGCCCAAATGGGAGGCATTGGAACTGAAAATGCTTGCCTGCATATGCAATTCGCAGAAAGCGCTGATGAGCGCTGGCGATTGGAATATGGAAATAAGCATTTTCCAAGTCCACGGACATCATCCAATCGCCCATGCAGATTACTGCTGCAATGGTCTTTAGAGATTCCATCCAGAACGACTGAGGCCGCCTGATGAAAAAGCGGGGAGTACACCCCTTGGCCCTGCTCCTCCATTGGGATCAGAGTGTCCCATGATGCGGGCAGTAAATCTCACCAGATCGACAGCTGCTTCTGCCAGGAACTCTGCTGACAACTTTAGGCCCTGCACACTCACTGAGAGAACCTCTTCCTCCGATCGAGTATCCAGAGATGACTCTATATTTGCGGCCTAGACTTTTATCGCTCTGGCCACTGAGGTTAGAGCCACTGTTGGTCTGCAAGCGGACCCGCTGTAGTAAATACCTTTTTCAACTCAGAGTCCACTTTCTGTTCCATGGCGTCCTTAAATGAGACAGTCTCCTCCAGGGGTAAAGTGATATGCCTGGCAAGTCGCTGTAAGGACGCATCCACCTTGGGGGGGGGCATATCCCCAGAATCTACCTCTGACTGCTTGAACGGGTACAACTTGTGAGGTCCATGAGGTCTTTAATTTCTGTAATAAAAGTAAACTTCAGGAGTTCTTTCTTTAAATTCCGATAGTACCTTTTCGGCTCTTGTGGAACTGCAGAATCCTCCTCCCACTTGATAGCCCGTTTCACATCGGTTATAAAAGATGGTACTAGGGAAAAGTCAAAAGAATATGACTCCAATGCATCCTGACCCCATTCTAATTCCACATCCGAATCCGAATCAATCGCACCTGGTTCCAGGGAATCATCCTGTCTAGACCTGTTTCTCGCAGGCCTAATAGGAACTGGCAGTAAGGCTCTCACTCCCTCCTCCACCGCCCTCTTAATATACCCTCTTATATCCTCAGTAGATGAATGGCTTGCTTGGCCTGCTTCCTTGAAACAAAGTTCACAGAGGCGTTTAGAGGGCAATGTGCTCGCCCCACAAGCCCAGCAAATTTCGGAGACTCCCTCCACCGGAGGCGCCTGGCTGGCAGGCTGCCTACCTGATGGTCCTGGGGAGCCCGAGGAAGGGCTGATCTGGACATGGTGGTGCTTGGACTTGGCCTTTCAGTGCGGAGGCTTGGGAGATGGAGAGCGATGGTCACTAGAGGAAGAAATTGTCCTCTTCCAACTCCTGAGCGAGGAGCTCCTCCCCCTGTAACAAGGAAATAACAACGACCTGTCAGCAGTGCAACCAAGCAAAATACACATGCCAGAGATCCTCAGGAGTCCCTTACCTTTCCACAGACTTCAGTGCGTCTTGACCTGGCAAGCTCATCCTGGGCTAGGAATATATGAACAAAGCAAGCTTACTCCCTCCCTGTCACTGCCTTCAAGCATGACACTCACCGGGCTAAGTACAAGGAGAAACCCCCCTAAGCAGCAAGGTCCTATGGAGACTGTCAGCAGCATTGCCTAAACATACAGAAAGGTATCATTAGCCATGAGATGGAAAAAAGAAAAATCAGATGCTTACATCCTCTCCTTTCCCCTCTGCTCACGTGAAGGTGTCCACAAGCCCCTGACAGTCACACTGAAGTCGGCTCTCTCTTAGACTTTTAAAATTGCCGCCCCCCCGAACCGGGCAATCAGGTGCGGCCGTTCAGCGGCCAATCAGAGCCGCAACCGTTCGGCCAATCAGGAGGGGCGCGATGGCGCCACATGCCGCCTCCCCATTCCATGTCAGAGGAATGCAGGAAGAGGAAGCTAGAGCCGGGAAGGAGAGGGGATGGCGACCAGGACGACTTTCCTGTGCTTTAAACACAAATTACCTCCATGGACAAAGCAAGAGGGAAATTGCAGCGTGCCTAGCAAGGGAAAGATAAGGAAGGAGCCGGGAGGAAGAACTAGGACAAGAGACCCCTAAGCCCATCAAGCCCTTCAGCCCAGGATGGCCGTACCTCGCGTGACTGACAGCAATTATGCTTCCTCTCTGGCACCAAGAGAGTCCCTATCCGGGGGATTTACCACCAACAAGGGACCTTCCACCACAGGGACAGAATGGCAGGAACACAGGGACGTCCGGAGCAAGGACACAGTAAGAACACTATTACCAGGTACTGCCGGCTTTTTATGGGCTAGTTCAGGGATGTCCTATACGGGGTCAAGGGGTGGGGTTGACCCGAGGTCGTGCTGGCATGGGGTTGAGTCAGGAAATATCAACTTTATAGATACATGACATGGTATAAATGGCATTTAGAAGGGATATGGCACCAACACTCACCGCATCTCGTGGGGCAGAGAGGAAAAAAAAACCCATACAGCCTGATTGAACGTAAGACAAGACGATGGAAAAAAATGGAATATACGATGTGCATATACAAAGCACTGATAAAAAGATCAGGGATGATCGAAGGCGAAGATTGGCTAGGACAGGGTGACTGGGGGTAACTGGGTAACTGTGGATAGATAAATATATATCTTTCTCAAAGGAAAACAATCATAAAAATCACAAGCCAGAAAAAAAAACAGAGAAACCATATCAGAGCTGGTGGTTCCAGTGATGGGAAAAAACAAAACAAAAAAAAACCAGACAACAAGAAATGACTTGCATAAATTGTAGAGGTGGTCCAAGGACCAGCATTGGTTGCAAAGTAATATGCATAGTTTGCAACCACCAGCTCTGATATGGTTTCTCTGTTTTTGTCTGGCTTGTGATTTTTAGGATTGTTTTCCTTTGAGAAATATATATATATATATATATAAATATCCACAGTTACCCTGTCCCAACCAATCTTCGCCTTCGATCATCCCTGATCTTTTTATCAGCACTTTGTATATGCACATTGTATATTCCATTTCTTTACATCGTCTTGTCTTATGGTCAATCAGGCTGTACGGGTTTTTTTTCCTCTCTCCCCCCCGAGATGTGGTGGGTGTTGGTGCCATATCCCTTCTACATGCCAATTATACCATGCCATGAATGTTGATAAGTACTGTGTTTGGTTTTAATGGTTATATTACTCTCATCTTAGAATCCCTCCTCTTAGTTGAGATCATCCCTGAAGAAGAGCTGCCATTTTCTGTCTCAGAAAGTCTCAAAACGCGTTGGCTGCTCTCCAGTCCTACCATCTCATTATACATCCTCTCTTATACATCCAGCCCATATCAACGTGGTTTTATGTTCTTTACTGTGTATACCTATATATCCCCTCTGTCAATAACATTTTTATCCTCAACTTGAACCTTGTCTGTTTAAGGCCCCTTTTTGTATTATGCAAAACCCTTTTTATTTTCCAAATAATAAAATGCTCTTGTTTGCATAATAACATTGGTCCGTTATTGCCTTTAAAATCCATTTTTGGAGGAAAAATTTCTGTCTCTGTCTATACTCTGGGATGATGGCATAGTTCTAGTCTCTTACCACAAAACTTCCTTTCTTTACAGCAGGAGATTGTGCAAACATCCAACCGTATACCAGAGAAATGGTATTTAAAGTGATAATGTCCCCCTTGCACATCCCGTGACAGTTTGGAAGAGAGCCAGAAAAAGAATGTATTACCAATTTATCAATAATTAATGGCATGAGAGTTCCAACCCTCAACGTAACAGAAAAACTGATTTTTCATTTTGCAGCAACGCCTGAATACTAATGCAGTTTATGGGTTATTATCCAGCCAATCACATGCGTCTTGCGGGGTGTCAAAGAATTTAACCGAGCCGTTGCATTGAACGCGAAGTTGGCTGGTATACAACATGCTGTATTTTATTTCCTTTTCTCTGAGCCACCTCCATATATCTGTGAAGGAGCAATGTTTCCTCTGTGTCTCAGCAGAAAAGTCAGGGAATAGCATTATACGTGCATTTTTCAAACTTGAGATCCTGATGCTTTCTTGCAGTGGTGGGGGCTGAGGGGGGCTGGAGCCCCGAGTGGCCCCCAAAAAGCCCCGGGTCTCGGGCATACATGACTGCAATATTAGCTCCGAGTACCGACCGTCCGTAATCCGAGAGACAAGTCCCACCTCCTGGACCCAGCAGCGCCAATGATGGACGTTACACTGGTCCAACAGTGCTACCCCGGGACATGTGACGTCCATTACAGGCGTCGTCAGATCCAGGAGGTGCAAGTGAGTGACACTGCGCATGTGCGAGTATCAGGGGAGGCCCGGGCAGGCAGAAGGCAGGAGTGACACTGCGGCCAGTGCACGCCGGGAGGGAGATCTATTGCAGGAGTGTCAAGAGGTCACCTGACGTCTGACTTGGAAAAGGTAGGTCACTAAGGTCAGTGTAGGGGTCAGTTAGGTCAGTGTAGGTGTCAGTTAGGTCGGTGTAGATGTCAGTTAGGTCAGTGTAGGTGTCAGCTAGGTCAGTGTATGTGTCAGTGTTAGTGTCAGTTAGGTCAGTGTAGGTGTCAGGTCAGTATAGGTGTCAGTCTAGGTGCCAGGTCAGTGTATGTGTCAGGTAGGTTAGTTTAGTGGTCAACATTGATGGGCACTGGTGAGCCAGGCAGCAACCCCAAGCATTCCCCCCATGCTCACGCCTCCCCGCAGCATTCCACCCCCCCGCTCCATGGCTTGCACATCTGGCTCAAGCCCCTGGTCTTTTTACCACTTAGCAATGTCCCTGCTTTCTTTCTACAGCTAGGAGCATATCCCAGTCTCTATAGTTCAGACACCTGACCAGGAAGGGCCGCAGTGGGGCGCCTGGGGGCCTAGCACCCGCGGGGACATGATATGCTCTTTCAGCCACATAGGTGGATGGCATGTCACCCAGGGAAAGTAGTTGTTTAAAGAACTGTTCCGCAAACTGAGCTGGTTTGGCCCCTTCAGCCCCTTCTGGCAACCCCACCACCTGCACATTATTTCTACTCTGCCTGTCCTCTTTGTCATCAGCTCTGTGTTTGAGTGATCTTACCATGTCTCGAAGCTCGGACCGCTGCGAGCCTTGGGTATGCGAAGCAACCTCTACCTCCGAGATACGATCTTCTGCCGTGGTGAGGCAGCCACGTATCTTGTCCTGGTCGTGCCTGATGAGATTGCACGCTGATGCTACGTGATCGATATGCCCCAACAGCTCGGCTTTTGCCTCCAGAATCGGCTTGGTAATAGCTGTTGTGTCACCTCAATCTCCGGGCATAGCAGTGTAGATGGGAGCAGCTCTGGGCTCTGAGGTGCCGCGTCTGCAGCCTGCTCCATGCACTCTTCATGCTGCTTGGCGCACTTAGATGAAGACACTGGAACCAAGATGGTGGAGGCGGAGCCTGCTCCCTTGCCTTGTGTAGAGTGTAGCTACCGCTGGTCTAAAGGTGTCTTTTCCTTGTGTTTGGAGGCTAATGTCGGCATCCCGTGGGTTGCTGCCACCTTAGTGACCGATCGTGGGGGCAGGAATTGGTTGGTGTAGCACCTAAACTGGATAGTTTACAAGAGTAAAGCCAGAGCCTGTCTCGACCACTTCCGGTCACGACCCCCCCCCCCCCCTGGAAAAGTTGTGTTTGATAATGTTTGGGAAAAATTGAACCAATGGATGAAGAAAGAGTCAAGTTTTAAGTAACAGAGTGAACCTGGGCAGCCAAGGAGTAGGTACTGGGTAGTGGTTGGGGGATGGAAAGTAACCTCTTGACAATGAGAGAAGACTCCCTTCATGTAGTTGACCTGGACTCCCTTGTGTTCCCATGGTGTTTAGTTGGATTCCCTGAGCCCTAACATAAACCACAAGTAATTACAGGTTCCTGTGTGAGAAGGTTGCTCTGGGCTATAAGGGGTAAAAAGAACTTTGGACTCAGGGGAGGAGTCAGAGAGGCCTTTGGTGTGGATATGTGTGCATGAAGAGAGAAACAGCTTGGTGCCAAATCCAATGGTAGGCCCAAAAGTTCTGTCTGTAGGAGGGGCCGAGCTGCACATGCTGCTCACGTGTACTGGAAATGGGCCCCCCACTTACATGTGATGTGATGCTAATCATTAGGTGCCGTATCATTCAATTATGTGCATATTTAAATAATCTCTCTGTGTACATTTATGTAATAAAGGTAGTTTCCACCTATTTCATTTTTAATAAAAATACCACCTTTTCTCCTACCATAGTTTTTGCCATAGCATTTTTTCTTTGTTCAATAATAATGAACACTTTTCTATGTTGCCATAACCCACATTGTAGGCTACATTTAACAGATTCTATTAATAAATAGATCAACAGTAAGTCTGTAACATGGAGAGCATGTTCAAAATTGCCAATTTTGGAGCTAGACTAAATGTAATATTAAACCAAGTTTGAGTTTGCCATGAGCAGATCAATAGCAAAAGACTGTTGTATCTCCACAGCTCCATGAGTATCTCTTTTAAAAATATGCTGCTATTCATTATATCGCAATTTGCAGGGTTATGTGATACATAGTGATAAATGCTGTTCAGAAGAGATTTAGTAATAATTCTGATAGCTTTCTAGATGTTATCCATTTCCACATTACAGCTGACCGTTATCTATGGCTATATGTTTCTCTTTTACACTATATGGATGTTCTTATTGTTTTATAATGATCAAGGCTGAGTATGTCTGAATTTTCAACTAGCAAGTTGGAGGAAGATTATGAACTCAGACTGTTTTTACATAGATAGATAGATAGATAGATAGATAGATAGATAGATAGATAGATAGATAGATAGATTTCATACCTTTAACAAATGTAATGTCTTTAAATTCAGTCACCCACTCACTGAGGAATGTCACGTTAAATCCTACATAGTAAAGTGGTTGTCAACCCTGGACAACCACTTTTACCTACAGGTAAGCCTACAATAAGGCTTACCTGTAGGTACCGTGAATATCTCCTAAACTTGCATAGTTTAGGAGATATTCACTGCATATGCTTGCGCCAATGTCATCGGCGCAAGCGCACTGAAGAAACAGGCCGCTTGGTGCCGTTTCTAGAGGGCTGTGCTGTTAACAACGGCTCCCGAGCGCATGCACGAGTGTGATGACAATCACAGCGCCAGAGCCATGAACCCGGAAGAAACAATGGGAGGAAGATGTCGGCCCTGTACTTGGAGTGCCAACTCCCAGTATGCAACACTGGGTTTCTCACTGTTTCTTCTTCCCATTAGCCAAACATAGCTGCAGTATGAGAGAAGAAGATGACATCACAGCCTCTTCTAACACAACTTTCACAGAATAAAAATGATAAAAAAAGGTTTCTGCTTGTAATTAGGCCTTGTTCCATAGGCGTACTACACCGTACACCCGTGCGATGGCCATTTTTGCCTACATAAGGGATGCACAGGTGTTCTGTGCATCCCCATGCATGCAAACGTACATATTTGCCAGCACACCACAGATCATCAAATATCAACTGAGAAGTTTTTTTTTTTTTTATCGAAGAATGATCACATCACAAATAATTAGGTGCAATGCTTTGGAGCGACGTAGGACCCTTTCATCAGGCAAGTGATACAAGCATTCCACAGAAAAACACAGCCTTAGATACGGAGATGTTACATCTACAGTATGTAAAGCTGTGTTTTTCTGTGGCATGCTTACATAAAAGAAGATTTTAATGAGCATGTTGTGACAAGGCTGCGACTGCAGATCGGCACCCGTTTACCCTTAGACTTGGTTCACACATGTGCGGGTGGCTGCTGCTGCGAGTCCGCACCTGTTCCCGCAGCTGCAACCACCTGCACAGAAAAGCATAGGAGATCCTAATGACACGCGCATGCACTGGAAATCGCAACAGCTGCTTCCCGCACTGGGAATTGCCCAGCACTTGTGGTTTCTGTGCGGATTATGATTTCAAAAATAGAGCAGAGGCCTTTTCCCTGCATTTTGAGGAAGCACGGCATCCCATTCAAATGAATGGGTTGTCGTGCCTGCGCAAAAACGCAGCTCGCAAAGCCACATAAGTGTGAACCAGGAGTTATTGTTAGTAGATTTTATGTGTGGCCCAAGACAATTCCTCTTCTTCCAATATGGCCCAGGAATGTCAATAGGTTGGACACCCTTCCTGATTTATACCATATGCACTCCTTGCTCTTTTCAAGCCAACAGTCAATGCCATGATGAAGATATGCATTCCACTCATTTCCAGTTTCCTCTAGTTACCTCCTACTTCCTCATTAGTAGATAGGAGAGGCTGTACTATTGATAGATTTTTACTTCCAGCATAAAAGCAGTTAGCCAATCATATAAGCAGAAAATAACATTTCTGTATACAGGGAGTTGTGTGCAATTTGCCATTCATGTGTTAGAATTGCCCAGTCAAAGTCCAGACCTAAATCCAATTGAGAATCTGTGATAAGACTGGAAAATTTCTGTTCACAGACGCTCTCCATCCAATCTGACAGAGCTTGAGCTATTTTACAAAGAAGAATGGGCAAAACTGCTAGAGAAAATACCCCAAAAGACTTGCAGCTGTAATTGCAGTGAAAGGTGGTTCTACAAAATATTGACCCAGGGGGGCTAAATACAAATGCACGCCACACTTTTCACAGATTTATTTGTAAAAAATGTTGAAAAACATTTATCATTTTCCTTCCACTTCACAATGATGTGCCACTTTGTGTTGGTCTATCACATAAAATCCCAATAAAATAAATTTATGTTATTGGTTGTAACATGACAAAATGTGGAAAATTTCAAGGGGTATGAATACTTTTTAAGGCACTGTGTATACACTACAGGTCAAAAGTTTTAGAACACCCACATTTTTTCCAGTTCTTATTGCACTTTAAACAGTTCAAGTCCAGTGAATAGGGCACGAGCGTCCAAATGTTTATTTGTTCTATGCTTTATTTTTAGAGTATATTGAGATATTAAAGTGCGTAAATTTCAATAAAAACTGGAAAGATGGGGGTGTTCTAAAACTTTTCACTGGTAGTGTATATTTATAATGCAAAATTGCTTGTGTAGTATAAATACATGATTTATCGATCATCAAACAATCAGCTAAAACATTCAAGGTGCATCAAACCAAAAATGTGTTGAATGCCTTACAGTTTATTTTCCTTAGAAAGCAGCCACAGTCTAAGTACAAAAGCCTGTCCCCTGTCAGCATGCTGCAGAGTTGGACCTTATCTCTCTTTGTGCATGCAATGATGTCTCTGCAGAGGTCTGACACACCCTCTCCTAAGTCAGACCCATTGCTGTACAATTAGTAAAGCTCATGCTTCCTGCTAATTGAACAGCTTTGGCTCTGACTCAGCAGGGGCACGTTGAACCTCTGCATAGAGCAGAGGCGGATCCAGGGGGGGGGGGGGCAACTGGGCAATTGCCCCCCCACCTTAAAATATCACTGACCCACAAGTCTCTCAAATCAGTATCATGATCACAAGCAGGCCAGCAGCGGCACGAGAGAGATACCCTGTTATTGTTGCACCGCAGTGCCATGCCGCTGGCCTGGCCTCTACTGCCTGCTGCACTGGTTGCTAGCGTCTGTGCTGTCTGGAGTCTAGCAACCAGTGACGTCTGCCAAGGAGGAGAGTGAGGCCCCAGCATAGCCTCCTCCGTGCCTAATGTGAGCTCCACCCACCTCCTCCTTCCATTATCTTCTCCAGGCTCCAGCACGCCGTGAAGACTGGATGAAGCAGTGGCTGAGATGCTGCCTGCAAGCCCGGATTCCGCTTATCACTATTGCTCTTCCAAGGGAGCCTCTCCCTCCACCAGAGCACCAAAATATATGAATGAAACTGAAAGTGAGTACTTTATTAATGATTGTATATAAAATTTGAATGATTGTGTAAAAATCACAGAAAACAGGTTGTATGCCATGATTTATGAAAAAAAAAATGCTGCCCTTTTAGTAGTGACATTTTTGTCTTGTTCAATCTTAACCACTTGCCGACCAGCTTACTGCGGCAGGGTGGCAGCCCTGCGCGAATCGCCGTATATTTACGGAGGTTCACGCAGGCGCTGTTGTGGGAGCGTGCCCGCGGGCCGGGCAGACTCTGCCTGCCGGTGACCGTTGCTCACCTGTTACAGAGGCAGAACGGAGATCTGCCAGTGTAAACACGGCAGATCTCTGTTCTGTGAGGGGACAGATGACAGATCTAATTTTCCCAATGATCGGGAACAGTTAGATCTGTCATACCCCTGCCAGCTCCCACACAGTTAGAACACAGTGAGGGAACACACTTAACCCCTTGATCGCCCCCTACAGTTTAACCCCTTCCCTGCCAATGACATTATACAGTAAATCAGTGGCTATTTTTAGCTCTGATCGCTCTGTAAATGTAATTGGTCCCAAAAAGTGTCCGATCTGTCCGCAGCAATGTCGCATTCCCGATAATAATCGCAGATCGCCGCCATTACTAGTAAAAAAATTTAATAAATAATACAAATGCCAGAAATCTATTCCCATAGTTTGTAGACCCGATAACTTTTGCGCAACCCAATCCATATACGCCTATTGCAATTTTTTTTACCAAAAATATGTAGAAGAATACATATTGGCCTAAACTGAGGAAGAAATTCATTTTTTACATTTTTTTTGGATATTTATTATAGCAAAAAGTAAAAAATATTGCGTTTTTTTCAAAATCGTCGTTCTTTTTTTGTTTAGCGCAAAAAATAAAAACCGCAGAGGTGATCAAATACCATTAAAAGAAAGCTCTATTTGTGGGAAAAAAAGGATGTCAATTTTGTTTGGGTACAACGTCGCACAACCTCACAATTGTCAGTTAAAATGACGCAGTGCCGTATCACAAAAAGAGCTCTGGTCAGGAAGGGGGCAAATCCAAAGTGGTTTAAAGTGGATTTCCACCCAAAAGTGGAACTTCCCCTAATTTGCTTCCTCCCCACCTCCAGTGCCACATTTGGCGACTTTCAGGGGGGGAGGGGGGAATGGGTACCAGTTTTTGACAGGTACCCTTCCCCACTTCCAGGAGATGGCGCTGTGGCGCCGTCCCTCAGAAGTTCGGCCCCCCTCCTTTCCCCGCCATCGGGCCAATTAGAAAGAGCATCACGCATGCGCAGGAGGGAACCGGCTGTGAAGCTGAAAGGCTTTTTTCTGGCAGTGCCCTTCCCAGACTAGACTCTAGATCCACCCCTGGCATAGAGATCACATGCTGGCAGGGGAAAGGCTTTTCTCTTACTATTTTTTAAAGAGGAAAAAGTAAAGAAAGAAGACTTTTTATTTTATATTGTTTTGATGCTCCTACAACGTATTTAGATCATTTATACCAAAAGTTCAGATGGAGTTTAACAAAAGTAATCTTCTAAAAATATATGAACGCAACTAAATAAATAAATCCAACAATGAGATTGTAGGAAATGAATGTGCAATTAGCTTTCTTACAATGTTTCAGCACGTCAGTAATGTGTCAGTAATGTGGCACGCTTGTAGCTGTGATAAGGCACAGCACAGGGTTGGTGCACTTACATCCCTGTGTTCCTGCAGGCACAAGGAAGTAGCATACATGAAACAGATATACAGAGCTATAAACAAATATTCCAGACTACACATTCTCATTCCTAGAGCTGCAATACTATTCCAGTAAACCATTCCTGCAGACAGGTTTTAACTACTTAAGTGCCCAAATCCATTAAAAGAGTAATGTTACCACAAATAGCCATAGCCATTACCATCCATTCACATAGATCTGTACATTACATTAGGCATTTACAGTTTTGTATGCTCCTAATTGTTTTCAACAAGACACTGATTATAACAATATTATTCACAGCTTAAGGTGGGATATGCATTTTTAATATATGTATAATTGATTATTCATATACATTTGCCTTTTTGTTCCTGTAAATAATTGCATTAATAGTTCCATGTTTCTCTTTAAACATTGCTATGTGAAAATGTAGATAAATTGTGGTATAGCATTTTTTCAGTATTATTCTAATGGCATTGCCATGAGCACTAGCCCCATCACTTGAGAGGAAGGGGGTAAGTCACATGCTTAGAAAAAGAACAAGGTATTTTCTTTGCTTGGGGCAGCTGAACAGAGCAGTAGAGGAGTGAGGGAAGGGGAGAATGCACTGCCGGGATGGGGACATTAAAGAGAAAGTAAACCCAGATGGGGTTTACTTCCTCTACATTCCCCTGTAAAGTACATGCATAATGGGCTACTATGCATCGCATAGTAGCCCATTATGTGCCACTTACCTGCAAACGAAGCCTGCAACATTTAGCGCTGTCCCCTGTGCTGGCAGCACCCATCTTCAGCCCCTTTTCCTTCCGGGGCCGCGAGTCCGGCTCTGTGACTGGCCGGAGTCGCGTGACGTCACTCCCGCACATGCGCACGAGAGCCGTCAGTCACAGCACGATGACAGTGAGGAAACGGCACGGAGGCATGTGCCGAAATTACGTTGGCACAGCTAGTACACTGCGTATCTCCTGAACCGTACAGGTTTAGGAGATATGCAGGGCACCTACAGGTAAGCCTTATCATAGGCTTACCTGTAGGTTAAAGTGGTTGTCACGAGTTGCTTTGGCCTGTATTGGATAGCTGTATGATTCGCTTACCTATTAACACCAGAGCCATTATTGAAAGCCCCACTCTAGGATGTTCAGCAGTGGGGTCGCCTCAGACACCAGAACAAGATAATGTCATCACAGGGGACCGGCAATCTTGGGGTGGGCATCACACCCCAAGATTGCCGGTCATTGTACCGATCATTGTACCCCCCACACAGAACTGGTGCTGGCAAGGGACCCGGAGGGGTTACTTAGGTGAGTATACTGTATGTGGCTTCATAAGGTAAGAGGGAAAAAAACGCACAATAAGAAGTAAGAAGAAAAAAATGTGGGATAGCAAGGGAGTAATTGTAAAAAAAAAATGTTTAGCCAGGAATGGGGCTTTAAAAAAGGTAAAGAGCAATGTACAAAGTGCGGTGAGCTATAGCTAGCTATTATCCAAGCTATCATCTTCCACTATCCTGACTGCTGTAAAATTATGAAAACTGATTGGTCGATTTGAGTGACATTCCATTTTTAATTAAATGAGCACCACTCGAATGTTCCAAAGTAGCTATATAATAAAGGGTTAAGTGTTGCAGCGTTTTCTGTAGAAGTACTTTCACTACTGTTATAGAACAGAAGCCAGGCAGATGCAGTGTATTGCTGCTTTGTAATCCACTGGCTCCATATTGTATAGTTTACATTTTTTATTGTCATTGATACTCTGCAGCTACATTAAATAACATGCAAATGAGTTTTCCTTCTATGTGTGAAAATTTACATCTCTGATTCCAAAGAACTGTGTGTATGTTAATAACAGAGACACGTCAAGTCATCTTTTGTAGTCGCTGTTGCATTTTCCTACATATCCCAGAATAGTATTGAGCTCTACTTCTTCTAGTACTAGGACTCATTCTGAAAAGTTTATTAAAGCAACAATAAAACTAAAGCAAAGTGTTACTTTGTGTAAAAGAACTACTAGTAACCTGTATGAAAAAGTGAGATATTTGACACATAAGGGCTGATTTAAAAAGCAGCCTTGCTGTATAGAGGTTATAGCACTGCTTTAAAGACAAAAAAGTGCACACTTTATAAAACACAATGATGTGTCTTGCAATTTGTGCATTGGGCTCTGGTTTTGAGAGTTCAAAGCCGGTATAACACAAAAACCGAAATGCAGTTGTAAAAAAAAAAAAAGGAAATCTATAAAGAGAGCCTTTTTTTTTACTACATTAAGCAGAGTGTGATATTGCAGGGCATGCACCCTGGCCCACATTAAATAAATGGGACATAAAACTTGGACCACCCTGTGCAGATCCCAGAAGAGTACAACAGAGAACAGATAGCGAAATCCACTGTTCCTTATAAATGAGCCCATAAAGACACCGCAGCAAAAACTCCACACTATGCCTGCATTTTATATTTGATTCATAAAATTCAGGACACAATGAGGAGCCTGCTGTGTTCTTGGGAGTGTTGTCTGCATAGCACTGCAGGGAACACTCTGGTAGAGTGTCACATGATCTGTCACATGATCTGTCACTTTTATGTTCACTATTTCTTGGAATATATGGGGGCTTGGTTTTTCTTTTTTAAATTGGCCCCTAACTGTAAATTTGTAGTAGAGCCTGTTGTTTTGCAAAAGTTGCTAGTTTAGTGTGGAAGACTGTGTACAAGTGATGGCTGTTGGTATTCTTTATGTATTTATTGGAGAGGAAACAGAAATGTACAAAACAAAACTTAGCACTTTACAGTATACATAATATAATATAAAGTAAATAGTGATAAAGTGGGCAGCACAATGGTGTAGTGGATAGCACTTTTGCCTAGCAGCAAAAAGGGTCGCTGGTTCGAATCCCAACCACAGCACTACCTGCCTGAAGTTTGCATGTTCACCCTGTGCCTGCTTGGGTTTCCTCTGGGTACTCCGGTTTTCTCCCACTCTCCAAAGTTAGGTTAATTGGATCCGGTCTAAATTGGCCCTATGTTAGAGGAATTCCTGCTAAAAAAGGGACTTTCTAGCCGCTAATGCGCGTTTGCGCAAGTGCGCCGGAAACTGCACAAAACGGCTCTATTTCAACCCTGCACACCCTGCAGCAAGTGCTGTCTGATCTACAGCATGTAGTGTGTATTCCTGAGCAACCTGTACCTGATTGCCTGTTCCTGTGACCCGGCTTGTCTGACTTTGCTGATTTCTGCCTGCACTGACCCCTGGACTGCCTACGACCACTCTCTTGCCTAGCCCTTCTGTACTTTGCCTGCCCACCTGTTAACGACCCTGCCTGAACTCGACCATCCATCTGCCTGCTCCTCTTGTACCGTACCAGCCTGTTTCATGACCCAGCCTGTACGACCATTCTTCAAGCGCACAAGTGCACCAACGGACTCCTACCATCACCAGTGACCCAGTCTGACCCTCGTGCCATCCTGTACTCCCGAGCCACCTGTCTACTCTACCAGGGGTTCCCAAGTCAGGGTCATATTACCCACTGCATAAGTCAGACTCATCCACTAGGTACCATGGTAAGTTCCTTCACGGTAGGGACTGATGTGAATGTACAATGTATATGTAAAGCTTTGAGTAAATTGACGGCGCTATATAAATACCTGAAATAAATAAAATAATAAATAAGTAAATCTCAATCTCTGAAATCTCCATATATGGCAATAAATTAAATAAACGTTCTTTAGTTACCTACAGTGCATCCAGAAATGATTCACAGCGCTTCACTTTTTCCACATTTTGTTATGTTACAGACTTATTCCAAAATGGATTAAATTCATTTTTTTCCTCAAAATTCTACAAACAATACCCCATAATGACAACGTGAAAGAAGTTTGTTTGAAATCTTTGCAAATGTATTAAAAATAAAAATCTAAAAAAATGTACATGTGTATTCACAGCCTTTGCCGTGACACTCAAAATTGAGCTCAGGTGCATCCTGTTTGCACTGATCATCCTTGAGATTTTTCTACAACTTGGATTGGAGTCCACCTGTGGTAAATTCAGTTGATTGGACATGATTTGGAAAGACACACACCTGTCTATATAAGGTCCCACAATTAACAGTGCATGTCAGAGCACAAACCAAGCCATGAAGTCCAAGGAATTGTCTGTAGACCTAACAGACAGGATTTTATGGAGGCACAGATCTGGGGAAGGGTACAGAAAAATGTCTGCAGTGGTCTCCAACATCCATAAATGGAAGGAGTGTGGAACCACCAAGACTTTTCCTAGAGTGGGCCGCCTGGCCAAAACTGAGTGATCGGGGGAGAAGGGCTTTAGTCAGGGAGATGACCAAAATCCCAATGGTCATTCTTACAGAGCTCCAGCATTTCTCTGTGGAGAGAGGAGAACCTTCCAGAAGCTTCCAGAACCTTCCAACCATCTCTGAAGCAATCCACCAATCAGGCCCGTATGGTAGAGTGACCAGATGGAAGCTACTCCTCAGTAAAAGGCACATGACAGCAAGCCTGGAGTTTGCCAAAAGGCACCTGAAGGACTTAGATCATGAGAAACAAAATTCTCTCGTCTGATGAAACAAGGATTGAACTCTTTGGACTGAATGGCAAGCGTCATGTCTGAAGGAAACCTGGCACTGCTCATTACCTGGCCAATACCATCCCTACAGTGAAGCATGGTGGTGGCAGCATCATGTTGTGGGGATATTTCTCAGTGGCAGGAACTGGGAGAATAGTCAGGATCGAGGGAAAGATGAATGAAGCAATGTACAGAGATATCCTTGATGAAAACCTGCTCGGAAGTGCTCTGGACCTCAGACTGGAGCAAAGGTTCATCTTCCAACGGCACAACAACCCTAAGCACACAGCCAAGATAGCGAAGGAGTGGCTACGGGACAACTCTGTGAATGTCCTTAAGTGGCCCAGACTTGAACCCGATTGAACATCTTTGGAGAGATCTGAAAATGGCTGTGCACCGACCTTCTCCATCCAGCCTGATGGAGCTTGAGAGGTCCTGCAAAGAATGGGAGAAACTGCCCCTAAAATATATGTGCCAAGCATGTAGCATCATACTCAAAAAGACTTGAGGCCAAAGGTGCTTCAACAAAGTATAGACCAAAGGCTGTGAATACTTATGTACATGTGATTTTTTTCAGTTTATATTCTTAATAAATTTGCAAAGATTTCAAACAAACTTCTGTCACATTGCCATTATGGGATATTGTTTGTAGAATTTTGAGGAAATTACTGAATTTAATCCATTTTGGAATAAGGCTGTAACATAACAAAATGTGGAAAAAGTGAAGCGCTGTGAATACTTTCCGGATGCACTGTACCTGCTGAAAAAAATTGCCAACACACAACATCCAAAGAATTGTATTAGCAGATAGATTTCAGTGCATTGATAAATCCTTTATCCTTTTTTTTTAAATCTGGTATTTACAGTGCCTTGAAAAAGTATTCATACCCTTTGAAATTTTCCACATTTTGTCATGTTACAACCAAAAACGTAAATGTATGTTGGGATTTTATGTGAAAGACCAACACAAAGTGACACATAATTGTGAAGTGTAAGGAAAGTGATAAATGCTTTTTAAAGATTTTTTAAATAAATATCTGAAAAGTGTGAGTGCATTTTTATTCAGCCCCCTTTACTCTGATACCCCTAACGAAAATCTAGTGGAACCAATTGTCTTCAGAAGTCACTTAATTGGGAAAAAGAGTTCACCTGTGTGTAATTTAATCTCAGTATAAATACAGTTGTTCTGTGTAGCTCTCAAAGGTTTGTTAGAGAACCTTAGGGAACAAACAGCATCATGAAGGCCAAGGAACACACCAGACAGGTCAGTTGTGGAGAAGTTTAAAGCAGAGTTAGGTTATAAAAAAATATCCCAAGCTTTGAACATCTCATTGAGCACTGTTCAATCCATCATCTGAAAATACAAAGACTATGGCACAACTGCAAACCTATCAAGACATGGCCATCTTCCTAAATTGACAGGCTGGGCAAGGAGTGCATTAATCAGAGAAGCAGCCAAGAGGCCCATGGTAATTCTGGAGGAGCTGCAAAGATCCACAGCTCAGGTGGGAGAATCTGTCCACAGGACAACTATTAGTCATGCACTCCACAAATCTTGCAAAGAGTGGCAAGAAGAAAGCCATTGTTGAAAGAAAGCCATAAGAAGTCCCGTTTGTGAGAAGCCCTGTGGGGGACACAGCAAACGTGTGGAAGAAGGTGCTCTGGTCAGATGGCCTAAAAGCAAAACGCTATGTGTGGCAGAAAACGAATACCATACATCACCCTGAACACACCAAGGGGTATCAATACTTTTTCAAGGCACTGTAGTTGGCAAGAAAATAAACCTAGAACAGCACAAAAACACTTTGGGAAAAGTAAACAGGCATATTGAGTTATTCATATGCACAATGTGTAGTTAAAAGTATGTTTTTGTCCAAAAGGTAGACATTTTCAAACATTCAATTATTTATGTGTTATAAAGTGCACTGTGGTGGCATTTAAATAAGATGTTTATTAAGTTGTTTATATTTTTACCCACCAATAAGATCAGAACTTTTATATATTCCATCTGTCAGTATTTGAAGTTTTAAGATGATTTGTGGCAGTAGGCAATTAAAGTTAGTGTGAAATGCCTTCGGAAATGAAAATTCTGATCTTTTCTTTTGGTAACTAAATGTCATACATTTTGATGATATATTCCTAGAAATGGAATAAGGAAAACAGTATATTTTAGGCTTCAACTTAAAATGTTCTCTAAAATATCTAAACATCAGTTGTCCCATATCTTTAGTACATCACATTGGTTGGACTACAGCAGAGCAAACTATTAACTCCATCTATTCTGACCCAATAGGCTTGATTAAAATATGCTAAGGTAATGGAGAACCTTGTGGTTTTGTGCAGCAATTTATGAGCCTTGGGAGTTAAAAGAACATTTTATTGTGTTTTCATTCCTTACAGAATACTTAATGGAAGTTTATCACATGCTAGCATGCCTTTCCTAAATTCTTTCCTTACCTTCTACATGCCACTTTCCCCATTCATTGATAACTCTTACTTCCAATACAATGAAAAGTGGCTTTTTTTTTCATCCAGTCTCATGATCCAAACAGCTCCCTAAGACCTCTGTGCAGACTAGACTGTAGTTAAAGTGGTAGTAAACCCTCCTATCCTTTTCAGCCAAGGAAGCTGCCATCTTGGCCTCTGTCTACTCTACAACTGTTGTGATGCTGCACATGTGATCAGCTATGACACCAAGCCATTGGATGGGTTGCCAGTAGAGCTGAGCGAACCCGGACTGTAAAGTTCGGGTCCGTACCGAACTTTGGGGTGTCCGGGACCCGGACCCGGACTTTTCAAAAAAAGTCCGGGTTCGGGTCCGGTGTTATGGTCTTGTGGCCTGGGCTTGGGCCTGAAAAAAACTTTTCAGGCCCAGGCCCAGGGCCTGTGGGGTTTCAAGCCATGCCTGGGCTTGAAATGTCAGGCCCAAGCGAGTCGAGATGACCGTTGGGTAGGTTACCGAACCACAGTATCGACTAGTGTACACGTCGTAGTGTTGTCAACATCTCATCTGTCTCCGGTTCTACCGTCGAAGGAACCGACTTTTCCTATCCTCCCAAATGATGGTGAAATTGATGTCAGATCAGACGTGTCTCCAGAATCCCTCGACAAACCTAGTACTCTGACCTACTTTTTTTTTCGGTGAAAAGTAACATAACCTTCATTCTCAATAGTTACTTACCCCTTTCACCGTACA
>BLSH010047610.1:1980928-1993069 GCA_018402905.1 Glandirana rugosa | reverse complement strand
GGGGGGGGGGGGGGGGCAGATAAGCGTATCTTCCACTTATGGGTGGAAC
The DNA here is from genome assembly GCA_018402905.1 of Glandirana rugosa. NCBI lineage: Eukaryota > Metazoa > Chordata > Amphibia > Anura > Ranidae > Glandirana > Glandirana rugosa. The sequence continues at coordinate 1,993,020 of BLSH010047610.1, read as the reverse complement.
TCCACTTTGAGAGCGAAATGAGAGCTTGTTCACATAGCCCACCCCCCTAGGCATGTATACTTACCCTCCCACACTCCCTTGCTACCTTCCTGTCGCTGTTGTAACATTCCTACCTGTGTAAGCACCAGTGTCAACTGGTGTTGGAGCCTTGATGGGGATAAAGTCTAGGCACCTCTCTGATTGGCTGCTCAGGTACGAACACTACCACATGGGGATGTCATGTGCTCTCCCATACATGGTAACCCTGTTGCATTTGCAAGGGCTCTGGTAGTGCAGGGAGGAAGTAAGGGAGTATTGATTTATCCAAGATTTGATGAGCGTCTGGTATGGATTTTCAGGGGGAGCCTATGCAAAAAAAACCCCCCAAAAAACACACCAATTAGCCTGGCTGGCCAGGAAACAGAGGGACAACAAGTGTGTTCTTCTCCACACCCCCCAAACTATACCAGGCCACATGCCCTTAACATGGAGAGGAACTTTTGGGAAGTCATTCCTCCAGTACATTGTCAGCCATATTTAAATACCTTTAATAAATAAATAGTTGTTGCTTTAGGTTTTTACAATCTCCTTTTGGGCAAGGGTAAGTACATACAATAATTCCTGCAGCATCTTCTGTGAATCAGCTTTTCAGAAAGATTTTAAATTATCAATAAACACAATAGAAAGCATAGAAAAATGATTGATTTGAGCTTCTGCTTTCTATGAAGATTTCTAAGTTATCTATCTACTCCTGTAACCGAATAATGTCAACTTTACAGGAACAAATATACTACCCCCCGTAAACCTTTTTATTTATTTGCACTAACATACAATTTTTCAGGACAAACTTGTCCCCTTCTTCAAGAAGCAGGAATTGTTTTGTTCTGAAACTGCCCCCTGAGCTCCCAATATCATCTATTTTTATGTTTCCCTCAAACCCTGTCTGAAGCAATTTCCATGTAAAATGGCTGCTTGATGCCTAGTCCATTGATCAGGACATCATTATGGAGAAAAAAAGCCCATGCTCATGAGGCTTCCTGCCCAAAGATTTGCTAAAGACAACAGCAGGCAACCTTTTAAGGCTTAAATGCCTGAACACAATAGAATAGCTCACACCTGCATCGCCCAAGGCACAACATGAACAGATGCAACCGCTGCTGCTGTGATTGTTTGTGGTTCATTGTTTTAAATAGAAACCCAAAAACTATCTGTTCTCCAGACTTGGTTCAGAAAAGCAAGAATGGAGGAGCATTTAAAGCTAAAGTTTTTTTAAAAAAAATCCCTACAGCTTTAGTCACATCACGTCACTTATAATAAAGTATTTTCCACATTGTGCAGGCAGATGGGTCCTGTAGAAATCTTCACTGCAGTGATGTCTGTCCTCTTCCTCTATCTGAATTTCCGGTGCTGCAATAGTTAACTGCTTTGCATCTTTAGGCAGACCAGCAGTAGCAGATAGGGCTAGGGATATGCCCCCTCCTTTCTCCTCCTCCAGTGAGAACAGGTCTTTCATTGTTTGCAGGATCTGGGAATGGAGGAGTGACTGATCAAACTCTCCCCCATTCACAGATCATGCTATAAGCAGTATAGTCAATGAAAAAACTTTTCTCAATGGAGGAGGAAGGAAAGAGTGTTCCCATTGGACCATTTGCACTGCTGCTCTGCCTGAAGATCTGGAGCTGTTTACCATTGCCGCACTGGAAATTCAGAGCCTAGAGGAGGATAGGCATCCCTGCAATAAAGATTTCTACAGGATCCAGGTTTCTATTTTATCACAACAAACCCTTCTAGTTCTTATCTTGGGTTACAGAATTAGCTTTGTGAATGTTGTGAAATTTTTTGCGGCCCTGACCAAACCATTTTTTGCGACACAGGACTGCGTCACTTTAACTGACAATTGCATGATCATGCAATGCTGTACCTAAACAAAATTGACGTACCTTTTTTCTCACAAATGGAGCTTTCTTTTGGTGCTATTTGATCTCTGCGATTTGTATTTTTTGCGTTATAAACAAATAAAGAGCTACAATTTTGAAATAAAAATAAATTTTTTGTACTTTCTGCTATAATATATATCCAAAAAAAATTACAATAAACACATTTATTTATCAGTTTAGGCCGATATATATTCTCCTACATATTTTTGGTAAAAAAAAACGCAACAGACGTATATTGATTGGGTTGCACAAAAGTTATCACGTCTACAAACTATGGGACAGATTTACGGCATTTTTCTGGCATTGTTATTATTTTTATTTTTTTTACTAGTAATGACGGCGATCTGCAATTTTTATCAGGACTGCGACATTGCGGCGGACAGATCAGACACTTTTGACAATTTTTTTGGGACCAATGACATTTATACAGCGATCAGAGCTAAAAGTAGCCACTGATTCCTGTATAAATGTCACTGGCAGGGAAGGAGTTAAACTGTAGGGAGCGATCAAGGGGTTAAGTGTGTTCCCTCACTGTGTGTGGGCTGGGCTGGCAGGGACATGACAGATCTCACTATTCCCGATCACTGGGAACAGTCCCCTGACAGAACAGGGATCTGCCTTGTTTACTTTGGCAGATTCCCGTTCCGCCTCTGTAGAAGGCAATTGAGGGTGGCTGGCAGACATCGAGTCCGTCCGACCCACGGGCACGCTCACGCAGGAGAACCGACCATAAATAACGGCGGATGGTTGGCAAGTGGTTAATATATAAAAACAGGTGTACACTTACAAAATGTTCGAATAAAACAAACTTGTATCATAAAAATAACGTTGTGCAGTAATCTAGTAATCGTTTTGTTCCACCCTGGAGGGGGGCTCAATTAAACGGGGTGTGTCACAACTCGAAGTGCATTGGATTATGAACTTAAATCATATTTTCCACAAGGAGAGTGACATCCCGTAGTTGCTTTGTACAGAAGTCCTCTCTCCAGACCAGAAGTCAGGTACTACATTCAGTCAGGTACTACATTCTGTTCACTCTCACAGTCAGGGTCAGAGACATTTTCTGGGTCATTAGTCCCCAGCTGGGAGCTATCTTCCAGCTCCTCCTGCTCCCCAGCCAGTACAGGAAAAGGAAGAGTGTCTCCTCCTTCCTTGGTCCTGCCACCAGTCTCCCCTTCCATTTGGCGAAAAGGGTCGGGCGAGAGTTCCCGGGCTTCCGCAGCAGAGGGAGCTTTATCCTCCAGACTCTCTGGGCCTTCCCATAACCTCCAAAAATGGGGAAAATCCCTGCCCACTAGGGCATCATATAGCAGTGAAGGTACTACCCCCACTGAATGAGTCACACTGCCCCAAAGGGTGTCAATCTCAACCACCGCCGTCTGGTAATCACGAGTGTCCCCATGGATGCAAATGACCCCGACAGTGCTAGGGTGTAACCTTGCAGGATTTACACAATTGCTTTTTACCAACGTTACCACACTACCAGAGTCAAGCAGTGCAGTGACTGGCCTTCCATCAACAAAAATCACACACATTTGCTTCTCCATGCGATTTGAACATGATGCTGTATATGCGACCTGCGCAAAAGGAGAAAGGCGTCTATTTACATAAGTATAATAACATTGCATGGATTCATCATTCAGAGGACAATTGGCAGCAATATGACCCAATGCATGGCATCGGTAGCACTGTATGTGCTTTCCAGGATCCCCAAGACCTTCCTGGCTTCTTTGGCCAGTCTCCAGGTCTAGAGCCCACAGTCTCTTTAACCGTAGCAGTCTTATCAAATGTCCCTATGCCCCTGAACCCTGGAACAGTCTTACCGGGTGCACTGGGTGATCTTTCACCCCTAGATACATTGGAGTGGGGCACAGATGGGTGTACCAAGTCCTTGGCACCAGTGTATCTCTCCATGAGGTCCACAAGTTGGGTGGCGGTTTTGGGGTTCCCATGACTGACCCACTTCCTCAAAGCAGCAGGGAGTGCCCATAGATAGTGGTCGATGACCACATGCTCTACAATCTGGGGACCTGGCAAAGTCTCCGGCTGTAGCCACTTCCTGGTGAGGTGGACCAGGTCGAACATCTGCGAGCAGGGTGGCTTGTCGGTGCGGTAGGTCCACTGATGCAACCATTGGGCCCGGACTGCCATGGTGACCCCTAGGCATGTCAATATCTCTGTCTTTAGGGTCTCATAGCCCTGGGCCTTATCTGCTTCCAGATCAAAGTAGGCTTTTTGGGGTTCACCGGTCAAGAATGGTGCTAACAGTCCCACCCACTGTTCTTTTAGCCATCCTTCACCAAGAGCAATTCTTTCAAAAGTCATGAGATACACCTCCATGTCATCTGTAGATGTCATGCGATAAGAGGCGCGTAACAACTTTGGTTCCACTGTTACCGGAGGTGTGGCCCCATTTTTAACTCCAGCAGGGCTTCTGCAAACTGTCGGTTCCTCTCTTGTTAAGCCACTTGTTGTGCTGTGGCGGCCTCTGCGACCTGGCGGTTGGTTTCTCGCTGAGCTGCCTGTTGTGCTGCAGCAGCCTTTGCGACCTGGAGGTTTGTTTCCCGCTGAGCTGCACTGGCTTGTAACCGGGTCTTCAAGATTTCCTCCATCTTGGAAAGATGCCCGCTAAACTCCACCATGTGTGGGAGATTAGCTTGTGGGGATCAACTTTCCTGAGGAAAATAGAGTGCAGGCAACTTTCTTTAAAATCTGGCGTCTTGCCAGGTTTATTAGTAAAAGATTTGCATATTAAAAAACAAACAAAACAAAAAATAAATCCTTGCCGTCTGGCGCTAAACTAAACATTATAGTTTCCTCACTATACAGTGTGGGGCTGGCCCCGACACCCACAAAACATAAGCCACAATGCAAACCTTGTTCCAGGTCAGAGCTCAAGTGAGATCCCTGATTATTTAAACAACCTGCTGGTGGACACCAGTGGACCACAAACTCCGGACTGGAACCAGCCCTGCCATGGTGGCTGGTGAAATCCGGACCGGACTCTGTTTAATCCAGTCTACATGAACGTATACAAGGTGACAGGTAGCGTCCGTCTACCACTTTGCCTCACATACTGTCACAGTGCTCATGACCTTAGTTTCTAAGTATAAGGCATGGAGGGTAGACTATGAGCGTATTGGTGCATTCCGGCTCATAATGACGCTTGGGCCGCACCATGTCATGCTCTCTTCCTCTTCAATCCATGTGTATGTCTTTTGGTTCAGAACGAAGCTTGAACCATGTTACATCATATCCTTTTTTTCCCATTAATTTAATATGGTCTCGAAGGAGGAACACACACCGGCACCATTTTGGAACACCTAGGATGTAATCATCCAGGTGTCCCCTGTCGCCTTTTTTGATGCAAATCCTGATTAGTGGGTATAGTTATATTTAGCAGCGATCTCACATGTCCATCACACCCCAGATGATTGGACGAAATGGTGTCGGGTGATGGTCGTGAGATTACAACCCCATTGAGTAGTTTAGTAAAAGACATTAAGCAGGGCTGACACCACTCAGTCCACAAAAACGCTGTGTTAATTAAAGTGTTACTAAACCCAGGACCCTGCATTCACTATATTTTGTCTACCACAGTACACAGAGCATGAAAATGTAATTATTTTAGTAAATATAAACTGCTAAATACCTTTTCTCATCAGCAGTATATATATATCAGCAGTCTTGTAACTTCTATTAGTGTCTGGTTAAAGCTTGTAGGAGGAGTTTTCATTCTGCTTGGACTGTTCTACAAGACTGCAGGACCCCTGACCCTCTGGCTGGACAGCGCTGATTGGCCCTGTGATGATCACATGCACCCTTCCAAGGAAAAAAAACTCTCTAGCAATACACACCAAACTGAGCATGTGTTTATCCCCTAATGCTCTGTTCTATCAGGAGGTGATTTGGGGACTGCAAAAGAAGGGGGGGAACAGAGATGACAGGATCAAACAGCCTTTTTACACAATGCAGATGATTAACCCTTTAGGTTCTACAGTGAGTATAACAAGCATGCTTTACTGCATTCACAGACTGATTTTACTGTTGTGAGTTTAGTAACACTTTAAGAGCTGAGTACATCTCTATTAGATCAGCAGGTATTCTGTATACTTGCAGGGTCTTTATAAGGGTACAACATGGAAAGATGTACTACATATGTTTTTTTTTTTACTTTGCTTTTGGATATGCTTTAAAGAAGTTTAAAGCACATTCATCTTACAGTTATTCTAGCTTAATTGGGCTTGTACTAGTGAACGTTTGCATTGGAAGTTTCTCTATCATTTCTTTATGTGATGTTTGCACAGATTTGAGGTGTAGCTGCTTCCTTTTCCGTCCAATAGTTTTTGTAAGGTTACAGTACTGCAACATTTTCCATGACAGACTCAAAAACAATAGTACATTATATTAGACTTTTCATGGAGGCAATGCCTGAGTATGGTATATAATTAACACTTGTAACTTATCCAGGGTGGAGATGAGCACAGAAGGGTTATATTGTTTATTTGGCTCCACAATACCTTTAGATCATGGATAGATTACTGATTATGTGTATTATACTGTATTAAGAGGCAAGCACAAACACGTAAATGAAGAAGAAGAGAGGTTAAGAAGTATGGCAGAGGAGGAAATAAGGAAGAAAATGAAAAAGGGCAAAAGCAAAGGGAAAATGGGGGTGGGAGGGGTGGTATGTTAACTGCTTTTATTTAGCATCACTGCCATATTTTCATATTCATGGACTCTTGCTTTTCAATAATGTGACCATGATGTTACATGTTAAGGTCACATTCCCGAGTTATCGCAAGTCATACAGTTATTACATTGCAGGCAGACAGAAAGCAGAATTTTTGGGGGTTGAAATGATCATTATTTGACTGGGAAACTTAAAGTGTTACTAAACCCAGGACTCTGCATTCACTATATATGGTCTCCCACAGTACACAGAATGTGGAAATGCAATTATTTTAGTAAATATAACCTGCTATATACCTTTTTTCATCAGCAGTATATAGCAGTCTTGTGACCTCTATCAGTGTCTGGTTAAAGCTTGTAGAAGGCGTTTTCATACTGCTCTGAGCTGTCCTATCAGGATCCAGGACCTCTGATCCTCTGTCTGGACAGTGCTAATTGGCCCTGTGCTGATCACCCCCCCCCCCCCCCCCCCCCCAAGACAAAAAAAAACTCTATCAATACACAACAAACTGAGCATGTGTAGCCTGACTCCAGTAGCTCCGTCTTATCCGGACATGTAGAAGAATAGGAGGATTTGCGCATACAAGATCAAACAGCTTTTTTACACAATGCAGAAGATTAACCCCTTAGGTACCACAGTGAGTATAACAAGCATGCTTTACTGCATATACAGACTTATTTTACTGTTGTGGGTTTAGGAACGCTTTACAAAATGCATCAAAGCACAAAGTTTGCAGACAGAAGTGAAGTTCTAAAATGATGGTGAGGCCAAGCAGCATTTTGGCAGAGTCTCAGCCCAGAAAAGGTTCAGAGCAGCAAGCAGATGATCAGAAGCACATAATCATCCAATGGTCGTGACAGACAGCAGGGAGACACACAGCAGGGTATGTCAGGAGCAAACTTACAACAGGAATTAAATATCAAACACGCACAAAAAGCATGACACGTACATGAAAAATCATTTTGTTCCGGCATAGACCCAGTGCACTCAGGATAATTTACATTTAATATATAATGAAATCAGAGACCTGTTTGGAAAAAGCTGGTGGTTCATTCTAGCAAGCTTACTTAGGGTATGAATACATGGACAAGAAAGAATGATATAGCCAGCCTGTGTATATATGTTTATGGAGAGAGAAGCAAGTGCCTGGAAAGGATTCATTAGTGAATTGCTATGTCCAAAACTAACAAGAAAAAATGACAATCATTTACTCCAGTTTATAAGTATTTCACTTCAAAGTAAAGTTGCATAGCTCCCAACTGTCCCTCATTTGGAGAGACTGTGCATCTTTTGAGAGCAAATCCCTCTGTCCTTGAGCAGCCTCGGTTGTCCTTTTTAGGTCTGATGTGTACTCCTCTATGAAATGTACAGTGTAAGGCCCCTGTAAGGAATCTGTCCTCTGAGCACCACTCAGCAGGCAGATGGCTGGTCCGTGTCCACTCTCTTCTATGGGCGGTCAAATGTAAATAGACCGCCTGTCCGTTTACACCCGACTGCCATCTGATCCAATTTGCCAGACGGATGGGGAACAGATCACTGTGTATTTTCAGCGGGCAGGATCAGATCAGATATCGACATCCACCGCTCCATAGAGGACAATGGATGGTCTGATCGGGTCTGCCTGTCAGTTTTTTTTTGTTCTGCCCATGTGTGAAAGGGGCCTTAAACTGCACTAAACTTTTTATCTAACCTTTATATTACTGCATGTGTTAAAACACCAATATAAACGCAAAATAGATGTAAAAAAAGCACTTGTGTGGTTTAACCAATATTTTTTTTTGCATTTTAGACCTTTGTGGTACCTATAAGCGAGACTTTGGCAGCAACGTATCCTTTGCCTACACATACTGTGTGCGAAAAGGCGTCCCTCTTTATCATTTCAGACAGTTGGGCGGTATAAAGATGCACTATTATATAACTGGTATTCAAATTGATTGCTTCCCCCATGTATGTATGTGTTACACTAATCACATAAATTAGGCAAAACCCAGGAAAATAAACCGTTTTCACATTTCGTTTTTAACATTTATGCAAAACGAATAAAGCAAACAATATTTGGGTTTAAATTTTCAATTTCTCAAAATGTGCATAATACACCCCTTCATTTTTAATGAATAAAAACCAAATAAATATATGATCTGTACAATTATATGGGGGGGGGGGGGGGCAAGGTCAATAAAAAGAGACAATCCAGCTGAACATGTCACAGTTGTGCTGGGGTAGGGAAGATCTTGTGACCAGGCTCGCAGACAACAGGGGATATTCAAAAGAAGACCGAAGATCTAATCCTGGCGTACTCAATCCACAACAAATACATTTATTTTGTGTGATGTATTGCTTTAAAAGGAATCTGTCACAAAGCAAAATACTCGTGCAAGAAGCATTTGACGGAAGTCACAATTTTTTGGCTTCAAGAGTGCATGCTTGGTCCAAGGTAGTACAGCTGTGCCAATTAGGTTTTTTAACTGTAAAGCCTTGTACACACGGTGCGACAGTCGTACAACCGCTTGTTGTACGATCATCCGACCATTAGTACGCGCCATTAGAACAGCCGACGTGCGACGGTCGTAAAACAGAAGTTGGATGAGCAGACTAGAAAACTTTGGTTGTACAACAAGCGGTCGTACAACTGTTGTATCGTGTGTACAGAGAAGTGGATCCAACAAGTTGTATGTGCAAAACACGCACGCAAGTCAGGAACACTCGGAAGCGTCCGTTCCTGTAAACCTACGTTCCTAATTCACAGATCACATTCACCTGAACTTCCTCTTTATACACTCGTAGCATGTCTCTACGTTCGGCTTGGTCGTACGATCGCTTAGTGCACCTCAATATGCGAGACACAACAGCCAACATACGATTTGGGCCATTTGGTCGTATGACCGTCGCACCGTGTGTATGAGGCTTAAGAGCCGGTTCACACAGGGGTGGCTTCAAAGTCGATTGATTCTCATCCAACTTTGGAGCCGCCCTGTGCAGCACGACTTCAGCGCGGCTTGTAAACCACTTCTGTATAGAAGTCAATACAAGTCGCTTGAAGTCGCCCCAATAGTAGTACAGGAACCTTTTTCTAAGTCGGAGCGACTCGAGTAGAATGGTCCCATTTAACTGCATGGAGCGCGACTTGTCAGGCGACTAGTGTGAACTGGGACTTAGTGATTTTGCTGCCTTAGATTAAAGCAGTAGTAAACAGTCATGCTTTTTTTTTTAACCTGCAAGGTAAAGTTATAATGTACTAGTATGCATTGCATATTAGCACATTATGTGAAACCTCCCTATAAAATGACACTTTCCAGTGACGCGCTGTCGCCACTGACAGGGCTTCCATCTTCACCTGGTCTTCCTTCCAGGTTCGCCTCTTCCGGTTGTCTGATTGGCCACGCCGTGAAGATGTCACTCCCGCTATTCATGGCACGGGACTCTGAACAAACGGCACAGGCATGCCATTCCTTCACGGTTGCGCTGGTGGCGTCACGGACCCATTCACAAGTAAATATCTCCTAAACAGTGTATGTTTAGGAGATATTAACTGTACCTATAGATTATAGGTAAGCCTTATTATAGGCTTACCTATAGGTAAATATCAACCATGGGAGTTTACTCCCACTTTAAGTAGCTCATCTCAGCTTTCATCTGAGGTTAGTCATGCAGGTATTTTGCTTCATGGTACGTTCCCTTTAAGTACCGCATTATGTAAATAAATGGTAAAATATCTATATACTGTAAATAAAACAGATTTTGACCCATAACCATTTGTGTCCAAAAATTATTATATGTACCTGGCAGAATTTGTTAGATGTAGAACGTTTTATAACCAGTTGCCGACCGCCCGCCGTGGATTGACGGTGGCAACATAGTTCGATATTGCAAACCACCGTCACCTGACTCGCGCGCTCACTGTGTATCTGGGGAGCCAGGGAGCAGGTAGGGCGGAGTCGTTGTCCACCGGCTACCCGCAATCGCTCCCCCACAGTGACAGAACGGGATCGGTGTATGGAAACACATGGACCTTTGCTCGGACAGGGGAGAAGGAGAGTGATCTTCTGTTCCCTGTATATATAGGAGCCACGATCACTCTCCTCGCCTAGTCAGCCCAGCCCCCACACAGTTAGTAACACATTCCAGGGAACACAGTTAACCCTTTGATCGCCCCTAATGTTAACCCTTTCCCTGCCAGTAACATTTATACAGTAATCAGTGCATTTTCATAGCACTGATCGCTGTATACATGTCAATGGTCCCAAAAAAGCGCCAAAGGTGTCCGACATGTCTGCCGCAATGTTGCAGTCCCGCTAAAAATCGCAGATCGCGGCCATTACTAGTAAAAAAAAAAATGAAATAAAAACGCCATAAATTAATTCTCATCTTTCGTAAACATGGCAACTTTTGCGCAAAACAACCAATATATACGCCGATTGCAATTTTTTTAACCAAAAATATGAGGAAGAATATATATCGACCAAAACTGATGAATACATTTTTTTTTTTCATATTTTTTTTGGATATGTATTTTAGTAAAAAGTAAGAAATATTGTTTTTTTTTTTGCAAAATTGTCGCTCTTTGTTTATAGCGGTGATCAGAAGTGATGCAGAGGTAATCAAATACCACCAAAAGAAAGCTCTATTTGCATAAAAAAAAGGACATCTATTTCGTTTAGGTACAAAGTCGCACGACCGTGCAATTCTCAGTTAAAGCAACGCAGTGCTGAATCACAAAAAGTGCTCTGGTTCTAAAGGGGGAAATCCTTCCGGGGCTGAAGTGGTTAAAAAAACATAAGTGATCATATCAAACACATTTCTTTCAGTTGGTAAACAAACTATAGCAGTAAAGGAAAATAATAAAATAGTTCTGTTCAAAATACAGCATAGCATTTGTTCTTAACCACTTGCTTACTGGGCACTTAAACCCCCCTCCTGCCCAGACCAATTTTCAGCTTTCAGTGCTCTCACACTTTGAATGACAATTACTCAGTCATGCAACGCTGTCTTTTAACCAGACCCGTCCTCCCCCCAAATTCACGGGTCATTCGTTCACCAATTCTTGTTTACGATACGACATAAAACTTGTCTTGATAAAATAATAAAAGGAAATGACGATATCAAACAAATGGTTGACTTTCTTTACACAAACTATACTAGTGAATACAAAAAAATTGGTGAAGTCGGGGCCTTCCTAAAGGGGGAAATCTTGGTCTCGTGAAAAACACTAAGTCGTGACGCAACGAAATTGACTCTTAACGTGCCAGCACGCTGAAACATGGATTTGCTTTATCTACAGGAAAAAAAATACGTTTATCTCGAAAGAAAACCACCATAAACTAATGGAGACGTAGTGAAGACTAGTGGCGATATTTGTTTCTCGCTGTTAAAACGTTTTTTTTTTTGTTATAAAGAATGAAAAATGATTTTATGTATAGGTTTTTTTTATACTTTTTTTTTTTACATAAGTAGTCAAAACCAGCTATATATAAGAAGGAGTATAA
>BLSH010047610.1:1942728-1964293 GCA_018402905.1 Glandirana rugosa | reverse complement strand
AGGGGGGGGGGGGGGTCTGGAAAGTCGTAGACCCAAAGTGCAGGAGAAGAGGAGGAATGCGGCCAGATGATCGGCGTCCACTGTCATAAGTCAGAGGTCACAGGGAGGAATAATCGATGCTGTTTGTTCGGTGGGGTGTGGAGACACATTTATTAGGAGGAGCGATGTGTGGCTGTGAGAGTGTCCCCGACAAGGAAGTAGCCTGAACTGTGCTGATTTTCACAATAAGGCTGCAATCTCTTCCTCCCCTCCTTTGTCAGCACTTCACCTGCGCCCCCCTCCTCCTTCCAGCAAATTGTACCGTCCAGCCCAGGGCATCCATCCTTGTACCGGCCCGGCCGTTCTTATAGACGGTACAGCCAGCGGTGCTCAGAGTAATCACTGCACGGCTCGTGCAGCCATTACTCTGACAAGCTGTCTGTCATTGAACCGGCCCACTGGCTCATCGGCCCACCGGGAAACTCCCGGTAGTCCCGATGGCCAGTACAGGCCTGACCACCAGCCAGGGTTGTTGGGAAGAGGCACTTGTCCTCATCAACATGGGGACAAGCACCCACCCCCTCATGTTGAGGGTATGTGGCCTGGTATGGTCCAGGAGGGGAGGGCGCTCGCTCCCCCCCCTTTCCTGACCTGCTGGGCTGCATGCTTGGATAAGGGTCTGGTATTGATTTTGGGGGGACCCCCACGCCATTTTTTTGGCGCGGGGGTTCCCCTTAAAACCCATACCAGACCGAAGGGTCTGGTATCATCTTGGGGGGGAACCTCACACCATTTTATTTTTTCATTTTGACGGGGGGTTCCCCTTCAAGATCCTCAACACACAAGTCACACCGCAAGTCGGATCATCATGATGCGACTTCTATTGAAATCAATGGGCTCCCATAGGGAACCATTGATTTTGAATAGAGGCAGAGAAAAGCTGACAATGCTTAACGCGGCCGTATCCAGCATTAAGTTGTGTTTAGCAGCTTTTACCGGCGCCTGGCATTTTTACAGGTCTAACGTCGGTCATCACAACGTGCTGGTCGTGGGTTTTTTTTTAAAACGCCTATGCCACTTACAGCTCCTAAAAAGCCAGTGTGTGCATGAGGTCATAGAATTACATGGAGAGGCATTTTTAACCATTTAAGAAGCGAGCCTCTTTTTGAGTTTCGTGTTTACAAGTTAAAATCAGTTTTAACCCCCCAAACATTATATATATTTTTTCTAACACCCTAGAGAATAAAATGGCAGTCATTGCAATACTTTATGTCACACTGTATTTGCGCAGCGGTCTTACAAGCGTGATTTTCTTGGAAAAAAAGACAACAGTAAAGTTATCCCATTTTTTTCAATATTGTGAAAGATAATGTTACGCGAATAAATGGATACCCAACAGGTCATGCTTCAAAATTGTGCCCGCTCATGGAATGGCGACAAACTTTGGCACTTAAAAACCTCCATCGGTGACCTTTAAAAATTTTTACAGGTTACCAGTTTTGTGTTGCAGAGGAGATCTAGTTCTAGAATTATTGCTCTCACTCTAACAATCATGGCAATACCTCATATGTGTGGTTTGACCACCGTTTTCATATGCGGGCGTGACGTCCGTATGCGTTCTCTTCTGCATGTGAGCTCGGCGGGACGGGGCACTTTAAATTGTTTTTTTTTTCTTATTTATTTTTACACTGTCCATTTAAAAAAAAAAAATTGGGTCACTTTTATTACTATTACAAGGAATGTAAACATTCCTTGTAATAGAAAAAAAGAATGCCAGGACCTCTTAAATATGATATCTGGGGTCAAAAAGACCTCAGATATCATATTTACACTAAAATGCAATAAAAAAAAATTAAAAAATTCTCCTTTAAGAGCTGTGGGCGGAAGTGACGTTTGATGTGGCTTCTGCACTTCAATGCTATGGAGCCAAGTGAGCGACATCTTCCACTCACTCGTCATCCAGACATTGAGGAGAAAAGACCCGATTGTCTCCGCTGCTACCAGCGGCTCCAGTAAGCAGCGGCAATGATGAAAAAGTGGCGGAGGGGGGCACCGATAAAAGTGATCTCACAGTGAATCCACCGCAGAGACCCCTTTTATCTGAAAGTGTGCCACCTGCTGTTCCACCCATGGTGGAAGGAAAGAAAATTATATAGTTTATGGCTCCCTTAAGGCACTGCTGCCTCTGCTGCTTTCATGGGATTTGGAGTATTCACACCTTGTCATTCACAGAAATGCGCAAAAACATACCAAACTGTGCATTGCATATTTCTTAATGGCACCCCAAACATGGGTGGCAGTTGAGCGTTTTGTTGCACATTTGTGGCAAAAAACACATCAAAACACACATTGCAAACACATGTGAGTCTCACTGCCAAAAAAAGGCATCTGTCACACATAGGGCAGCCTATTCAATTGAATGAGCTGCCCTATACTGTGGCATGGAAAACGTGCAAAAAAAGCACAAAAAAGCAATGCATTGTACAGATGTGAATGGGACCTCAGTAATTTCACTATTGTGCTGCTTGCTGTCTCCTTGCTGAATAGAAACAGTGCCAAGATCTCCATGCTTTAGCTATTTTCATTTTGGAGTTCTGTAATTTCTACATCTCTCCTGCTGCTTCTTGATCAATAGAATGAAAGTGGTAGGAGCAGGGAGATGCATGCAGTGCAAGTCCTCGGGTACAGATTCCTCTCCAGCAATCAGAGCAGTAGTAATGTCACCAAACTTTACTTCAGGTCTCATAGAAGTGCCTTCAACACTGCAGATCTACATCTATGAGGCTGTAGGAACATTAGTACCCAGGCACCCTCACAGGCCAGGAATTCCACTGCTAATTTTTGGGAGGAATTCAGGACAAAAGTTACATTTTCTGAGTACTGCTTAGGCATGATTAACAATTCTCGCATCCACAGCGGCTGACACCATACAGGGAGGCTTTTGTCTGTGGTTACAAGACAGTTCTTAGCAGTCATCCCTTACTTGCTTGCATTGGGATATGGGATATAGTATGACATTGTTATTTCAGGTTATATACACTTTATCCAATCAATAGGAAGCCCTGGATTTCCGGGCCATTTGACCTGAGCATTATATATATTATATAACTCAAATTCTGTCCTTCTGGACCGTGCAAGCTATATCGGCATATATTTGCCATCAAGCTGAACAACACGGGCCATATTACTTTTTTGGTAAAAAATAAGATACTCTCGTGTCCAGTGCAGCCAGCTTACATCCCCTGTGTCCACCCCCTGACTCACTTTCCTTTGCAGCCTTGACAGCTACAATCTACAAGGACAAGGTCCAGAAGAAGCTTTCTAGCGAAACGCGTAGACCATCTATTATTGACTCTTTATGCACACAGTAACTGGTATCATGTATCATGTTTTGGCATAATGTAGTCTGTAAACCTTGTAGATCATCTTATTTGGGTATCCCTCCTTGGGCACCCAAGAGGCTCATCTATTGTTATGATTTTATTGTCTTCTTGTGACCCATTTTAATAATTATATAATAAAATGAATACTTTTATCTAATATTCTCTATTCGTCTCATGTGTGACCGCAAAGTCCAACCTCTTTTATATGGGGGTTTGTCCCTTATATATATGTTTCGTTCTTTAACAATTCTAGATGTTCCCTATAGAATAGAGAATAATCACTTTCTGAGTTCATGTCCACTTTCAATTTCTAGCGACCCCCTTTCTTGCATGCATATATAGCATTCTCAAAAGGTGGCTGCTATATGTGAACCACAATATAGCACTGGTCTTCTAGTCTTAACGGACACACAATTATCACAAAAATAAAATGATGTGGCTGAAGTTTAGCTTTAAACATAGCAAGCCTTTGCTCTGGCCATTGAGCCTATGGCAGTCCTTCTCCGTAGGTTGGATAGGGTAGAGGGCGTACCGGTTGGACCTATTGTGGAGAGGGTGTTGCTCTATGCAGACGACACCCTATTCTACTTAAACAATGCCTCTGGGTCCCTTGAGGTGGCCCTGCAAACTATTGACGAATTTGGCAAGTTCTCAGGAATGAAAATCAATTGGGGCAAATCTAATGTACTTTCCTTGTCAGGCTCATCCACTCCCCCTGCGACTTATACCAACTCCCTGAAATGGGTAACCCAATTCAAATACTTGGGTATCCAGGTGAGGAGTGACCTTTCCCACTAACAGATAATCTCTACCCAATCTTAGACAATCTAATAACAAAATTCCAGTTCTGGAGGACCCTTTCCCTGATACCAGTTGGTAGAGCGAACCTACTGAAGATGACGTTCCTCCCTAAATTCCTTTACATTTTTAGGAATACACCAGTAACAATACCAACCGCCTTTTTTCGCAGACTGGAGGGAGTTGCCACTTCATTCATCTGGGGGGGGGGGGGGGTCCCTAGGATAGCCAAAACCAAACTCCAACTCCCACTTTCGGCAGGTGGCCTGGCCCTACCGTGCTTCCAAAAGTACTACTGGGCGGCGGTCCTGGTGACTGTCCATGGTGGTTTGCCTAGGTCAGGTCCAACCCAGCGGTCAACCTAGAGGCTGCTATCATGGGCTCCTACTCGGCTCTCACAAATGGTGTCTATAGGGGGGTGACTCGTAACTCACAGGCGACAATATCAATGAGAACCACGATCCATGTGTGGACCCAAATGGCCAAAACTACACAAACACCGGGCACTATCTCACCGCACACACCACTATGGGGTAATCCTAAATTGAAGCACTTTCAAACCATCCCCGACCTGGGTCTGTGGGCGAAACATGGGATAGTAAAATTACAGCATATTATGCCCGAAGGAAGGTTACTCTCCTTTCCTGTACTAAGAGAGCAACACCAGCTACCCAGCTGGATGCTCTTCAGATACCTCCAGCTTAGACATGTGGCACGGGCTCAGATCCCCTCTCCAATCAAGGTCGAATCAAACTCGGTGGAGAGATTTCTGACCTCTCGCAATGCTGATAGGATCATGTCCTCTATATATTTACACATGACCTGTGATGATTTATCTCAAAGCAGGAGTCTATTTCAATCTTGAAGGGAACATATTCCCTCTCTCACAGAGGAGGAATGGGAGGAGGGGTTCCCTATCTGGCTGATTCACTTCCCTCAACATCCAATAGAATCAGGCGAGTCCATCTCTGGTTCGGGTACTCTCTGCTCCCCCACACCCGTAGTGGAACACATTTGTCTCATTCTCGATTGTAATACACAAACAATACCAAAACGAGATGTTCCCTGGTGAACTGTGCATTACTCTACTGTGCTATAGGCCTCCAAAGGACCTATTATTATCTGGCAGGTAGTTCATGATATAAGATAAGATTGGGTTGATACATGCATTTAAACTGCTGTTTCGATGGACAATATTACCGGTCTGTATTGTGTAAGTTGAAACCATATTTTACTATATACCTCGAATTGTGCATTGGATCCTGTATACCTGCATATGCAATAATAATACTTTTCTTTTAAAAAAAAAAAAAACATAGCAAGCCTTCCCTTTTTTTTAGTTTAAGTCCACTTTCCCCATTGATATCCAAAATGAAGGGAAAAAAAAAACATTTTGTCTTTAGTTATACTTTAACTATTACTTATCTTTGATGTAAAGGAATTATCACCTAGATAATTCACACACAACCAAATGATTAAATATTTAACCCATCAAATCACCATCTGTTTCATGCTTCAGTAATCTTGCTAATTGGAAGGCAACTGAATGAATGAATGAATGAATGAATGAATGAAAAGCCTGAGTTCTGAACATTGCCAGAAAGGGTCAGCCTTTTCTAAATGAAAGTCCACTTTAAGAAAAAAAAACAAAAAAACGTAGCCCTTGAAACTGGATGTGAAAAGCAGAAAGCAGAATTCAACATATCTGCCTGTATCTCGACACAGTAGCTGGCACTGAGAGGCTGATGCTCTTAGTATTCTGATCAAATACTGCGTACGTTTATATTCCACTCTCACTCTACAACACGACAAAAGGTATTCTTTGAAGGTTACAGCGTTCATAATCGCAGGTCCAATGCTCTTTGTGTTAACTGCAAAATCATTATGCGCCTCTCACTCTCCACTTTTCCAGGGCACATTTAATCTGTGTTTTATCATCAGTCATAGCCACAGGCATGAAAACCAAATATCTACAAAGAACCTGGATTTAGCTTAGGAAGATAGGTGAGGCTTTGGGTCTTTAATATTTTTATATTTGTTTGAAAATGGGCATTATACAAAATTGTCAGACATTACTGCAATCACAAGGTTAAACATGCTATAACAATAAGCTGAATCAGGATTTTTTTTCTGAAAACCGCCTAAAGTACAGGACAGGAGAATTAAAAGCTAGGATGCTGCCTATTGTTTTAATATGTGGACCTAAGATGAGGTGGTAACTTGTCATCTCTTCTTTCCACCAAGTGGAAGTGCTTGTCTGATGCTTGCACATGCATTTATCAAATAAGAGGTGTCCAGGGATTACACATATCCAGCAGGACTCATGCATAGCCTGGGGGGAGCGTGGCAGGCAGAGTAAGGCTCTCATCTCATGGGCTGCCTATAAAAGGAGGTTTAAAATAGGATGTGTGCTACAGACTGGCTGAAGCCCTTTGCATTGTGCATTGCAAGGTCAGCAGATGAGCAGCCTGTGTTCACAGCCATTCAAAATGAGCTGGAGGATGGGGCTTCCCAATAACATATGTGCAGAACAACCAACAAAGGGGAGATAAAGGCTGCACACAATGGACCATATATCAGCCTACATACACTATAACCTCAAACAAATGTGCAAATGGGCACATAAGGGCTGACCAGACATGAAATACAGTCAGAAAATGGCAGTGAGCTGTTGGGTGTCAGGTCCAGGGGAGTATCATGAAATGAGTGGGCCCATGTGCAAGATAAAAAGTGGGCCCTAGGCACAGGAAAAAAAAAGTGCTGCGGCAAAAAATGGCCATGGCTTAAATTTCGCTAAATATTGGGCATGGCTAAAGGGGGTGTGGTTTAATAGAGTCTGAGATTACTTACAGTAGAATGCAGAATGCAGTAATGTTAAATAGGGAATGTACTGTGTGGAGTGTGTGGAGGTGGGTAGTATGTGCAGGAGAGGAGTGGGGTATTTGGTGGTGGGTAGTATGTGCAGGAGAGGAGTGTGGAGTGTATTGAGGTGGGTAGTATGTGTAGGAGAGGAGTGTGGAATGTATGGAGGTGGGTAGTATGTGCAGAAGAGGAGAGCGGCATGTCTTAAATTGCGCTAAATATTGGTCGTGGCTAAGGGGGTGTGGTTTAATAGAGTCTGAGATGACTTACATAGTGCAGAATGCAGTAATGCTAAATAGGGAATGTACAGTGCAGAGTGTATGGCTGTGGGTAGTATGTGCAGGAGAGGAGTGGGGTGTGTTTGGTGGTGGGTAATATGTGCAGGGAAGGAGTGCAGAGTGTATGGAGGTAGGTAGTATGTGCAGTAGAGAAGTGCGGTGTGTATGAAGGTGGGTAGTATGTGCAGGGAAAGGGTATGGAGTGTATGGAGATGGGTATTATGTGCAGGAGAGGAGTGCGGAGGGTATGGAGGTGAGTAGTACGTGCAGGAGAGGAGTGCGGAGTGTATGGAGGTGGGTAGTATGTGCAGGAGAGGAATGCGGCATGTATGAAGGTGGGTAGTATGTGCAGGGAGGGATGTATGGAGTGTATGGAGATGGGTAGTATGTAGAGTTGAGCGAACACCTGGATGTTTGGGTTTGGCCGGTGCGGCCGAACTTCGCGGAAACGTTTGGGTTCGGTACCGAACGTTATCCGAACTTTACCCCGAACCCCATTGAAGTCAATGGGGACCCAAACTTTTTCGGCACAAAAATGACTGTAAAAAAGTACTGGAAAGTGCTAGAGGGCTGCAATAGGAAGAAAATGGGAGATGTTATAAGATCTGCAATCTGTCCCTCAAAGCAGTAGTAATCTCTACCTAGTCCAGTATCAGATCGTTCTGTAATCAGATTGTTCTGTAATGCAGGATGAGAGATCGTTCTGTAATCAAATCGTTCTGTAATGCAGGATGAGATGTTATAGATCTACAATCTGTCCCTCAAAGCAGTAGTAGTAATCTCTACCTAGTTATTATCACTGCAATCTGTCCCTCACAGCAGTAGTAGTAATCTCTACCTAGTTATTAGATCTGCAATCTGTCCCTCACAATCTGTCCCTCACAGCGCTGGCAGCATCCTCTCCCTACACTAACCCGAGAGCATGTGACATGCAGCACTGTGACTCCAGCCTCATATAGAGGCTGGGTCACATGATGCACTGGCCAATCATAGCCATGCCATTAGTAGGCATGGCTGTGATGGCTTCTAGGGAAAACCAGTGAAACGCTTGTTGATTGGTTGCCCTGCAGCTATTCAACAAGTGTGATAAAATACCAGAACCCAGAACCCGAACGTTTTTCTCAAACGTTCGGGTTTGGTACACCGACACCCGAAAGTTCGGTACGGACCCGAACTTTACAGTTCGGGTTTGCTCAACTCTAGTAGTATGTGCAGGAGAGGAGTTTGGAGTGTATGGAGGTCGGTAGTATGTGCAGGAGAGGAGTGTGGAGCATATGGAGGTGGGTATTATGTGCAGGTGAGGAGTGCAGAGTGTATGGCAGTGGGTATTATGTGCAGATGAGGAGTACCAAGTGTATGGTGGTGGGTATTATGTGCAGAAGAGGAGTGTGGAGTGCATGTAGGTGGGTAGTATGTGCAGGTGAGGAGTGCAGAGTGTATGTAGGTGGGTAGACTCTGCAGGTGAGGAGTGCTGAGTGTACAGTGGTGGGTATTATGTTCATGATTGTGTTAGTAGGGTAGTGGACGTTGTCAGTAGTTCTTTATTGTTATTGATTTTTATTATTTTTTTTTTCACAATGACCTGGGGGGGTTGAACAGTGTCAGTAGGGCAGTGGACGGTGTCAGTAGTTTTCTTGTTTTTATTATCTTATTATCTATGATTTTTTGCAATTCTGTTGTTTATTATTTTAGATATTTCTTTTAATATTTTTTTTTTCACAGTGCTTCTGGGGAAGGGGGTGGGGGGTGGTATGAGGCAGTGGACCGTGTCAGTAGGGCAGAGGTTGGTGTCAGTAGAGCAGTGGATGGTGTCAGTTTTTTATTTTTATGTATTTTGTTTTTACAATTGTATTTGTTTTTATTTTTTTTTGGGGGGGGGGGGTTGGGCAGTGGACAGTGTCGGCAGGGTGTTGGGGGGTGGTGTCAGTAGTTTTTTTTATTTTATTTCTTTTACAATTATATGTTTATTTAAATTTTACAATTTTATGTTTTTAGATTTTTTTGCAATTATTTGTTTTTTTTAATCATCCTTGTCGGTGGTCTTTGGTGAGATATCAGGGGTCTAAACAGACCCCTGACCTCTCCCCTCTGAGGCAGAGAAAGGGGCTGAGGACACAGATTCCCCAGTTGTCTGCTGCCTCAGCATTAAAGATGAATGGACAGGAGACAGCGACTCCCGTTCATTCATAACCTAAAGCAGAGTAATACACAGATTACTCTGCTCAGTTATTACAGGACACAGGAGCGATCAGTAACAAACGCTCTCAATGTCCAATTCAGACAAGGAAGGGGCCGGTAAATTACATATTTACCGTCCCTTTCCTCTGCTCTCCATCCTGACACATCACTCCAGCAGCCGGTGGGAGAGGAGAGGAAGGATTTGGCTGTGAGGGGGATGAGGGGGGGCGGAGGAGGAGGACAAAGCGGGCTGGAGGAGAAGGAGAGAAGGAGGACACAGCGGGCTGGAGGAGAAGGGGGGCGGAGGAGGAGGACACAGCGGGCCGGAGGAGAAGGGGGGCGGAGGAGGAGGACACAGGGGGCCAGAAGAGAACAGGGGGGGCGGAAGAGGAGGATACAGCAGGCCGGAGGACAACAGGGGGGGGGAGAAGGAGGAGAATGGGGGAGCAGAGAAGGAGGACACAGTGGGCTGGGAGAGAACACGGGAGCGGAGGAGGAGGACACGGAGTACAGCCCAGGAGGATCGGTGTGGCTGGATGACAGCTGTAAGCACTGATAGCCGTGGGAGGGAGTGGAGGAGAAGTGGCTGTCAAGCAGGGAAATCGGTGCTTACAGCTGTCCCAAGGGACAATCATCCATGTGTGCAGGGTGGGTGACAGTGGGCCCCCCCCCCCCATGGAGGCCCATGTGCAGTGAACACCCTGCACCTATGGATGATACGCCACTGGTCAGGTCACTGAGTTGTTAGATAAAATAATGTCAGCTATTCAAAAGATTTAAATTATATCGCTTTTGTATTGCATATGTGTGTAGGACTACCCCCATAGGAGCCGCTAGCTAAGATGGGTCCTCTGTTGTTGGGTTTGACCTTCTCAAAGACCTCAGCCCCTCTGACACATGAGGCTGTGTACACAATTTCACTGAGAAATTACTGACAGTGACATTATTATCCAGCTAATATGCTATTTTAAAGAGCATAAGCAAAGCACCAGACCAATTAGTAAGACAAACATAATATATTTTTAAAAAATAAAGTGGATATAGGCAGTGAAGAATAAAAGGTAAAATAAAAAGCAATGGTAGTGAGACACTTAAAATGCAGGATGATTACGATCATTGCAATTAGCTTAAACTGTAACAGAGTCACCTAGAATATCATAAGGCCAGCCAGAGAGGGATAAAATAAACCCCTTGAGACTATGCTGCCCTAGGCTCTAGAGCAGGGGCCTCAAACTGGTGGCCCTCCAGCTGCTGCAGAACTACAATTCCCATTGGCAATTGGACGGCTGACAGTTACAAGCATGACTCCCATAGGCAAAGGCATGAGGAGACTTGTAGTTCCAGCAACAGCTGGAGGGCCGCCAGTTTGAGACCCCTGCTCTAGAGTGACTTTGCTAAGTCCAAGTCTGCTTGCAGTACTTAGTGTTCATGAAGGTAAAACATTTTCTAAAGTCTATGTAAATACTATGAAACAGGGAGGAAACAAATCTCCAAAAATTAGTAAAAAAATTTTATTTTTGCTGGCATGTTTGGGTCAGATGCTGAGTAGCTTCCAGACTCTCCCAGTTCAAGTAGGTGAGGACTTGAGGAGGAGCTCTGACAGGAAGAACTTGAACAAGGCTTTACAGTAATGAAGATGGCAAGCAGGAAGTGCAGGGAGCAATCTGAGCTAATAGGGTAATCCAGAACAGGTGATGTGGCACTGCTCAGTGGTATGTTGCATACTAGTGTCTGAGGAACCAGATGTCAAACTGTGTTAGCTAAAGTCTGGCTGGGTTCTGTGGTGCAAAGTGTTTGGTGGATTGGTACCCCTCTCACCAATCCTGCACTTCAGCTGTGGGTACCAATGGCAGAGGGGCCCCTCATGGAACAATGGCTTGAGTTCCGGCGAACTCACTCTGTATGGCTGTCGGCGTAGATGATCAGCAGCTAACCCACTCTGTAAAGCTGTGGGTGCAAGCGAGTAGGCTGCACTGGTAGATGTGTGCCCCAGGGCTCAGCACTCTCCCCGAACATTCACTTCCTTCCCCGGTCTGATGCCAAGTCCCAAACTTTTTCAGGGCAGACAGTAAAGGGAATCCCCTTGTCTCCTCCTTGAGCTCCAAGTTTATTGGTATTCTGTAGTTCTGCAGCCATTCCACACAGTGTAACAGTATCTTCAAGGGACTACATGTCCCAGCGTGCTTTGCAGCAATCCTGTGTCCTCCTCCTGCTCCTCCTACTAAAAGTCTATCTGGATTTGTAGTTCAGAAAGTCAATTCCTGCATTATAGAGATGCTGTTTTGCATACCTCCCAACTTTTGAACTTCAGAATAAGGGACACTTGAGGTAGAAAGTGACCTGCGGACAAAATGTGGGTGTGGCCGAGCACTTAGCTATAAATATGCTTGATTGCTTTGTCTGGGCCTACCTTATAGATGAACTTAATTAAAATAGTCATGGACTGCATAGTAGCCAGCAACCGGTCAAACAATGAACACTTTGGTGAGGAGTAATATATTGTGTATATAGTGTAGGAGTGTGTAAGGCAGAGCACAGGGGTTGGGGAGTGCTGCAGTCAGTGTCAGGTTTAGAATACATAGCGCATGTAGCGATACTCCCGTGAGGGCTCCTCAATGAATCTGTACCTCACTAGTTGCCCCGACCTTGCAGGGGGGGGGGTATATGTTGTAGTCCCTTGAAAGAAAAGAAGGCTTTAAGTCTTCAGCTAGCTCTTTGGGTGGTAAACGGTCTTGACGATCTTCCTTGGTGGGGAGTGATGTGAAGACTCCACAACAGGCCTTTGCAGAGCCTGGCTCTAGTGATGGTGCTTGATCTCGTATCTCGCTGCGCTGCTGTGCAGCAGGATCTGGCATAGGTGTGACAAGGATAGCCTCTAAGCTGCTGCTACTAGATGACCAGGAATGGCTGACAGTGGATGCTCCTGTACACATGCCTGATGACTCTCCCCCTGTAGCACAAGCTGTGACTCGGCCACAGCACGATCTGACACTGAGTCACTGGCTGGCAGATCCAGGCTGGTGTCCAAAGAGAGTGATCCCGGCCTAGCCCAGGCTTTATATTACCTCTCCTAGCATTCCATTCTCCTACTCCAGGTGGCTGGTACTTGTAGTCCATTACAGTATGGTCTGAGTGTGAAACCTAAGTCCTGGAACTACAGCTCCCACAATGCTTTGCTTTACTTCCTTGTCTTAATCACTCTGCTGCCAGGATGTGATGACATAGAGTCTTAGCTGAGCACTAGAGGGAAACATCCTCACTGCAGCAATGCTGCAGGGTGTCTCCTGATACTGCAGACAATATTAGCCAGCTCCTGGCTACATGCAGATTGCTGGGGTCCAGGGTGTGTAATGCAATGTGTTCAAGAATTAGGAGTATATAACACACAGAGAACTGAAGTCAGTACTGGGTTTAGGAGTACATGAAACACAGAGAGCAGGGTCCAGGAGTATATAATGTGAATTGTTATCCACAGAATACAAGGATCAGTAATATGTAATGCACTGAATGCAGGGGATAGGAGTGTTATCCACAGAAGGGTTGAACAGCGCATTACATACAGAGTGCAGGGTTGAGGTTTGCTGCATACAGAGTGTACAGTTCAGGAGTGTGCTACATACAGAGTGCAGGGTTCAAAAGAACACTACCTACAGAGTGCAGGGTTGAAGAGTGTGCTACATACAAAGTGCAGGGTTGAGGAGCATGCTACATAAAGAGTGCAGGGTTGAGGAGAGTGCTACATATAGAGTGCAGGGTTGAGGAGTGCACTACATACATAGTGCAACGTTGAGGAGTGCGCTACGTACAGAGTGCAGGTTTGAGGGGTGCGCTGTGTACAAAGTGCAGGGTTGAGGGGCTATGCTAAGCCTATGCTATGTACAGAGTGCAGGGTTGAGGAGCACACAGTGTGCAGAGTTTAAGATTGAGGGGTATGCTATGTACAGCGTGCAGGGTTGAGTTGTGCGCTATGTACTGAGTGCAGGGTTGAGAGTTACGCTACATAAAGAGTGCAGGGTTGAGGTATGCACTACGGGACGGTTGGGAGGTATGCGTTTTGGACTATATCCCCCATGATCCCAAGTGCTCTGCATTACAATCTATGAGATTGCTTGGCTAGCTCTCCTGCTCCCTGATTGGTCCTTTGCTCTGCTGCCAGGAGAGGAGGGGTAAGCTGGGGGAAGAGGTCTAGCAAAGAATTGCAGCACAGCCAGTATAAGAAGTGGATTTTTTTCACAGGCTGCTCTGGCTCCCAGCTTAACAATGTAGGGGGAGGGGGAGGCAGAAAAATCTGCAGCTACATGGAACAGCTGGCAGTTGGTTACATGTGGGTAGCTTTGTTAGTCAAGTGTGGTCAGGGATAGATCTGGTGTGTTGGTCGGGGTATGAATTGTCCATGTCTGGCCAAAAGTTGGAGGTCTATAAATTTAGAATTTTAGGATGTATTTTGTCATGCAAGTTGTGTTTTTCGGAATGTGTGTTTATATACATGTGTTAACCTGGCTGTAGACACTATACTGGTTGGACATCTGAGGGTGGTTTGACCAAAAAATATTAAAACAAATAAATAAATAAAATGCACAGACAGAAAGTGCATTTTTTCTTTAATCTACAAAGGTGTGTGTGTGTGTAGTATAATAACTGAAGAAACAATGGCAATCAGCATGTTCCAACTTTGCCCATTTTTTAGGACCTCCGAAAACAGCCCAGATACTGTGGAAAGGATAACTTGCCATAAATTTGTTAGTTAACTTGCTGCACATTTTCATTGGCACGTTATGCACTTGCAGAGCACTTGAAGCACAAGTTATAGTTGACGCTTTTCCAATTTGTAGCAAATTTGCATGGCTCTAGCAACAGCTAAGTTGCAGTGGTGAGTCCACAGCAAGAGCTCTGCAAGTCCACAGCATGAAAATTCAGCCACAGTGACCCCTATGGTGGGATGACTATTGCACAACATAACTGAACCAGAACATGCAGCAGACTTTCAGAATGTTTGCCAAGAAAGTTGACCTGGAGTCATACAATGCAGACTTGCTGCAATTGTGCAACAAACTTGTAAAGCCTGGCAAGTCTAGCATTAGGTTAGCAAGCCATTTTCAAACGTGTAGCTCAATTGCTTGCTATTTGGGAGCTGGGGGTTTCTGTTTATATTTGGAACCTTATTTATATTCTGAAATAATGCCTGAAATAAGACCAATCCAAACGATCATCTCATGTAAGAGGGTTTTAATGCACTTGCATGTATGAACTCCCAAGGTACATATACAGTTGATATGGTATGATCATTGCCAGATCACACTGATTATGGTCATATTCAGGAATGGCTTGTGGGCAGCATATAACTTCTGCTGACACTGGCTGCTAACTAATCTGTGGGAGAGAAAAGTTGGTCTAGGATGGATTATTCCTAGCAAATCCCTTCTAAAATAATGCAGACCCTGTAACTTTCCTCATTAGAACACTGCAGGTGCATCAGCTTATTAATAATGAACAAGTGACTCTCATAGATAATTACTATCCAAAAGACATAGAAGTACAAACAGCTTTTTCTTTAGAGCACAAACAGATAGGAATATGCAACAACCTTTATTAAAATCCCTGCAATGTGCATTGATCACCCGGAGGAAATTGTCCTTTTCTCCAAAAAAGTGGAGTTACTCTTTAAGAGTAAGGATGATTGATATACTTTTGTGATTATTGTACATGGTTATTTTTTTTAATCTAAAAATATTAAAATCTATAAAGCATTCCTGGACAGTATGCAGCTGACATGAATCAGATGTGAAAACAAAGGGAAAAGCCTTTGGATGAATGAACCTTGCTTCATGGGACTGTACAACCCCACACACAACCACCCTGGTTCCACCCCACCATCACCAACTGATTAATCATGATAGTAAAGAAAACCATGAAACTGAAGTGTGGAAAATTATGGCCATGGCCCCTTTTTTGGGTTATAAAACAAATACGATAACCTAACCTTTGCTGTACCATACCTTTAAAATGAAAACAGACCAATATCACCATTTAGGTTAGGATCACACTAGTGCGATCTTAGACACCGCATGTGATCCGCACACGCACCACAGGTGGCGATCATATGTGATATCTGAGCAATGTGAGTTCAGCCATACAGTTGTGTGGCTGAACTCGCATTAGATTCGCACAGAAAAAGATGCAGAGACTTGTTTTTTCTCGCACTGGAATCAGATCGCATGGGTGTTCTCGCCCATGCAATTCGATTCCTATCCGAATTCACAGTTTGCACTGCGATCTGTGAACCGATCTGGGGGTGTCATTAACATTGTATTGACACCCAGAGTGGTTCGCAGAAGGCAGTGTGAATTGCCTGCAGGAGAGATGAGATGTGAGAACCAGCAGTGGAATCGCGCCAGTTCCTGCATCGCACAAGTGTGAACCCAAATCTTTAACCAAACCACCTACTCAGTCTTTCAGGGCTTGAGCACCAAGTAACTGTACCAACCACTAGGTATGACCATAAACACTGTCCACCCACACCTGTGGGGCGACGTTTCCCTGCTCAGTCTTTTAGGACTTTTGCACCAAGTAACCGTAAGAATAAACTGTGTCTGCCTACACCAGTGGGACGACATTACCCCAATAAAGTTACAGCCGCGTTAAAGGAAGGGGAGATGATAGTTTGAATGAAGATGCAGACTGTTGTACCAGACCACAGATGTTGGCATCTATAAAGTAAAACACTTCATCCCCATTGGTTGCTTGATTGGCTTTCGAAATTCATTTCTAAGCATTTTTTATTTTTATTTTAATTAAACTGCCCAGGATCAAAGCAGTGATTAACATCTGGGGATAGCTGTCTTCTGTGCCTTCTTATCAATGACCAGCCAAAGCCAGCAGAAAAATTCTGTACTTTTTATTGTGCTAATTCAATTAAAGCTGTGAACCATGGAAGACCATACAGGAAAGAAAGGAGGGGGTTGGCTGTAGTGGGTGACAAGTCCCATGGGAAAACTTGGTTAGCCCCCTGTCCCTAGCATGAGAAGACGGACATGTTTTGTTTTTTGCTCCTCTTCACAACAGTCTTTCTCAACCTTTTTACCCCAAATGAACCTTTGATATAATTTTCATGTCTCAATAGTTTACCCACAGCTCATTGTGAATTAGGGCTAGTTTACACTTGCTTCAAAACAAGGCTTCGGGCAAGCTTTGTTAAAGCCCTCTGAACGCCAGTCAAAGCTCCTGTCACTAAATAAAATGGTTAGCTTACAGTCCTGTTTACACCTTGCGTTTTCTTTGCTTTGGCTTTGCTTCAAAAATGATACACCATGTAGCTTTAGTGGTGCTTCAAAGCGTCTTCAAAGCCTCTATGGGCTCACTTGAAGCACCTGCGGCTTTTGAGAGGCTTTGATTCAGTTTTAGCTTCGCTTTGTTTTGAAGAAATTGAGTGTATGAGATATGCACACACACACAGGGCATCTGTCAAGCTTCAAAAGAGCATCACTGAAGCATCACCGACGCTTCAACAGAGCATCACCAAAGCTTTATCGAAGCACCACCAAAGAATCAAAAACACATCATAAAATGTTGAAGCGGTAGGCGCTTTAATGTGTGTTGAAGCCAAAGCTTTACACTTGCTTCAAAACAGGGCGTCAGACACGCTTTGTTAAAGCTCCCTTAACGCCGTTGAAGCCAAAGCAAGTGTAAACAAGCTCTCTTAACGCCAGTCAAAGCTCCTGTCACTAAATAAAATGGTTAGCTTACAGTCCTGTTTACACCTTGCGTTGGCTTTGCTTCGCTTCAGCTTTGCGTCAAAAATTATACCCCATGTAGCTTTAGCCATGCTTCAAAGCCGCTTCAAAGCCTCTTCAACGCCTCCATAGAAGTCTATGACAAAGCTTGTTTGAAGCTCGCTTTATGCACCTGTGGCTTTTCAGAGGCTTTAATTCAGCTTTAGCTTCGCTTTGTTTTGGAGAAATTGTAGGTGTGAGATATCAACACACAGGGAATCGGCCAAGCTTCAACAAAGCTTCAAAAGAGCCTCATCGAAGCACCACCAAAGCCTCATCAAAGCACCACCAAAGCCTCATCGAAGCACCACCGAAGCCTCAAAAACACATCATAAAAGCTTGTTGAAGCAGTAGGGGCTTTAATGTGCGTTGAAGCCAAAGCAAGTGTAAACTAGCTCTCTTAACGCCAGTCAAAGCTTCTGTCACTAAATAAAATGGTTAGCTTACAGTCCTGTTTACACCTTGCATTGGCTTTGCTTTGCTTCAGTTTTGTGTCAAAAATTATACCCCATGTAGCTTTAGCCAGGCTTCAAAGCCTCTTCAACGCCTCCGTAGAAGTCTATGACAAAGCTTGTTTAAAGCTCGCTTGAAGCACCTGCGGCTTTTCAGAGGCTGTAATTCAGCTTTAGCTTCACTTTGTGTGGGAGAAATTGCAGGTGTGAGATATCAACAAACACACAGGGCATCGGCCAAGCTTCAACAAAGCTTCAAAAGAGCCTCATCGAAGCACCACTGAAGCCTCATTGAAGCACCAACGAAGCCTCACTGAACCACCACCGAAGCCTCATCGAAGCACCACCGAAGCCTCATCGAAGCAACACCGAAGCCTTAAAAACACATCATAAAAGCTTGTTGAAGAAGTAGGGGCTTTAATGTGCATTGAAGCCAAAGCAAGTGTAAACGAGCCCTATGTGCTTAGGACTTTTTCAAATAAAAGAATAATGACTGCAGCTACCTTCAGCAATCTCCTGCTGTTTATTCTACACTATTTTCAATAATAATCCAGAGCTAAAATGAATGCATATAAATAAATGCTACATCGCGCCGCGTTAGTGTGAACTGGCCCTGAAGCTCAATTAGGGCAGTAGGGCAGGACAGTGGCTTATTGGTTAGCGCTTCCACTTAGCAGCACTAGGGTCAGTTTGAATTCCAACACCGACACCACCTGCCTGGTGTCTTCATGTTCTCCCTGTGCCTGTATGGATTTCGGTTGTTCCGGTTTCTTCCCCCACTTCAAAGACATGCTGGTAGGTAAGTTAGATCCTGTCTAAATTGGCCCCAGTATGTGTATGTATGAATGTGAGTTAGGGATCTTAGCTTGTAAGCTCTTGAGGACAGGTACTTATGTGAGTGTATAATAAATTTGTAAATTGATAGAGCTATATAAATACAGTACCTGTAATAATAATTAGGACATAATAGTGGCATTTTTTTAAAATGATGGAATGGAAAGTGTAGGTAAAAATCGCAGCACATGTCAACCAGGTACAGTATAAATCATGTTTGCAGCACATATTTAATAAAAGAGATGAGGAAAGATTTTTAATCATCCCATTCCATCTTCCAGCTTCTGCAAAATGACAGATGCTTGGGAGGGTGAAAATAGGAGGACTGGGTATTTCCAGCACTAATGTACATCCATTCCAGCTTATGAAGCACGCTTAAAACAATTAAATCAATAATCTGATTGCAATCGGTAACTTCCTTTTTTTCCCTGCATTTGTAGAATACCACAAGTGGCATTTTATTAAAGTTCCTTTTTTACCGTGTCAGATGAGCATTGATGAAACAGCATGCTCATGTCATGCCCTGCTGCCCTACTTCCTCCGAATGCAGACCAGTTGCATTGCGCACAATCAAGCCCTGCTGTTTAAGCTCAACAGTAGGAGATGCGTTTAGTGAAATATAAATTCCTGCTACCCCCTGATCAATGAAAGCCCAAAACACTTCATGACGGCACCCTTCTTCTCATGGGTTGGTGATCTTGGACTAGTGTAGGGTAGGGTGACCAGACGTCCCTGGTTTCCGGGGATAGTCCCCGGACTGAGGATACTGTCCCCGGACCAAGTCTGTCCCCAGTTTTTTCCCAGGATTGGATTTGAACAGGGGCCCAGGCAATTTCAAAGACAGTCAGTGCAGAATTAAAAAAAAAAAAATCTGAATTACAAACTCTCCCTCCACCACTCCTACTGGCTCAGGGGGGATGTGTTTTTTCCATTATCTGTGCGCCTTTCTGATGATCATCTGCTGGTCAGAGTGGAGGAAATATTTCTTCAGTTTCGAGTGTATGCCCATTCCGCTCCCACTCACATGTTCTTCTGTCTTGGTTCAAGTTCCGGCCAGCCACCTGCCTATCTCCTTGCCTTCCCCGACAGAGTGATCCTTTGATTGCCCCAGATGTTAATCCCCTTCTCAGCCAGTGTCATTAGTACAGTCACAGTGCATATTTTTAGCTCTGATCACTGGTCCCCACAAAGTGTCAAAAGTGTCACTTAGGGTCAGATTTGTCCGCCATAATAGCGCAGTCCCGCTATAAGTCGCTGATTGCCGCCATTACTAGTATAAAAAAAAAAAATGTCCCCGGATTTAATTTTAAAAATCTGCTCACCTTAGTGTAGGGGTAAGATCTAAAATAGTTGTTGGTAATTAAATTATACCTCTACACTACCACTGTGCAAACAAACTGAGTCCTGATAGTAATGTGCTAGATGTGTTAATGTACTGTATACTAAAATATTCTATGAGTCAAGTTGCTGCAGACACCCACTGTGTTCCCACAAGTGCTGATAATGTATATATAAGAGTGGTGTTGCGCAAACTGATGGCCCATACACACAATCCGAAAATCAGAAGAAAAATACCACATAAGATACGATCGTACCATAATCGGATCGTTAGTACACAGCTTATGAGAGACGATCATGACAGTTCATCAGATAATATTCGATCGGACATACATGAAAATTTTGATCGCATGGTACCAGATCATACAATTTTCATTTAATCAGTACAGTTGTCATCCGAAAATAGAATACAAATACACTGCAACACATGACATCACTTCAGATTTTTTATTCTATCGCATAATAATTTTCGTGACTTTAGTACACTCTTCCGATTCGATCTGAGATTAGCATACAGAAAAAAACGGATGATCTGCCGTCTGATTTTGGGATCGTGTGTATGGGGCATTAGAGATATTAATACATACAGTGCCTTGTGAAAGTATTCGGCCCCCTTTGAACTTTGCGACCTTTTGCCACATTTCAGGCTTCAAACATAAAGATATAAAACTGTAATTTTTTGTGAAGAATCAACAACAAGTGGGACACAATCATGAAGTGGAACGAAATTTATTGGATATTTCAAACTTTTTTAACAAATAAAAAACTGAAAAATTGGGCGTGCAAAATTATTCAGCCCCTTTACTTTCAGTGCAACAAACTCTCTCCAGAAGTTCAGTGAGGATCTCTGAATGATCCAATGTTGACCTCAATGACTAATGATGATAAATAGAATCCACCTGTGTGTAATCAAGTCTCCGTATAAATGCACCTGCACTGTGATAGTCTCAGAGGTCAGTTTAAAGCGCAGAGAGCATCATGAAGAACAAGGAACACACCAGGCAGGTCCGAGATACTGTTGTGAGGAAAGTTTAAAGCCGGATTTGGATACAAAAGGATTTCCCAAGCTTTAAAATATCCCAAGGAGCACTGTGCAAGCGATAATATTGAAATGGAAGGAGTATCAGACCACTGCAAATCTACCAAGACCTGGCCGTCCCTCTAAACTTTCAGCTCATACAAGGAGAAGACTGATCAGAGATGCAGCCAAGAGGCCCATGATCACTCTGGATGAACTGCAGAGATCTACAGCTGAAGTGGAAGACTCTGTCCATAGGACAACAATCAGTCGTATACTGCACAAATCTGGCCTTTATGGAAGAGTGGCAAGAAGAAAGCCATTTCTTAAAGATATCCATAAAAAGTGTACTCGACACAACGAAAATGCGGTTTGTATTGCAAAACGTAACAACGGTTTTTCAAGCTAAAACCAAAGTAGACTGGTCTCTTGGAAGAAGGTGTACAAACCACACAGAGGGTCCACCGAACACCGTTTGAAATTTGTTGTGAAAAATACCTATAGAAATTCTTTACCGAAAGAAGAACGGTGAGAAGGTATTTCCGGTCTAAACACGTCATATGCTGACTAACAACAGGATACCTGTCTCAGAAGGTGAAGTCGACATCTAGAGACGTCAAGTAGGTCTCACTAGTACCCGGAGAACCGACGTAGAGACTAGTCAGAAGAGGAACAT
>BLSH010047610.1:1909611-1942636 GCA_018402905.1 Glandirana rugosa | reverse complement strand
GTGTATAAGAGACAGGTGGAAAGAACTGAAAACTGCTGTTCACAAACGCTCTCCATCCAACCTCACTGAGCTCAAGCTGTTTTGCAAGGAGGAATGGGCAAAAATTTCAGTCTCTCGATGTGCAAAACTAATAGAGACTTCCCCAAGCGACTTACAGCTGTAATCGCAGCAAAAGGTGGCGCTACAAAGTATTAACTTAAGGGGGCTGAATAATTTTGCACGCCCAATTTTTCCGTTTTTTTATTTGTTAAAAAGTTTGAAATATCCAATAAATTTCGTTCCACTTCATGATTGTGTCCCACTTGTTGATTCTTCACAAAAAATGACAGTTTTATATCTTTATGTTTGAAGCCTGAAATGTGGCAAAAGGTCACAAAGTTCAAAGGGGGCCGAATACTTTCGCAAGGCACTGTATATACTGTATAATCAAAATAATCAGTAAAAGTGATAACCAACTGAATAATCAAATAAAGTCACAAAAAAGTGCATATTATTGGTACAGTCCATAATAAAGTGCACATGTATTAAAGTGCATAATAGTTCATATCCAGAGATGAATAGCGTGCTCTGTGTCCCTTTCTTCTAGGACATCAACTTCTGTGTGACAATATAAAAAACAAATGGTGTGCTTCCATTTATTGTGACACCTATGTGCTTCCAGTATTCTCAACTTAGTGAGTAATGAAATGTCCTTTTGATTACACCTAAAAACCATCCTCCATTGATGTAGGCTTGGTCCTGGTCCTATCCCGTCAGCTTTTGGTAAACTGTGGTGATGGTCCCTTTAAGCGCGGTGGAGGGAGTCTTAAAGGGATCATCACTACAGTTTACCAAAACTGACTGGATAGGTCCAGGACCAAGCCAACATCGATGGAGGATGGTTTTCAAAGCAGAGGTCCGCCTAATACTAAAAAAATTGAAAGGCAGCAGCTACACATACTGTAGCTGCTTACTTTTAATAATAGGACACTTACCACATCCATTGCAGGTAAGGGAACCCGGCAGGTAGCCGGGCACCCTACTGGGCATGCATGAGGCTCCGCTGTGCTCTGGTATTGGCCCGGCGGATAGTAGCAGAGCAAGGAGGGAGGAGGGCGCCAGGCTGCTGACGTCAGCGGCCGCAGCTCTCTGCCTGAGCTCCCAGATGTGTGGAGAAGGACACCTGTCTAAAGACGGGTGGCCTCTTCCCCCTCCCCCCGAAAGGTGCCAAATGTGACACCCGAGGGGGGGAGGAAACCAACCAGCGGACGTTCCACTTTTGGGTGGAACTCTGCTTTAAGTGTAATCAAAAGCACATTTCATTACTCACTAAGGTGAGAATACTGGGAGCACATAGGTGTCACAATGGATGGAAGCACATGTGCACTTTACTATGGATTGTATCAATGATATGCACTTTTTGTGACTCTATTTGATTATTCAGTTACTTATCACTTTTACTGATAATTTTGATTATATATATATATATATATATATATATATATGATTATTACTATTGTGCAACACCAATCATATAAACTAAAATAGTTGTTATTGCATGTGGATTGCATAGTGCCCTTTGTCCTGGTTACTTCACCATGTAGGATTTTAAACCACAATATTAATAATTAACTACAATGCAGACTTCACAGTGAGATAATGGCAGTGGATATTGTATTGTAAGTATTGCTGAATAGTGAACAGTATGAATACTGAGAAGTGAACTTCAGTCTCTTGTCATTATGAAGCCTGAGCTCCTGACACATTCACAGTTCAGTTCCTCTAGCAGGTGCAGAGGTGAGTGAATATAGTTTTGGTACTTATATTCCAAACCTATCTTATAATGAAGTCTAAAATCCCAGCTAAACATTTCATATTTTTTTCAGTATATACTTGATATATTGGGACATCTATGTTGCAAGAAAAAGATTATGAATCATTTGGATTTGCATGAATTTCTGCAAGACATCCTCCTAAAATGAGGTTGTCATACTATTATACAGTCTTGTTTAACACTGTCTAACGTTGTCATGTGTTTAAATGATATATTTTTTAAAGCAATTAAGGTCCTTGAAATTCAGGATAATGGCATTACAAATAAGGGTAATTGGACCTCATTCCGAGGACATTAAAGGCGTGGTTTCAAGATAGCCTTATTTACTGCATTTTCCTCTCACAATCCTTTAGAATGATGTTAGGTAGATACCGGTAATTAGAAAATCTAGTGTTTTTATTAATTACCGGTACTTGGTTTCTATGTTTTACTGTATTTACAATGCATATTTCTTTGTTTCTAAAAAAATAATACCAATTTTTTAACAATATAAAAAATATAAACCATATATTATATGCATATTATGCATGGAACATCATCTAGTTTATCAACTTAATATTATAATAATTATATAATAAATAACTAATATTATTAATAAAGTTATCTTTTAAAGCAGTTTGATATCTTTGATTTTTATTTTAAATCATGTAATCATACTTATAACGTTTCAGATCTGATCCACAGAGATTTTGTCAATAGTGAACATCAAACCCTACAACATTTTAGTCTCGGTGCTGGGGTGCCCCAGGTATGTTAGGATCCTAGAAACAACTCTGAAGTGCAGGCTCTGGCAGTAACTAAATTGTATGTGTTTTTTACAGTACCTTTAAACCATGCCTTTAATCTTCTCTGAATGCCATTACCCTAAGGCTACTTTCACACTGGAGCGTTTTAAAGACGCTATTTAGCTAAAAATAGCATCTGTAAAGCACCTCAAAAGTCCTCCCCAATCCACCCCAATGTGAAAGCCCTGAGTGCTTTCACACTGGGGCGGTGCGCTAGCAGGACATTACAAAAAGTCTTGGGGCGGTGAGGGGAGCGGTAATATACCGCTCCTCTACCGCCCCTGCCATTGAAATGAATGGCAAGCGCTGCCGAAGTGGCTGCACACTGCCTCTGTATCGCTGAGCGCCGGCACTTTTAACCCCTTTTTAACCCCTTGTGGGGGGGGGGTTAAAAGCACGGCGCTCCTGCCCGCATAGCGGAGCCCTATCGCTGGTAAAACTCCGCTAAAACTAGCGGGGTTTTACCGCGACCGCGGCTGCCCGTGCAGTGTGAAAGTAGCCTAAAGGTTCACAGAATTTCAAGGACCTTAATTGTTTTAAAAAAAAATTGAATAAGCAAAAGACAATGTTAAATAGTTAAATGTTAAATCACTGTGTAAACTGTTGGCGCTATATAAATCCTGTATAATAATAATATAAAAATAGTGTTAAACAAGACTGCCATTATGTAATAGTATAACAACCTCATTTTAGGAGGATTTCACAGAAATGAATGCAAATCCAACTGATTAATGGAATGATGGCAACAATTAGTACAAATGGCATTCCGTTAAAGACCTGGGGCATATGCCTTGATGGCCAGGGTCTAGCAACACATTTGCTTCTCAGAAAAGGTTTGTCCTTGGACACCTTAAAAAGAAATTTTGGAGTACATTAAAGAAGAGTTGTAATAGCAACTATTCCTTATACATTATATACTCCATTAAAAAAGAGGAATTAATACATATCAAAGTATATATAGGACCATTATGTATTTATTACTATACTTTTATTTGTATTTTCTGTCGTATGATTAATATTAAATGAATAAAATATTGTTTCAAAAAATTTGTAAGCTGAGTGCTCAAAAGTAAGACAAATTATCTAGGTATAGAGGAAATAGAGCTAACATTCTGAAAAAAAAAACATCTCTTTACCTTGACCATGTCTTTTTATTTGTCTCTATAAGATAATAAATCAGAACGATGTCCATGGAAGAATACCACAGAGGAAACCATTGCTGTCCAGAAGAAAATCGCCATGTGTATTAGATATATAAAAGATAACCTGGATACTCCACAATGGTTCTTGGAAAATGGAAGGATGAGACAACAGTTGAACGTTTTGACAGTTATGTTTGGAGGGAAAGGAGCACCATACAAGACGAAAGCCTCTCCCCATCCCCAACTGCCAGGACATTATTGTTTAGGACTGTTTGCAGCCTCAGGCCATGACCTGGTACGGAGGGAGCGTCACCTGAAGCTGTACGAGTGTATGTAAACTCTAGAGGGTCTACAGTATTTATAAATGTTTTCAAAGGACCGTAAGATGTTTGGGGTATGTAAATGCTCAACACAAAGGCTAACCATAGGTAATGCATTATTTTTAATTCAGCCAGCACTGCAGGCTAAGTGGAAAAAACAGACAAATTCCTCTATTCACATGATCAAGGTGGATAGAGGAATCCTCCCCACTGAGACTTTGTATTCTGACAGCGGGACTCCTCCACTGTCAGAATACGCTGATCAGCGGCTGCAGGCAAACAAGAAAAGGTTTTCCAACAAGACCATTTGACAGAAACATTGTAGTAGGAAAAAGACTCCGGACGGCCGCACTCCTTTGAACGCTTTATTAAATCAAGCCCATACGGTACAGACAGGGAATGGAATGCTGACGCGTTTCACGCCCCCCTAAAGGCGCTTACTCATAGCGACTAGTGAGTCTTTTTCCTACCACAATGTTTCAAGCATATTGAGCCTGCACCCTCTGGGACTGTGCAATTACCTACAGGAGCCAGGAGGTTTGAAGCTGTCTGTTTTTCTTTTTCTACCATTTGACAGAAGTTGATCATTAGATTGACTTCTGCCGAGCAGGCGCGGCCACGTGTGGATT
Organism: Glandirana rugosa; assembly: GCA_018402905.1. Classification (NCBI taxonomy): domain Eukaryota; kingdom Metazoa; phylum Chordata; class Amphibia; order Anura; family Ranidae; genus Glandirana; species Glandirana rugosa. The sequence continues at coordinate 1,937,947 of BLSH010047610.1, read as the reverse complement.
GAAATTTGGCCCTGCTGAATCCGCTGTCAGAATACACTGTTCAGCGGATGCAGCCAATCACAAAAAATGTTTCCAACAGGCCTGTTTGAAAAACTCGATTGCTAGATTGGCTTCTGCTGAGAGGGAGCGGCCACACAGGGATCAAAATTTGGCCAGTACCTGCTGAACTGAACACATTTCGATCCATCTATAGCCAACTTCACATGTGAATAAAATATTTTGATTTGTATTATTTCACATGAAATGTTTATTTTGTCATGCACAAATTCTCCTTGGTGAAACCATGAAAAGATTAAATATAACACTATTGTTATGTAGTGTAAATCACATTTTATTTTGCATATGCTGATTTTTTTTTTATCCTCGTGTTTCTTGGAACAAAGTCCACTTTTTCAATGCACAGGCAGTTCAAGTGATAAGAATAGTGTCATGTAATGGATTATGGTGAATTGTTTTAAGACATACAGTAAGTTCTTAACCGTTTACATGGAATGTGAAAAGTTCAACATTCAAGTGGCACCCAGTATGACACACCAATGTGGCATGTGAAAGTTCAAAGGGATTCCCAGTCTGAGGTTCTCCCCACAGAAGAACAGTCCCACCAGGTGCCAGCCTGCAAGGGGACATAGGTGTACAAATTGTGAATCATTCACTCGGACTTCCCGTCATCTTTTAATCAAATGCTTGAATCCTTGGTGAAAGTTGTATCTATCTTGTGTGGAAAAAAATGTATAAATAATTTTGTTTTCTCAGCATATTTTGCATCATGTCTCATGGAATACAGTCTTCTTAAAGCCCAATTGCAGGAAACTTAAAAAATGCAGCCTCAACTGCAAGGGATACTTTTTAAATTTCCTGGGGTTAGGCAAATAATTTTTTGGGGGCGTCTGTTGCAAAGCTTCTCATCTAGAAATCCTGCCAGTAACAGCAATTCCTGTTGCAGGCTGACAATGCAAAGCCACTGCCCTGTAATTAACATCAGTGTTGGCACCCTACCATCCAAGTTGCTTCAGTTAGCCATTGGAATGTCTGTCTGACATTAGCTGTCCTGTTCTGGTTTAAGACTTAAAGTGGTTGTAAAGTCTAAAAATGTTTTACCTTAATGCATTGTAACATAAATGTAAGTGTGTAAGATAGTTTGCCTCAGCGAGATGTGGGGTGACCTATAGAAGTAGCAGAATCATAGTTTAATTCTGTGTTATTAAAAATATAGCATTCAATGGCAACCATGTTATATGTCATTTCATTAGCATTTAAATGGGACCAAGTCAGCTAACCATCCAGTTGACACCTAGGTGGTAATAAAAATTCCCGAGCAGGGTAAGGAAAAAGTTGTCACCTTCAGGAAGCTTCAAACAGAAATCCCGGTCCCTTTGGCTACAGGTGTTGGCAGGGGGGCATGGAGGGTCTACAAGCTTTGATTAGTATCAACAGATCAAAAGAATATATTTTGTCCCTCATAAAAGCTGAAATATTAGTGGCAGAGAGATAAAAAATAATTCCTTTTGATCGTACGGGTGATAAGCTTCCAGTACATACCAAGCTGTATTTGTAGCTGGTTTCAGTTACCAGAAAAACACACAAAAACGGAAAAAGGTGCTGGTTTTGGAAATCCTATCCATGAACCAGCGGTCAGCGCCGTTCTGATCCGGTTTGATGTTGGCCTTTTCAGAACATGAAACATCCTGTGGGCTGGGACGGGAACACCCCCCAGGGTTAATTGGCCAGGGGCTAAGTCCAGCCCACAGCCATATTTCAATAAATTGGGGAGTCTCCATGTTCCAGGAGTGCCTCTACAAAGTCATTTCTAAACTGGGGGGTCTCCATAAATTCTTCGACATACTTCTGTCCAGGGATAGACTGCGGTAACATAACTTTTATTTCTGTTTTTATTCCTTTATATTTCCATAGCGTATTGCCAATTGTATGTATTGTCTGTTTATCTTTTTGTATTTTTTTGTAACTCCTTTTTCTTTGTATATATTTTATGCACCGCCCACTTTCGGGATATTAAATGTTAAAATGAATAAGTGACTTCTGTGTACTAACCTAGGACTCATATCTCTAGAGATATTGTTGTATTTTAGTGCCGTAATATTGGGTCTAAGCTACATGCCAATCGGGGAGCAATTACTCTGTGTGTGGGCAAATTGCATGCAGATTGTAAACTAACAGATCTGCCAGACGGAGATCTGTGTGTGTGTGTGGTGGCTCAGCAGGCCAGTCTGCGGACAAACTGTTGAGTGAGGGCAGGCTATCGTTTACAGTGTAGCTAGTGTGTGGGGACAGTGGGAAGAGTGATTAAGGTTTAGCCTATAGAATATCTGGAGAAACCCTGGAAGTGTCTACTAATTGCTAGACAAACCCTTAGGCTACTTTCACACTGAAGCGTTTTACAGACGCTATTTAGCAAAAAAATAGCATCTGTTAAGCGCCTCAAAAGTCCCCCCCAATCAACCCCAAAGTGAAAGCCCTGAGTTCTTTCACACTGGGGAGGTGTGCTTGCAGGACATTACAAAAAGTCCTGCAAGCAGCATCTTTGGGGCAGTGAGGGGAGCGGTAATATACCGCTCCACTACCGCCCCTGCCGTTGACATGAATGGCAAGCGCTTCCGAAGCGGCTGCACACCGCCTCGGTAGCGCTGAGCGCCGGCACTTTTAACCTTTTTTAACCCCTTGTGGGGGGTTAAAAGCGCGGCGCTCCTGCCCACATAGCGGAGCCATATCACTGGTAAAACTCCCCTAAAACTAGCAGGGTTTTACCACGACCGCGGCTACCGCTTCAGTGTGAAAGTAGCCTTAGAGTGCACCAGATTGTATGTAAGGTTTGTATCTGTCTGTGCGTGGGCAGCCAGCTGGATTGCAGTGGAGTCTCCCTCTAGTGGTGCCCAAAGGTAGCGCGGGCTGTGAAAGTACAGTGAAATCTTAGTTCTGCAGTATAAGTTTCCCCCTTATTCCCTCATATAACCCCAGTCACGGAACACACGTCGCGGTTAGCTAGCCACCGTGGACATGTGTAATCCATGACATGCATTCCTTGTATTAAGGTTAAAAATGTTTAGGTGTCAGTATTCTCCCTCACCCCCCACCCTTTTACTTACCTGAGCCCTCATTCGATCCAGCGCTGTACACGTCTGCAGGTCTTCTCTCCCTTCACTTCCGGGTCTCGCAGGCTTTGCTGGGGCACTGTCAATCAAAGCCAGTGACGAGGGAGCGGGAGGTGGGGCAGAGTCCCACTGTCTGTGTCAATGGACTGCCCCCATTGGAAGTGGCTTCCCATGGGGGCACTGGACAGAGGGGAGGGGCCAGGAGCGCCAACAAGGGACCTGAATAGAGAAGGCTTGTGGCCATTCTGTGCAATTCCATTGCACACAGCAGGTATGTATAGACATGTTTGTTATTTAAAAAAAAAAATTACCTCTACAATCACTTTAAGTGGGATACACACTATAAGAAAATTGTGGTGAATGATCATCCAATTTTCCTCATTTTTGCACAGCAAGTCAGAACCGAGGAAGGAAATTATGTACGAATATTCTCGTACAACAGAGGTACTTTTTTTGTTGTTTATTGTTTCTGATCATGAGCAGTCTGGTTTCTAATTTCTCTCATACGAAAAACGTATGAAAACGGTACACATTAACCGCTTGCCAACCAGCAGCCGTCATTATACTCTCTCTTGCGGGAACCGCCCTATGTGTACATGAGTCCGTGCAAGGGAGATGCCCACGGGTCTGGTGGACATGATGTACAGAGGCAGAGATCTTCTACTTCCAGTGATTGGGAACAGCGATCTCTGTCATATCCCTGGCAGCCCATCCCCCCTACAGTTAGAACACACCCAGGGAACACAGTTAACCCCTTGATCGCCCCCTAGTGTTAACCCCTTCCCTGCCAGTGTCATTTATACATTGATCAGTGCATTTTTATAGCACTGATCAATGTAGTAATGTCACTGGTTCCCAAAAAGTGTCATTTGGGGTCAGATTTGTCTGTCGCAATGTCGCAGTCCTGCTAAAAATTGCAGATCGCCACCATTACCAGTAAAAACAAAAAATAAATAAAAGTCCATAAATCTATTCCATAGTTTGTAGACGTGATACGTTTTGCACAAACCAATCAATATATGCCTATTGCGATTTTTTTTTACAAAAGATATGTGGAAGAATATAAATCGGCCTAAACTGATGAATAAATTCGTTTTTTTACATTTTTTTGGATATGTATTATAGCAGAAGGTAAAAAAAAAAAAAGTTTTTTTTTCAAAATTGTCACTCTTTATTTGTTTATAGCGCAAAAAATAAAAACCACAAATGCTACCAAAAGAAAGCCCTATTTGTGGGGAAAAAAAGGATGTCAATTTTGTTTGGGTACAGCATCGCACGACCGAGCAATTGCCAGTTAAAACGAAGCAGTGCCATATTGCAAAAAATGGCCTGGTCAGGAAGTGGTTAAATCCTTCCGGGGCTGAAGTGGTTAAACGAAAAACATTTGTTTGGTTCCCGTAGAAGAAAATTTTTGGAGTTTGTCCCTTCGGAAATTTTTGTTCGGAAGGTTGGATACGGATGTCGGAAGTTGTATACACACTATCAGAAAATCCTATGATCGTTCCTTGGACGAAAATGTTTGCCCAATTTTCTTATAGTGTGTACGAGCCTTTAGAAGTATAGAAAACAGACACAGACAACTAGTATTTTCTGTATGACAACCTATAGACTTCTCAGGCACAGTTTACCTGCACAGTATGCCAGACTTACTATATTAATATGGTGCAAAGAAAACTGTAGCAAAATTGGAGCAGTAGCCTGGACCTACCAGTATAGATTCATGTGTTTTATTGGTATATGTTAGAGCAGTGTTTCTCAACTCCAGTCCTCAAGTCGCCCCAACAGGTCATGTTTTCAGGATTTCCCTAAGATGAAACAGCTGTGGTAAATACTAAGGCAGTGAAACTGATCAAATCACCTGTGCAAAATAATGGAAGGTCTGAAAACATGACCTGTTGGGGTGCCTTGAGGACTGGAGTCGAGAAACACTGGATAGAGGATGACATTGACTCCCTACAAAACACATTCAAAAGGCTACAGGCCCAAAACTGAAAATAACATAAATGTCCAAACTCCCATTCCCATGATTGCCCTGGTGGGCTTGTAAATGGCTGGATTGCAATAAGCCCTGGTTGCACAGACCCTAATACAGCATGCAGTTGTTTCTTTACTATGGATTTGAACCGTGTCAATGGGAAGCATGCCCCTGAAATCAGACCTATTGGAAAGGACATTCTCACTTTGACCCCTTTCACACCAAGGCATTTTTCAGGTGCTTTTGGGCAAAAAATAGCACCCAAAAAGCGCCCTAAAAACGCCCCTCAATACACCCCAGTGTGAAAGCCAGAGTGCTTTCACACTGGGGGGGTGCGCTTGCAGGACAGAAAAAAAAGTCCTGCAAGCAGCATCTTTACAGAGGTGTGGGAGCGGTGTATTCACCACTCCTATACCTCCCCTGCCCATTGAAAACAATGGGGTAGCGCTCCCGAAGCGCCTGAACACCGCTGCAAAATGGCACTTTTAACCCCTGTTTAACCTGTTGTGGGGGGGTTAAAAGCGCACCGCCGCTGCCCGAATATCGGCACAATAGCGCCGCTATAAGGAACGGTAAAATTAGTGGCATTTTACCGCTAACGCTCGGGCGGCTCCGGTGTGAAAGGAGCCTTAAAGAGGAGCTTTGTCAAGGGAAAAAAGTGGAAGAGACACTATGGGGTTGATTTACTAAAACTGGAGAGTGCAACTCTGCATGGAAACCAATCAGCTTCCATGTTTTTTGGCACAGATTAATTGAACAAGCTGACGTTAAAAGCTGATTGGCTATCATGCACAGCTGCACCAGATTTTGCACTCTTCATGTTTAGTTACATAACCCCTATGTCTCAAGGCTTCTTACCTTCCTACTCACAAACTTCTTTAGGAAGCACACGGAACTGTGTATACGTTGCATCACTGTAAAAGCGGTGAGTATTTTTGGACTGCATTCCCTCTTTAAAATAATCTCTAAATGCAAGAACCACAATTTAATATATTACAACTTACCACCCCTTTGATAGTAGAAGTACTCTCATAAATTCCTGTGTCTAAAATCTCAAAATATGTTCTCAGCTTTCCAAGTTATCCTTTAGGGCCCTTTCACTCGTATGGACCATTCAGGTCCGCCTGTCAGTTTTTCAGGCGGACCTGAACGGACACTCAATGCACTCCTGCGACGGATATCAGCGGTGAAATGTCCGCTGACATCCGATCCGCTAAATGCAGACGGATGGAAACTCTATTTTCCATCCGCCTGGCGGATCAGATGAACACGGACAAGCGGAGGCCTGACGTGCAGAGGCGGACTTGTCATCTGCCGGCTCAGCGGGGATCAACAGATGGATCCCCGCTGAGCAGCGGAGCCCATCAAAGCGTGTGAACGTGCTCGTGTGAAAGGACCCTTAAGAACTACACAATCCCCCCTACCTATGTACTGAAGATATGGGGGGGGGGGGTTGTAGTCCAAATGATGCTTCTCCTCCACAGGCAAAGTACGATGAGTGAGCATTGTAACCGTAGGACAGGAAGTGTGTTGCTTGCAGCCTCACAGGATGAAAATAAAGGAAAAAAAATAATCTACCGCATCTATGGACTGGTAAGCTGCAATATATTAAAGATTTGTTGTTGGGTTCAAATATGCTTTAATTCATGCATTTAACAAGAGCAAACAGGTACTTTATATAAAAAAGCTGTGACTTTAAAAATACCTCCTCTGGACAGGTGGCAATAGCGGGATGCCTACTAGAATGACTGTCCTCATAGACCTTACATGGCACAGTGTCTCTTGGCTCACAATCAAACGTCTTACGTCAGTAATAAATGAACAAATGTTCAACACGTTTTTTATTTTCCTTCTGTGATTTTTTTCCTTGTTCATTTGACAATATATACACTATAGCCATGTTAGCTAAACAAATATTACCTAATAAAAAAAAAGGAACACAACATTAACCTGACAACACCTTTATGGAAAGGCATTTTGCACAATTTAAACAATCTATAAACCAGAACAATAGGTTGAAAGCAATCCAAAGTTTTAATGAAGCTGGCTGTCCTTGCTCAGATAGGCATACACCTTCATACATACTTGCACATATATGCATTTCAATAGACTCACGAAACTCCTAAATTGGAAAAGCAGCTGAGACCAAGGTCGCTTCTGTTGTTTCCAAAAATAATCTTGAAACAAAAGGCAGGAGCACTGCTTTGAATGTTATCGAGACATATATAGTTTCAATCAAATTCTTGAAGAAGTGTCAGTCTAAAATTTGCTTGACATTGCCAAACCACCAGCAAGCGGATCCCTTTAAAAGGCCAAGGAGAGCAGCTTGACACATATAATAAGAGGGATGTTTTCTTGATGAATACAAGATGTGCTTTCTAGATGCTATTTGTTGAATGTAGGTTCGGTTTCACAAGCGCAGGCTGAATAATGATTTTCTTTGTGTATTTTTTAAAAAGGAGAACATGGGAGGGGGTGATTAAAACCTACAGCCCTGATACGTGGATTACAAAGAATAAATTCTGCCTGTACATCATCTGCTGCTCTCCCAACACAGCAGATACAATTACCTACGTCAATAATAGCATTCTTAATAACAACCTGGTTTGGTTCCAGTTCTGCAGAGCAGCTGGTGGCTATTCTAACCCATTATAGATTCCGCACTATAAAAAAACACACAAAAGCCCATGTGTTGTGATATTGGCACCAACAATACAGATATATTTTTGGAACTATTCACAATTAATAAATAAATATAGGCAAAAATGCTTATTGGCACGGGTTATATGAAGGCAACGCTAAATACAGATTTCCATAAGTATTTAGTGGCATGATTGTACAGGGTACAAAAATGTATAATTGCTCTAATTGCAGTCTTGGCTTATAAAGCAAACCTTAAGCATGCACCTATTTATCTTCTCCCAGTCTGTGTGAAGGTTCGACTGTATCCATTAGTTATAGTACCTGCATTGTACTAAGGTTAACAGTTGCCCTATAATGCTTTCAGTTAGAACTCTGGGAAACTGCCTAAGATTTAGGGTCAGAGAGAGGGGTAAAAGCAGACCTCAAGTTTGCGCTATGACTTCTTCTCATTGCATTGATGGAAGGGTCTTTGGGGACAGATGCTTCTATAAGTCCATTGCCCTAAAACTGTGACCTTTGTATCCCTACATAAAGAGGAACATTGCCTCCACAAATCTCTGCATGTTAATGTTAGTAAATTCTCAGAAATCCCAAACCAAAAAGATGATGTATTATATATGCTGCTTTTCCTTGCCCATTTTGAGAACAAGGCTAAAAAAGTTCTTTCCATTACCCGAATACCCCTTATATTAGTATGTTGCTCAGGAGTCCTGCTGTGTCAGGTAGTAGAACTCTGATTTTGATCATATTTGTATTAGAACAAGAAACTCTAAGTAATCTCACTGAGCGGAAACTGATTTCTCTAATGTCACAAAAAAAAAATCTCATTCCTTACCTCCTAGACCAAGTATGTGTTAAAATTATAACACTGCGGCGCTAAAAACACTTATAAATGTCCAGGAATCAAAATTTTTATAAAAATATGAAAATAACAAAAAAAAAAACAATTAGTGAAAAAAATTATATGTGAACAGATATGGTGAGTCAATTCAATCAGTCCCTTATCCAGATTGGAAGGTGTCAAGGCATGGGGTGACCCCCAATAGAAGTTTGCAGTGAATAACCGCCACCAGTATACAGTGCACTCTGGATGTAAACAAGCCTTGCATGGGTATCCTGTGTCTGGACGATGATGCCCAGTAGATGTATATGTCCTCAGTCAGCATCCAGGTGGACAAAGGGTCAAGAAGTTAATCCATTCTCAGTACCCCCGATGGGGTAAATACTGCGTGAAAAAAGCTCACCGGGAGCCAAAAAGAAGCATCCCAACACCCAAACCCAGGTGCTCTGGCTCTAAATGTCCTCCATACATTCAAATGCACCAGCAGAAACAAAATTCCAAAAAAGTGCTGGAGTAGGCTATCATGCTTTTTTAATCCAATATAGCCATGTAATCCAACAGTGAAGGCTAAATAAATAAAATAAATTATGTTATTTGTTGTTTGTACCCGTATATAGCACCCTGGTGCTAAACAGGGCTGGTCACAAATTTAGTTAGCTATATGGTAACCAGACTGGCTAATAGCTAGGGTGATTCACTGACTTTTGCCCTAAACCTGAATCTGGTGCACCTCTCTCTTCTGTCACTAGGTGGCATTGCCGCCTGTGGCATTGGAATGACAAGGGCATAGTGAATTTGGGTTAGCAGTGGATAGGTTGTCCCTGCCAAATGATAGCAGTCTCTTTGGCCCCATGGCCTGCTGGGAGAGCCTATGTATTCGGGAGGAGTCAGGTGACCGGGGTTCTGTGCCACCTGGACGGATGTCTGGGTGGACATGTGTTGTATTGCTCCCGGTTGCTAGGCCAACTTGCATTGCACCCACCATGCCTAGTGATCTGCACCCTGAGTAGAATTGTCAGCTGCTCCTTTTTTTTTCTTCTCTGCAAGGAAAGAGAAAGATACATTGTATATTTCCTCTCTATTCACAGAGAGAGAAACGCAGGGACGGGCTTCACAATGACTTATCATTGTGGTAGCCAATCAGAGGCTACTACAGTGATCAGGTGACCCGAAATCTGGAGTTCCAGGTCCTGATCGTTAGTAGAGGACCCGGAGCTCTCAGTGAGACTCCAGTCTCTGTGCTGGGAGATAGGCATATATGCGGCCCCATAGAAAAAAGTGCATATATTTGTTACATAACAAACAGTATAGGCACTTATTTTTAATGTTTTACATAGTTATACCTGTATAAGGGGCTAGCCTGAAGTGATCTAGCAGGAATTAATTTTATGACTAAAGTTCCATTTTAAAATTAGGGCTGAAATATTCATTGTTGTTCTAAAAGCTTCAATTGCAAAGCATAAATTCTTACAGTGCTTTTCTTTCTCCCAGCACTGACTGTAAATCTGAAAGACAGCACTAAAATAAAGCTGATTTCCATGAGCAAGCAGCCGTGTCCGAACAGCAGTCCGACATTTCAGAACTAAGGTGCATAGATCAGCAATTGAGCTTAACTGGGCTTTAATAATATTCAACAACATTCATAATAGAGACTTATGGGCCCATTCATAATAAAGAGTGGATACCAGTAAATTCTCTTCCTGGACACTCCACATTTCACCTGCATTTTACAAGTAATTAATGAAAGACATGCTACAGTGCAGAGCGTGAGGTGTCCTACAGAGTGTTCTCTTCACAATTCTATACAAATCCGTGACTTTGACAGGTCATGTAAATAGGTTCTCCTCCCAGCATTTCTTTTCCTCCATTTGTTAAAATAATTTGGTCCCAGAGCATGCAGAGAGCTCAGCACATTAGGCTGAAGTTCCAGTAATCCATGTCCTTAGTCTGCTTGTCTTCAGCAAACTGTTTGCATCATCTTTAGAAAGAGGCTTCCTTCTGGGACAACAGCCATGCAGACCAATTTGATGCAGTGTGAGGTGTATGGTCTGAGCACTGACAGACTGATTCCCCACCCCTTCAACCTCTGCAGCAATTCTGGCAGCACTCATACGTCTGTTTTTCAAAGACAACCTCTGGATATGACGCTGAGCACGTGCACTAAACTTCTTTTGTTGACCATGGTGAGGCCTGTTCTGAGTGGAGCCTGTCCTGTTAAACCGCTCTATGGTCTTGGCCACCGTGCTGCAACTCAGTTTCAGGGTCTTGGCAATCTCCTTATAGCCTAGGCCATCTTTATGTACAGCAACAATTCTATTTTTCAGATCTTCAGAGAGTTATTTTTTATGAGGTGCCATGTTGAACTTCCAGTGCTGCTTCGGGCACACTGGCCATTGTTTTCAAAAGGCAGGGGCGGTGGAGGAGCGGTTAGTGATTTTTAAAAAAATCCTGCAAGCGCACTGCCCCACTGTGAAAGCACTCAGGCTTTCACACTGGGGTGGATGGGGGTGTATTTCAGGCATCTTAAAGGCGCTATTTTTATCGCAAAAGTGAAAGTGGCCTTAGAGATGTGTATTTTTGTAGACCTTAGTGTGATGTTCAAGTGTATGTTTTCTTTGGTCTCTATGATGTTATTAAACTGTATATATGTTGTGGGAGACTAGCTCTTGTGGTTCACCCTTGATGGGAAAAAGGTGGCGGGGCGACCAACTTTTCTTAAAAGTCTGGCGGGTGGCCAGCTTTATTTACAAATCATAAAACAAAACAGTAAAAAAAAAAAACCTTGCCATCTGGCAGTAAACTAATTCAGAACAGGAGCCCTTTCTATGCAATGTCAGGGCTTGTCCCTGACACCTCTAAACAGACAAAATGGAAACCTTTACTTTTTACTCAGTCTTTAGAGCAACCACAGTCCAGCTCTTAGCTCCCTCAGTTTAGCACACTGAGACCCAGGATGAGCTCCTGTGAGATCTCTTCCTGGTCGTTATATCCAGCTGGAGAGGGGTTTGTGTGGACCAGAAACTCCGGGCCAGAACCAGCCCTGCCAAGGTGGCTGGTAGCACCTTTACCGGATTTCCATCTTGGTCCCTTCAATATGAACGTATGGGGGGCGACAAATAGCACCCATCCACTACTGCGCCTCGCATAACGTCACATATCCCCCCCTCTGCTCAAGCCCCTTGGGCGAAGCAAAGGCCATCTGCGTTATTTTGATGCCTCCCTGCCCCGTGTTCCACTGTGAACATAAATGGCTGTAGAGCCAAGAGCCACCTAGTCACCCGGCTATTTTTCTCCCTGTTGTTACACATCCACTACAAAGGGGCATGGTCGGTGACTAGCCTAAATTAATTACCTTCCTAGCAGGTAGTACTTCAGGGCCTCTAAGACCCACTTGACAGCCAGGCACTCCTTCTCCACTATGGCATAATTCCTCTCATGCCTGTAAAGCTTCCCGCTTAAGTATACGACCGGGTGCTCCTCACCGTCTCTGATCTGGGACAGTACAGCACCCAGTCCCACCTCAGAGGCGTCTGTCTGTACAACAAACTCAATTGTGAAGTCCGGGGTCACGAGCACCGGCTGCACACAAAGGGCCTGCTTCAACTTCTGGAATGCCTTCTCTGCTTCAGGATTCCATTTAACCATATCCAACCCCCTACCCTTTGTCAGGTCGGTCAGAGGGATGGCAATGGTGGCAAAGTCGGGTATGAAATGCCTGTAATACCCTGTAATCCCCAGGAAGGCACAAACCTGATTTAGTTTACCGGTTGAGGCCAATTTTGAACTGCCTCAATTTTGCTGGTATGGGGCTTGATCAGTCCCCGACCAATACCATACCCAAGGTACTTGGCTTCCTCCAGGTCTATGGCACACTTTTTGGGGTTGGCTGTTAGACCTGCTACCCTAAGCAAATCTACCACTGCTTTTACTCGGGCAGGTGTGATTCCCAATCTGGGCTGTGGATGACCACATCATCCAGATAGGATGCTGCCTATGGCCGATGTGGCCTCAATGTTTTGTCCATCATTCTCTGGAATGGTGCCGGGGCTCCATGCAGCCCAAACGGCATTAGCTTTTACTGGAAGGACCCCTCGGGAGTAGAAAAGGCCATATTTTCCTTTGCTGACTCTGGGGATCTGCCAGAAGCCCTTAGTTAGATCTAGGGTTTTTATGTACCAGACCCCTCCCAACCTGTCCACAAGTTCGTCAACCCGCGGAATCGGTTATGCGTCAAACTTAGACACGTTATTCAGCTTTCTGAAATCATTACAGAACCTGATAGTGCCATCGGGCTTTGGGAGCAGCACTATGGGGCTCGACCAGGCACTATGGGACTTCTCTATCACGTCCAACTCCAACATGGTTTTTATCTCCTTTGACACTGCCTCCTGTCTAACCTCAGGTATCCAGTAGGGTTTTACATTTAGGATAACCCCTGGTTCTGTAATTATGTCATGTTGGATCACTGAGGTTAGTCCGGTTAAAGGGGAGAAGAAGTCTCTATTTTTACTTAGGTACTCTTTAACGTCATTTTGTTGTGCCACTGACAAGGTTTCTGTCATGTGAACGTCCGGGTCATTAATATCCTGTCCTTTTGAGGGGCTGGCACGGCCACTAACGTCTCTCTGTCCTTCCAGGGTTTTAAGAGATTAACATGGTAGATTTGCTCCGGCTTCCTTTTCCCTGGCTGGTAAACCTCATAGTTTACCTCCCCTACTCTTTCCATAATCTGAAAGGGACCCTGCCACTTTGCTAGAAATTTACTTTAAACAGTGGGGACTAGTACCAGCACTCTGTCCCCGGGGTTGAAAGTTCAGGTTTTGGCACCCCGATTATAAACCCTCCTCTGGGCTTCCTGGGCTCGCCTCCTCTGGGCTTCCTGGGCTCGCTCCATGTGTTCCCAGACAAGGGGCAGAACGGCTGCGATTCGATCCTGCATCAAGGAGATATGCTCTATGACGCTCCTATACGGGGTGGCCTCTCCTTCCCACGTTTCTTTTGCAACATCTAGCAGCCCCCCTGGGATGTCTACCATACAAGAGTTTAAACAGGGAATATCCCGTAGACGCCTGTGGAACCTCTCGTATGGCAAACATGACATATGGTAGCAAGAAATCCCAATTTCTCCCATCTTTATCCACCACCTTTTTCAACATACTCTTAAGGGTCTTGTTAAACTTTTCCACCAGACCATCAGTTTAGGGGTGGTAAACAGAAATACGGAGATGGGAGATTTTGTACAATTTGCACAATTCCTCGGTAACTCTGGACATAAAGGGGGTGCCCTGATCCGTTAAGATAGACTTTGGGATCCACACCCGACTAAACACCTGGACCCACTCCTTGTCAATAGTCTTAGTGGAGGTGTTCCGCAAGGGGATGGCTTCAGGATAGCGTGTTGCATAGTCGAGTATGACCAGAATGTGCTGGTGGCCCCAAGCAGACTTTACCACTGGCCCCTCCAGATCCATGCCAATTCTCTAAAATGGCACTTGAATGATGGGTAGTGGGACAAGTGGGCTATGGAAATGGGGAGACGTTGCAGTAATTTGACACTCGGGACATGATTCACAATATTCCCTGACCTCCGCATGTAACCCGGGCCAGAAGAACTTCTGGGTTATTCTCTCCTTGGTCTTCTCTATACCCAGATGTCCCCCCATTATATGACCATGGGCCAGATCTAGCACCATCCTGCAGAAGGGTTTGGGAACCACTAGCTGTTCCACTTCATCCTCTCTGCGTTTTATCACCTGATACAACAAATTATTTTTAAGACCCATGTAGGGAAAAGACACCCCTCAATCACGTTTTCCCTGGCTCTAAGGAGAGTGACATCCCGTAGTTGCTCTGTACAGAAGTCCTCTATCCGGACCTCTACGTCAGGTACTATATTCGGTTCACTCTCACGGTCAGGGTCAGAGACATTGTTACATATAGTTACATAGTAGTTAAGGCTGAAAAAAGACAACAGTCCACCCAGTTCAACTTGTGTAGGTGTACTCTTGTCAGTACCCATATCCCCGTATGTTGTACTCATTGAGATATACATCCAAGCGTTTTTTAAATATATCCATACTCCGCGCAGTCACCACTAGTTGTGGGAGAAGGTTCCACATCCTTATTACCCTGACAGTGAAGAACCCCTTACGAATTCTAAGATTAAACCTTTTCTCTTCTAGTTTCAATGTTTGTCCCCTTGTCCTTCTACATTCCCTGAGACTGAACAGTTTATCTTTTATGCTTGGATCCCCATTAAGATATTTACAGATCGTAATCATGTCCCCTCTCAAGCATCGCCTCTCCAGAGAGAATAAGTTTAGCGCTTGCAAGCGTTCCTCGTAAGTAAGGTCTTCCACTCCCCTTATCAGTTTGTTTGCCCTCCTTTGGACTCTCTCCAGCTCCAGTATATCCTTTCTGAGGACTGGTGACCAGAACTGGACAGAATACTCCAGATGTGGCCTCACCAGGCTTTTATAAAGTGGCAGAATTATAGTTTTATCCCTGGAGCATATCCCCTTATTTATGCATGCTAATATTCCACCTGCTCTGGCTGCTGCAGCTTGACATTACCTGCTGATGCTCAGTCTGTCATCTACTAGGACCCCCAGATCATTCTCCATTCTTGATTCCCCCAGAGGCTCACCCCCTAGTGCATATTTTGCATTTATGTTTTTTGCCCCCAAGTGCATTACCTTACATTTCTCTACATTAAACCTAATTTTCCATTTTTCTGCCCACTTTGTTAATTTGTTCAGGTCATTCTGTAAGATGTCAATATCCTGTTGTGATGTTATCGCCCTGCTTATCTTTGTATCATCAGCAAAAACCGAGACTGAGCTATTAATCCCGTCACCCAGAACGTTAATGAATAAATTGAATAGAATTGGTCCCAAGACAGATCCTTGGGGTACCCCACTCGTCACTCCAGACCAGTCTGAGTACACATTGTTAATTGCCACCCTTTGGACACGCCCCTGTAACCAGTTCTCTACCCAAGAACAGACCTTCTGGTCCATGCCTGCAGACCTCAGTTTGTAAATCAAGCGTGTGTGGGGAACGGTGTCAAACGCTTTTGCAAAATCCAGATACACTATATCCACTGACCTCCCCCTATCTAGATGGCCGCTTACTTCCTCGTAGAATGTTAGCAGGTTTGTCTGGCAGGAATGACCCCTCATAAACCCGTGCTGATTACTGCTAATGATGTTACCTTCCTCAGTTACTTTTTGCATATAGTCTCTAATTATCCCCTCCGATAACTTACCCACTATTGATGTTAGGCTGACTGGCCTGTAATTCCCAGGAATATGCCTCTGCCCTTTTTTAAATATTGGCACCACATTGGCTTTCCTCCAATTGGCTGGTACCAATCCCATCATTATACTATCTACAAAGATTAGGAACAATGGCCTGTCTATAACCTGACTAAGTTCCCTGAGGACTCTCGGGTGCAAGCCATCTGGTCCTGGTGATTTATTTGTATTATTGCCTCCGTTAGCCACGAGGGTATGTCCTGTGCTGTGGCACTAACAGTATAGTTGCGGTCAGTAAACCCCTCCTTTTCATGCGTAAAAACTGAGGAGAAGAAGGTATTTAATATAGTTGTCTTTTTTGTGTCATCTGTGGCCATCCTCCCATTTTCATCTTTTAAGTGTGCAATGTGCTCTGGTTTTGCCTTTTTATTTTTAATATATTTAAAGAATTTCTTTGAGTTTTTTTTACTCTCCTCCACTATGTGTTTCTCATAATCCTTTTTAGCTGCCCTGATTGCATTTTTACACTTCTTATTACATTCCTTATAGTTTTGGAATTCAGAAGGTGACCCATCCCCTTTATATTTTTTAAAGGCCAAGTTTTTCTCTTTAATGAGGCTTTTCACATTACTGTTTAACCACCCAGGATTGACCTTTGCCCTTTTATATTTATTGCCCACTGGAATGCACTATGCGATACCCTTACTTAATATGCTCCTAAAGCATTCCCATTTTTCTTCCGTGTTCATTCTTTCTAGGACTGTGTTCCAATTTATGTCCCGCAGTAATGACCGCAGCCTTGAAAAATTGGCCCGCTTAAAGTTTAGTGTTTTAGTGCTGCCCTCTTGCCTCTTTTTCTTGTGATTTACACTAAATGCTATCATTCTATGGTCACTAGATCCCAAATTGTCGCGTATCACCACGTCTGCGACCAGATTTAGATTGTTCGTAATTAATAGATCTAACAGGGCATTCTTTCTAGTTGGGGAATCCACCAATTGAGACATAAAGTTGTCCTGTAGATCATTCATGAAATGAGGTGCCTTTGATGAGTGTGCTGTCCCCTCTGCCCAGTCAATATCAGGATAATTGAAGTCCCCCAGTATGATTACATTTCCCATTTTCACTGCCATTTCTAGCCGGGATAGTAGTCCCAGCTCCTCCTCCTCCTTTAGGTTGGGAGGCCTGTAACATACCCCCACTAATATTTTCCCATTTACCTCCCCTCTATGAAGTTCAACCCATACTGATTCCACCTCCCCCTTATCCTTTCCATAATGTCACTCCTCTCTACCACCTTTATATCATTTTTGACATATAGACAGACCCCTCCACCGCTTCTACCTTCCCTATCCTTTCGATACAATGCATACCCTTGTATATTGGCCAGCCAATCGTGTGAGCTGTCAAACCAAGTTTCAGTTATTCCCACAAGGTCTAAGTCCTCCTCGTATAGCAGTAGTTCTAGTTCTTCCATTTTGCTAGCTAGGCTCCTAGCATTTGCGTAAATGCCCCTCAGTGTTGTATGAGCGCACGTTTTTTCCATATGTTTCCTCTGGCTCTGTTTAGGAATGTACTCGCAATTTAGTTGCTGTGGTAGTAATATCACTGCTGACTCCACTATACCCCACTGCCCCCTGCTTACTACTGGCTATTGTTTCCTCTGACTCCACCCATTAACTAGTTTAAAAGCCCCTCCATCTTTGTGGCCATCTTTCTTCCCAGTAGAGCTGTACCATCCCCATTAAGGTGCAGCCCGTCCTTACTAAAGAGCCGGTAACCGACCGAGAAGTCGGCCCAGTTCTCCAGGAACCCAAACCACTCTTTCCTACACCAATTCCTCAGCCACCTGTTCAATTCCCTAATCTCCTGCTGCCTCTCTGGTGTGGCTCGAGGTACAGGTAGTATTTCAGAGAAAACTACCTTGGAGGTCCATTTCCTAAGTCTATTCCCTAAGTCCCTGAAATAATTTT
This sequence comes from Glandirana rugosa, assembly GCA_018402905.1. Lineage (NCBI taxonomy): Eukaryota > Metazoa > Chordata > Amphibia > Anura > Ranidae > Glandirana > Glandirana rugosa. The sequence continues at coordinate 1,920,152 of BLSH010047610.1, read as the reverse complement.
TTAGGACTCTCCACCTTCCTCTCACTTTGTCATTGGTACCGACATGTACCATGACCACTGGGTCTTGCCCAGCCCCACCCAATAATCTGTCTACTCGATCCGTGATATGCCGAACCCGAGCACCCGGTAAACAACATACTGTTCGGCGACCACGGTCTTTCTGGCAGATTGCCCTCTCTGTCTAACCTTAACTGTGCCACTACCCCCCTCCTTGCTGGGGCGGCTACTCCCTTGGCAGCTAGGGGAGGTCGTCTGCTCCAGCACTGCCACCTATGTGCCTGCATCCCCAGCATCATGCAACCTGGCATATTTGTTGGGGTGTACAAACTCAGGACTGGCCTGCCTAGCGCCCTTCCCCCTACTCCTCCTCCTAGTGGTCACCCAGCTACCTACCTCTGGCTCCTGTGCCTCCATGTCTCCAACCTCCTCTAGGCTGGCCCTTGCCAGCACCTGCTGGGTAATGTCCAGGCTTCTTTCCACGTTGCTGATACTTCTCAGTGTTGCCACCTGATTCTCCAGATCCAGTATCTGGGCTTCCAGAGAAATAAGTTGCTTACATCTCGCACAACAGTATTCGCCCTCGACTGGTTCGTAAAGGAACGCATACATGGAGCAGGACGTGCACTGAGTGGCTTCACCAATCCTGTCGGACATTTTTCCCACTATTCTTTTGGGGATGATTTAGAAGACTAGCTATTGGTAACCTACACTGCTCTCTGACTGTAGTTCCTGGTTCAAGCTCCTCCTGGTACCAAAAGGGTGCTCCTAGAGCTAGAGTCCCCCCTTGGTACTTCAAAATGCTCAGATACTCCCAATGCTGGGTCATTAGCCTCCAGCTGGGAGCTACAGTATCTTCCAGCTCCTCAGGCTCCCCAGCCATTACAGGAAAAGGAAGAGGGTCTCCTTCTTCCTCGGTCCTGCCACCAATCTCTCCTTCCGTTTGGCAAAAAGGGTCTGGTGAGAACTCCCGTGCTTCCTCAGCAGGAAGAGCCCTTTCTTCCAGGCTCTCTGTGCCTTCCCCCAACCTCCAAAAATGGGGAAAATCCCTCACCACTAGGGCTTCATGAAGCAGGGAAGGTACCACTCCCACTTAATGGATCACTCTTCTGCAAGGGGTGTCAATCTCGACCAACGGTGTCTGGTAGTAGTGTCCCCATCGATGCAAATGACCCTGACAGTGCTAGGGTGTAACCTTGCCAGATTTACACATCTGCTTTTGCCCAACATTATCACATTACCAGAGTCAAGCAGCGCAGTGACAGGTTTCCCGTCAATAGCAATTACACATATTTGCTTCTCTGTGCGACTTGAACATGCTATACATGCGACCTGTGCAAAGAGAGAAATGCGTCTTTTCATATAAGCATTATCACATTGCATGGGTTCGTCATTCAGGGGACAAATGGCAGCAATATGTCCCAATGCATTACATCGGTAGCACTGTATGTGCTCTATAACCAGTCCTACAGTCTCGTTAGTCATTACAGCAGTCTTATTAATCTTCCTGACACCCTTGAGCATTGGGACAGTCTTACTGGATCCGCTGGGCGATTTTTCACCCCTAGATACATTGGAGTGGGGTGCAGATCGGTACTACAAGTCCTCAGCCTCACTGTATCTCTCCACGAGGTCCACCAGTTGGATTGCCGTTTTTGGGTCTCCATGGCTGACCCACTTCCTCAAAGTCGCAGGGAGCGCACGCAGATACCGGTCCATGACCACACGCTCCACGATCTGAGAGGCTGGCAAAGTCTCTGGCTGGAACCACTTCTTGGTGAGATAGATTAAGTCAAACATTTGGGAGCGGGGTGGCTGGCCCATGTGGTAGGTCCACTGATGCACCAGTTGAGCCCGGACTGCCATGGGGACACCTAAGTGTGCGAGTATCTCCGTTTTTAGAGACTCATGGTCCTGGGCCTTATCGGGTTCCAAATCAAAATAGGCTTTTTGGGACTCAGCTTTCAGAAACGGTGCTAGCAGTCTCGACCATTGTTCTTTTTGCCAACCTTACAGCACAGTGATTCTCTCGATAGTGGTAAGGTCCGTCTCCACATCATCCGTAGGTGTCATCTTCTGCAGATGGTAACTGGCACGGATCAATTTTTGTTCCACTGGCACAGGAGGTGTGGGTCCCTTTTTTAACTCCAGCAGGGCCTCCGCAAACTATCGGTTCAACTCCTGTTGAGCCACTTGTTGTGCTGCGATTTTAATATTTCCTCTATGCTGGAAATATGCCCGAATCCACCACATGTGGGAGACTAGCTCTTGTGGTTCACCTTTCCTGGGAAAAAGGTAGCGGGACGACTAACTTTTCTTAAAAGTCTGGCGGGTGGCCAGCTTTATTTAAAAAAGGTTGCAAATCATAAAACAAAATAAAACCTTGCCGTCTGGCAGTAAACTAATACAGAAGAGGAGCCCTTTCTATGCGATGTCAGGGCTCGTCCCTGACACCTCTAAACAAACAAAATGCAAACCTTTCCTTTTTTTTCAGTCTTTAGAGCAACCACACTCCAGCTCTTAGCTCACAGAGACCTAGGGTGAGCTCCTGTGAGATCTCTTCCTGGTCGTTATATCCAGCTGGAGAGGGGTTTGGGCGGACCAGAAACTCCGGGCTGGAACCAGCCCCCCAAGGTGGCTGGTAACACCTGGACCAGATTCCATCTTGGTCCCTTCAATATGAATGTATGCAGGGCGAAAAATAGCGCCCATCCACTACTGCGCCTCGCATAACATCACAATGTATATTTCAGAGCACTCTGGTCATCCTGTTTATGTTTTTTGTACCTCTTTCTTCGATTTTCTGTCTGTTAGACATAGTTTTCCTCAAAATACATTTGAAGTTCTTTGCTGCATTTATTTTAAGAAGTACAGGAAAGGAAATCCAAACTTATGACTGACGTTGAGCCTATTTTCAATATGAGAACATACCATAAAAGATGTTTTAGCAGATTCAGCTGACTCTTTTTCTCCTTGTAGATGTGGTATTTTACAATAGAGGTCTGCAGTGACGCCCTTGACTCTCTTGAGAGATGCAAAAGAAGAAACTGACATCACTTCTACTGGAGGTCTGAAAGCCCACCATCACAAGGTCACAATTTCCAATGGAAAATGTGATACAGGGTTTAACTTATGCTTATGACCTCCGGGGCATGCAAACATTTTCTGCCTTTTATACTATGGTCGATATGTTAATAGTTTTACTGATGTGCACTCCTCTGATTACTATTTAGGTGTGTGCTAAGCAGTTGTGCATGTGTGAACTTTATCGAACACAGGTAAAGAAGAATTTTCACAGCCAATATCTGAAGAGCATTTATGCTACCACTGTCTATTTCAATTATAAAATGCATTGCGCAGCGGTAATGAATGATGCTATTCTTAGTGCTCCTAAAAAGAATTTTCAGGACAAGATTTTGGGGTGTAGTCCCTACTTTTTGATCTAAGCAGTATTCAAGCTAGTTGTTATAATATGTTATGTAATGTTATAGTATGCATAATATAAAATGTAGAGAAAGTGATAGCTTTAAAGGTTTTTTTAGTGGAGATCAATGAATTATATTTATGAGCCTAATACCTTTGCAAGGGCTATGTGTATTTCCATGTGTAGGACCCTCATTGGCCTGTACCAGAGACAACAGCATAAGGCAGGCCATACACTGTGCACATTTCATTCCTGCAGCCACAGGTTGCAGGAAGTAAATTTGCAAGATTCCCCCATCAACACAGACAGTGCTGACAGGGGAATCCCCCCGCCAGAGCAATTGTCTGCTCCCTGCTGGGGAGCCGCTAGCTATAATCATAAGAGAATCCGGCAAGCTGTTGTACCCAAGTTGAGCGATCAAATTGGTACATTCAGCCTGCCCATTCAAACCGTGTTTGGCTGGCCAGACAATTGCTTTCAAGTCCTGGGAAAGAGAACCCAGGACTTGAGAGCAATTTTCTGGTCTGAGGCTGCGCTGGCTGACACAGGGGAGCCAGGCCGTGTGATCAAACCAGAGCAGGCTGAAAATAGCTTGGTGGAGATATACATGATTTGGATACCTTGATCCAGGAAATGAGTGTCCGCTTGTGAGCTGTGTCACCCATCTTGTTGGAGAGTAACAAAGATCAGATCCCACTGACACCAGAGTTATGCTGTTTATGACCCCCAGACTGCAAAGCTGAGGGTTCATTCTTTCTGGTGAGTGGGGAAGCAAGAGGGGAGTGTGGCACCATTGCACTTTTGGCACAGCTTGTTTACTTGAAGCACTTCAGCACTTTTCAAGTCATTGATCGGAGCACTTCAGCACTTTAATCTTAAGAATTTATTAAGACTTCTACATATGAACTTTCCTTTTTGTCTATTTTCGAGCCCTTTAGCACCTGTTTGCATATATTTAATATATACTGCTAGCGCTGTGTTTTTGACTTTCTATGGTTCTTGGGGGTGTGTACAGCAGCCTACAGTTTGTTCACATTTTGTTTAGCATAATTTATTATTTATTATTTATTATTTATGTTTGACATATTTTTTGTAATATTTTCATACTTTCAACAGTAGATTTATCCTTTTTCCATTGAGTTGTTGTTAAAAAAGTGAGTGATCAGTGCAATCAGACACTGATGTACGTTGACTTGGAGTTCAGCTTTTATCTCTTTGGGCATTTTCTTTACTCTTTGTCTACCATTCACACTAGTCTTCTGTTCAGTCTGAGGGCTAATTTTATATTCACTTATTTGAGTTTGAGCAGCATTTCAGGCCAGAGACAATCAAGTCAGTGACTTTTGCTTTCATTCAGCTGTATGGCATAGCTCAGCCTTTTTCAACCAGGGTGCCCTGAGGATTCTTCAAGGGTGCCTTGGCAAAGTGCCTAAAAATTGCCCCAAAATTGTATACAAGGCGGTGGGTGGATGAAGCCTTCCATTTAGTTACATAAAAGCCACAGGTTTTCATTTTACACCATTACAACCTTCTAGCTGCCAACCTAATGACCAATAACATCATCAGTTAATAAGGAGGATGTCCATTGTCTACATATCATCCTTGTTTTACCCTCCCTTGCCTCTCTCCTCAAGCTTTAGGGTCTCATTAGCTAAGTGATGGGAGAATAAATCATTTCATGTTGGTTGTCCTACATGTATTCATGTTGCTGCATTATATAAAACTATTAGAATAGGTTTTACATTTTACAATGGGGCACCTCAAGACTGTCCATAATTTTAAAGGGTGCCTTGATTGAAAAAAGGTTGAGAAACACTGGCCTAGCTACAAATCACTGAAAAAGTAGCAGAGCAAACCAACTCAATGCTGTAGCACTAGTTTAGCTTGTAGCAACAGCAAATCTCTTGCCGTGCCTTCTTCCATTCTATACCAAACCCAACACCATGCCCATCACTGCCCCGCGTCTCTTCCTAACATTTTTGCCTGTTGGCAATTATTATTATTATACAAGATTTATATAGCGCCAACCATTTGCACAGCGCTTTACAATAAAGTAGGGACACAGTACAATTACAATACAGTTCAATACAGAAGGAATAGGAGGGCCCTGCTCGTGGAGCTTACAATCTAAAGGGAGGGGGAGGTGGTACGAAAGGTAATGGCTGCAGGGGATGATCTGATAGAGGCGAATCAAGCACCGTTCTTAGGTGGAGGTGGGGTAGGCTTCCTTGAATAAGTGACTTCTCAAAGATCGCCTAAAGGCGGACAGGGTGGGGCTGACCGGACATTCTGGGGCAGGGAGTTCCAGAGGATGGGAGCGGCTCTGGAGAAGTCCTGTAGGCAAGCATGGGAGGAGGTAACAAGGGTGCTAGAGAGCAGGAGGTCCTGGGAGGAGCGGAGGATGATTTGGGCAATATCTGCAGATGAGATTGGTGATGTAGCTGGGGGCAGTGTTGTGGATGGCCTTGTATGTTGTGGTTAGTATTTTGAATTTTATACGGTGGGGTAGGGGAAGCCAGTGAAGCAATTGGGAGAGCGGGGCAGCAGTCGCAGATAAGTTAGTAAGGTGTATAAGTCTGGCAGCAGCATTCATGATAGACTGAAGGGGGGATAGCCTGTGTAATGGTAGGCCAGTGAGGAGAGAGTTGCCGTAATCAAGGTGGGAAATAACCAAGGAGTGACTAAGTTGTTTTGTGGTGTCATTAGTCAGGAAGGGGTGAATTCTGGAGATGTTGGGGAGGTTAAGGAGGCAATATTTAGCCAGTGATTGAATGTGGGAGCTGAAAGAGAGGTCGGAGTCTAGGATTACACCCAGCACTCTGGAAGGACCAATGGTTGTGCGATTGATCTCAATGGTAAAGTCATGAGGAGGGGACCGGGGAAGAGGAAATATTACAAGCTCAGTTTTAGAAAGATTGAGTTTGAGGAAGTGGCGTGACATCCATACCGATATGTCATTCAGTATATAAATTCATATGTTTGATGTTCCTATTTCTCTGTTATACCAATAGACCTAATGATTTGAATTTTTAATCCGTTTGGAAAATGGGAGGACCATGCCACAGGCTCTCTCCCCCTACCTCAAAGTGGTTGTAAAGGGTGAAGGTTTTTTTTTTTACCTGCATGCATTCTAGGCATGAAGGTAAAAAACATTCTTTGTGCTGCTCCCCCCACAGCCCCCCTAATACTCCCCAGAGCCTCCTCTTGATCCAGCAATCTGCACGAGAGACTCGGCTTTTCTCCGGGACTCCCTCTCCTGTCAAGCACAGTCAGTGAGCCAACGTGGAGAGAGCAGGGGACGGGGCAGAGCCATGGCTCTATGTGTCTTGTGGATGTATAAAGCAGCAGCTCAGGAGCGAGCATGCAGTGGTGTGCCCAGGGAAAGAGGCTTTCTCTGGGGGCACTGATAGAGGGGGGAGGAGCCAGGAGCGCCGGTGAGGGATCTGAGACGAAGAGGATCGGGGCTACTCTGTGCAAAACCACTGCACAGAGCAGGTAAGTATAACATGTTTGTTGTTTAAAAAACAAACAAACAAAAAAACAAGCTTTAACTGCTTAAGATCCACGCTATAGCCGATTGACGGCTACAGCGTGGATCTGAATTGAGGGGGGGGCGTCAATTGACATCCGCCCCTTTGCGCGCTCCAGGCGCACCCTCGCGGCCGCCGCTGGCTCGCGCTTGCACCCGCTGCACACTGCGAGGGCGTGCCCGGGGGTCAGGTGGACTCGATGTCCGCCGGAGAGCCGCAATCCCTTAATAGAGAGCCAGGACGGGGAACCGCCGATGAAAACACGGCGGTTCCCTGCTCTGTGAGGGGGGAGGCATGACAGATCTACTGAGCCCTGTGATCAGGATCAGTGAGATCTGTTATGTCCCTGTCAGCCCCACCCCCACACAGTTAGAACACAGTGAGGGAACACATTTAACCCCTTGATGGCCCCCTTAGTGTTAACCCCTTCCCTGCCAATGACATTTATACAGTAATCAGTGGATATTTAAATTTCTAATCGCTGTATAAATGTCATTGGTCCCAAAAAAAGTGTCAAAAATGTCCTACAGGTTATTCTTTCAAAATTGTCTCTCTTTTTTTGTTGCAAAAAATAAAAACCGCAGAGGTGATCAAATACAACCAAAAGAAAGCTCTATTTGTGGGGAAAAAAGGATGTCAATTTTGTTTGGGTACAAAATCGCACGACTGCGCAATTGTCATTCAAAGAGTGACAGCGCTGAAAACTGAAAATTGGTCTGGGCAGGAGGGGGGATTAAGTGCCCAGTAAGCAAGTGGTTAATATCTCTTTAATCTTCCTTTACACACGCAATTAAATTACGGGAGTCTCCCTTTACCAAACACTAGGGATGTCCTGGAACTGGATAAGACCTTCTTGCAGTCCTAGAGACCAGAGCACATGCATACACATACAACACTTGAAATGGATAGCTCATTTTCCCTCCCCTTCTCCCTGCACTATTCCTTCCATTGACACCAACAATGGGACATTATTCCTCCCTCTGACATAAATATTTGGAGACTATTGCTCCCACTGAAACCAACCATGTGGCATTATTGCCTCCACTAATGCTAATGAAGGGGCACTATTCCTCTTCCTACTGACCACAGGTGCAATTAAATGTTTCTATACTCCCATTGACCACTAAGCTTGATACATTGTTTACTACTAAAGCTGGGGAATTTTCTACTCCACTGCCCACAGTCCAGCCATTCTAAAGTCTGAAGGACAGTAAACTGGCTCTTTGTTTAAAATGTTTAGAGACTCCTGCTCTGAAAGTATCACTGTGAGAGACTATTCAAGCACAGGGATGACAAACTGTACACCTCAATAAACAGGAAACCAATTGACCAGCTTTCACCCCCAACACACCAAACAAGCCATCATACACAGCCAGGCCACTAGATACCATATGCTCTGAACCAAAAATTAATAATAAGCATATCAGAACACTAACAAAATCTTTCCATAGGTTAGAAGAGCAAAAACTATCAGTACTACTAGCAAAACACTGCCACCATCTCCCACAGTACTCGAGAAAGTGCTTCCGATACCCGAAACCAATACTTTGCGGTGCGATTTGCGTCCATACAAAATGAATGAGTGCAAATTGCACTGCAAATAATTGCATACAATTTGAACAGGAATGCGGTGTGATTCCAGTCCGAATGGCCTGCAGTTTCCCCCAACGCAACTGTGTGAACCCAGATTTGTCATAGTGATTTTGAGCCTGAGTTCACACAGGAGCGGTGCGGGAAACCTTTCTGCATGACGGGTTCCATCAGCTCCGGCTCCTGATCTGACTGTGGACATCTGTGGCTTGGGGTCCACCTGCCTCTCCCTTGGCTTTGTTCCCTGCAACTCTAGTGGCTCTCTCCCCCCCCCAGCCTCCAGCGGTTCAAGCCATCCACTGGACCACCTCCCTATTACTCCCAGTACCACTGTACCAGATTGCCAGGCTAGACAGCTTCTGATTGGTCAGTGCCATCTATGTGACAGTGCTGACCAATTAGAATCCCTGTAGTCCATACTGTCAGCATTGGAGGGAGAGGAGAGAAAGCTGCAGGGATTTCAAATCCCTGGACTGGTGAAGTGGCTTTTTGGTGTATGACATTGGGAGACCATGGCAATCTGGTACAGCAGGACTGGGGGGATGGGGTCCAGTGGATGACTCGAACTTGTGTAAACTCAGGCTCAAAATCATTATGACAAGCCTGGGTTCACACAGGAGCCGTGCGGTAAACTGCATGTGATTCGGACCGCATTCCTGTTCATATCTCCTGCAATTCTTGTAGTGCGATTTGCTCCCGTTCATTTTGTATGGACCCAAATCACACTGCAAAGTGTTGATACTTAGTACTTGACCAAAGTATCTGTAAAAGTATTGGTGGATTCCGATCTCCAGTAACTGCATACAATCCAGCACTAGAAGGGATAAGAAAATAAATCAAATAGCTGAAACCCCCCACGGCACTTTTTTTGCCTGACGGAAGCTATGAGGACTGTTCTGAAGGGGTGGTCGGCAGCTCTTTCCCTGCGCCCTATGCCTCCTGGACATATCTCACCACATGCTCTCCTCTAGCTCAATGCATCGCTGTCAGAGTTCTTCTCCATACCGGATCCTAGTATTTGGGCACAAAAGGGCATCAAATATGTAGCTCAGGTTTGTATTGGGGGTAGATTGTGCACCTTTGTCTAATTAAAACAAAAATTTGATCTGCCTAATTCTCATTTGTTCAGGTTTCTGTAGCTGAGGCATGTCTTCAATATTCAATTTGAAAACTCACAAGTAGATATTTACTATATTATTTAGTAGGGTTGTCCCGATACCGATACTAGTATTGGTATCGGGGCCGATACTGAGCATTTGCCCGAGTACTTGTACTCGGGCAAAATGCTCCGATGCCTCATCCGATACTTGGGCAAGCAGGGGATGATCAGTGCAGCGTTGGAGGGGGATTTACAATCACTGATCTCCCGACTCCCTGTATACATTTCATTAAAGCAACTGACAGCCGCTGAAATATATACAGGGAGTCGGGAGATCAGTGATTGTAAATCCCCCTCCAGCGCTGCACTGATCATCCCCCTTGACTGTCCCTGTATCCTCCTCCAGTCCCCCTGTCCTCTATCTGTCAGGATGGAGAGCGGAGGAAAGAGCCGGTAAATCAGTAATTTATCGGCTCTTTCCTTTTCTGAATGGACAGTCAGTGATCACCGACTGTCCATTCATAAATGTCACTGAGCATCGTAAACTGTGCTTACGATACTTCAGTTTATGAATGGGGAGGAGCCGCTGTCTCCTCTCCATTCATCTTCAATGCAACTGAGGCTTCTGAGAAAGGGGCTGGGGAATCTCCATCCTCAGCCCCCTTCTCCCTGTCTCAAAAGAGAGATGTCAGGGGTCTTTTAAGACCCCCTTATATCTCACCAAAGCCCCCCCCCAACAGGGCTGATAAAAAAAAAAAATGAAGACTTGTAAAAGGTTAAATTGTAAAAATAATAAAAAATAAAATAAAAAAACACACTGACATCGTCAAATGCTACGAGTCACTGTAAATACTTACCTGTCAGCCACTAGTGACTGACAGGTAAGTCTTTTCCTTTCTCG